>CM030841.1:17697870-18035684 GCA_018105865.1 Metaphire vulgaris
CCCCGTGATTACCACATTCATTGCTGGTCATCGTCTGGTCTTCGGTTGAGCACCGAATGAGGTAAGAGCGCACCCAGTGTTCAGTCGTCTATTTCACCGACCGTAGAATTGCGCAGCTGATGTGCGAATGACGAGAAACGTTTCCATTTCTGGAGGAGGGGGTTGGGTCCAAACAGCACGTCCTATCGACACGGCCATTGGCGTAGCCACGGGGGGAGTCTCATCAGACGGACCCGTCACCTATTCGGTGAGAAGTTGAGGTGGGGAGGTAGGGTACGGGTAGTAATAGATCGAGAATGACACACCAGACTTCAGACTTCAAAACCACAGAGACGACGACCTTTTTGCTCGTCAAGACTTTGTCCGAAAATGTCGATCTGTCCCCCATCCGTTCTGTAATCCTGGCTACGCCACTGGACATAGCAGACCCCCTCCTCCTCCTCTGGCAACAGTATAGAATTCAATTGATCAATCCAAAACACCTCAGGTGAAATGAATGGGAATCGACTTCGTGTCCCACCGTCCGACTAACTCCCTCCCCACTCCTTACTCCCACTCCGCCTCCCTTTGCTCTTGAGGAATTTCTTTCGGAGTCCCGCTGGATTTTGACATCGCTCATTTTTGACTTATCGGGTCAGAGTGCGCATGCGCAAACGCTCGATTTCCGGTGTTTTTGGATGAAGTAACAGATGACGTCAGTCAAAGATAAAGACGATTGGAAGAGATAAGACTGGAGATGATCTCTGCGGATGAAGTCTCTTGTCTCTTCCCTTTCCATTCAACTCTTCTTATCTCGTTTTCATTCGCTACGTTTGAGTCCTGAGGGAATTTTTTTATCATTGATCATTCATCGTTTGCGGTCAATTTCAAAGCAAAGATAAATCGTGCAATACACTAACGTTTGCTCAGATAAAGACGATGCCACCTATCGACTGAAAATGAACTTTAGCGATTCAGACAGCGACACCTTTCGAATGGCAGCCTCATTTATCGAATATAAAACTACAGTATTACAATCAGTAGTAAGCTACTATTGCGCCATTTCTGTAATGAACTTGGCATCAATCGACTCGATGGTCGCCCCGGATTTGAACCACAATCCTTAATTATTAAATCCAACAAGTCAGTCAGATTTTCGGGTCTCGGTTATGGCGCATAGACAACAGAAATCATATAGGCTTAGGCCTACGAGTTGAGCTTTGATCGAAATGGCTATTGAGGATGAGAAAAAGCTATGGAGAAAAAAATTGAGTTATAGAAATTACGCCAGACCAGTGCTATAAAAGTTAGGTAGATGTTCACAGAATTTATTTCATGCGATCGAAGACAACGATCTACATTATACTTTGGCAACTTCTTCTTCTTAAAGCGACATCTCAACAAGAGTACTTTTTCGATCTCGTGGACATAATGTCAAATACCTCACCGGATTCATTCTTTAATTGATAAAAGCTTTATTATACGATTGCTATATTTATGACGAAATTGTAAATAAATGAATTTTTCCAACTATTTTTGGATAATATTGAACACTTTAATATGCCTCTTAAGGTGTGTATTAGATAAGTCTGTTGTTTGACCTTGCGTTCTGTTGTGGTCTTCTGAATAAAGAAATTGCAGGCTATGTATTTATGCATGCATGATGTATGTATGTACGTATGTATGTACTACAGACGAGTGAGATCTTACTTACTTGCTTCTCCTCAGTGCCACTGAGTCCTTGACCGAAGACCATAAACAGAATATTTTGATTTATTTATCGGAGAAATTTTCGCTTTTTCATGAATTTTAAGATTAAGTCCGATAAAAACAGAATTTCATTTGATTAGTTTGGGAAGAAGTGATGTCACTGTCGATCTGAAGGCAAATAGTTCGCATTTGCCGATGAATTACTGTGAGAACAGACATTTCTAACATTTTTGGTTTTTTCCGTTAATTGCCATTGAATTTATTAGCCGCAAGATTTTTTTATTGAATTAATTTAATTATTTCAGGTAACATTTTGTTCAGTTCTTTTAGCAGGCGGCCAAAATTTGCACAGAGAGACTTAAATTGACTATTTGAATATGTTTTTGCAAAATGAACATTGTTTAGGAATAGTAATATTTAATAATAACTGGATTTGGTAAGATCTGTCATATGTAAGACCCATTTAATGTCTTTTATCTATATGATCCGCATGATGAATAGTCAATGAGAGATTCAGATTTGAAGGCTTTAACTCTTTTCTTTCAGTGCGATGACCGAGGAACTTTGTCTGAATCAGTGACCATTTGCAAATACCGGAATGTTACGAGCTTTCAGTAGTCGGATTTACGTTGAAGTAGTCCGTAAGAGATGGGGGCACGGTCTTTCCCTTCAACTAACCAGTCGCCTTGTTTCTTCTGGCGCTGCTGAGTCTGCTGGGGAGGCAACTGCACCAGAGGAGAGCTTTCCCACTGAGGCAAGAGTGATCATTGGTGGTGGTGGAATAATTGGATGTTCTGTTGCTTACCATTTGGCAAAGGCTGGTTGGAAAGACGTCCTTCTGTTGGAACAGGGAAGGTGAGATATGAGTTCATTCGAATGCTTTCAAACGGCCATTTTTTTAATTACTGGAAAGTGATCATATGATGTCGTTTAGCATTCAGCTGTGATGAAAAAACATTTCTATTAACCTTTTTGAAAAATATTTTCCATATTAATTTTGATTATTAGGAGCTTTAGGTGAAGAGGATAAAAGAACTGATCGTTGTGGAAATCATTTGGTTCAAACAGTCTTTAAGTTATTTGAGTTAAAAGTTGCTTTGATGATATTTATTGTAGACTGGCTTGTGGCACTACGTGGATGGCATCTGCAATTGTTGGCAGTCTGAAACCAACTATGGCAGAGGTGGCAGTGATCACAGACAGCATTAAACTGTACAAGGAACTCCATGAGGAAGGACATGACATTGGTCAGTACCAGGTCTTTTGGCTTTGATAATTCCTTCGAAGATTTCATTTGTCAAGGATTTCCTGCCATTGAATGAATACAGAAGAACCTGTTTATTGTCATATTCAGACTGTATATGCATCAAGTGCCACTGACAGGAGTTAAAGAATAGAAAATCTGGGTTCTGATTGGAGAAGAAAATTCAGAGGCATGGCAATTATTGGGGTTCACTGTCTATATATTGGATGAAATCAGGTAATAATTGAGATTATAATTATAAATAAATATATGTCTTGTATCGATTACTGTGTGTTGAATTGCTTCCGTAGGATACAGAAATACTGGATCCATTAACCTGTGTCGAACAAATGACCGAGTGATCGCCTACAAGCGAAGCATTCTGTTGACAGAGTGAGTCAACAACTGACTTGTTCAGATTTCATAGATAAAGCATAGAAATGCTGTCTTATTAATACTCAGTTCTTTAAAACATTGATTCATTATTATAATAAATTGATATTTGCACTTAAAGTGGAGATTGGGCATTTAATATACACGAATTCAGCGACATGAATTAACTCAAATTAGAGTTGTTTAAATTGCAAGTGTTTAATTTATTAACCTAGCTGAAATGTTATAAGAGTTTTTCTTAAATAATTTGGATTGTTGCTTCAGAATTTGTAACAGTTTTATTGAGACTATTGATGTTCTTTGTATTTACGGTAGGTCTCTGGGGTTTGACGGGGAATTTATTTCCCCGAATGAAGTTAAAAATCGTGTTTCAATACTCAACGTATCTGATATTCTGGTTAGTTTTTCTAGATTTTAAGAATTCTTGTTTGTGCTTTTAGTGAAGACAATCATTGTGTGACTTTTAAGATCCAGACGCTGTGAAAGTATAGCAGAGTGGGTACTTGTTCGGAGTCTCAGCCTAAATTAATTCACCCATCAGTTTGAAATTTCCATCTGAAGCAGGTGAAGCCTTGAGCACTAGTAGTTTTGTTCAATGTTCACCAGTTGGAAAAACTTTCATCTCATCTTTCAGTTTTTTTGAAAGCTAACTACACCAGAGGTCATTGAAGACCAACCTTAATAAATGCACTCAGCATTGTCTTTCATTAACTGCCATTGATTTATATGGGTTTTTGGAATTCCCCTTTGTGTTTGATTTTGCATTTTAAGCATCTGTATCTTTACTGAGTTCATCTTTCATCTGTTTTTTGCTTTACATTTTCAGGGTGGAATGTGGATGCCCGATGACTGTTTTGTCAATCCAGCCAAACTCACTTTAGTACTCGCTAACAAAGCCAAAGACCTCGGTATCAGTTGAACTTTTTCTCCATAGATATTCCGAGTGTTGTAATTTATGTTCTTGTTTTCTTTCAGAACATTGAGCAGGATTAGGATAATAAGATTCTGTAGTCAGTTGCTTTCATCTATTGTTATCTCATTGAATTTTTCTCAGTGCATCAAAGCAAATGCCTTTGGTTAGCTGTAAAGGTTTTCATTTTAGGAGTAAAGATTATTGAGAACTGCAAAATAAAGCGCGTTCTGACATCCGGTGACAGTGTTTCGAGCGTGGAGACAGACAGTGGCTACGTCCAGTGCAATGTTTTTGTGAACTGCACCGGTCAGGTTCGTCTTTAACTCTTTAGGTGCTGAAAAGTGTCACATTATCCGTTTGTTTTCTGCTCTTTCTTATGTTATGCTTGACGGCTTCTTTCATTTTTCAGTGCTTTATTTATTCAATTTTCAGTCAAATGGTAAATATTTTTGGCAAGCAATTAACAGTTATTCTTTTCCTTTTGAATCGTGGACTCTGTTTAAGGTTGAACTGACACACAGATGCAGGCATTTGTTGAAGCAGTGTGTGGGGAGTGCTTTATGAATGGGGTCCTTCATTCAAGATGTTGTAGCAAACGGCATAATCAATAGAGTTGGACATGTTCTGTATTGTTCAGTTAGCATTTCTGGTTTGCTTGTTTTGTGCGCAGTGGGCACGACAGTTGGGACAGATGACTGATCAGCCGGTCCGCGTGCCTCTTCACTCTTGCGAATTGACAGAATTGATTACAAAACCACTTGATGGAATTGATGCAAATATGCCAGGTAGCCAGTTTAACGCACAGCTTGTTGTAGTTGTGCATTGTATGAGACAGCTGAAGATGCACTGCTCCGTTAGCTTTAATCAGATTCTGACTTTAAGTGAATTGAACGGTTAGAATTGTGCAGAACGTGAGTTTTGTGATGTTAATAGTTGAGAATGCTTTGAATGTCTGATCCAGCGATCCGTGACTACGATGGCAGCATCTACTTCCGTGAGTGGAACGGAGGAATTTTATGCGGAGGTTTTCAGACGTTTGCGAAACCGATCTTCCACACCGCAATCCCTTCAAAGTTTGAATTTCAACTTCTGCCAGAAGACTGGGACAACTTTCGTGAGTTCCGCACTTTTTTTACCCACTTTGAAACTCGCGTGTATGTATTGGTTTCTACTGTTTATCAGAGTGAGTGAGGGGGCTGTGGTGGATTTTGGCTGTTTTTTCTTCGGCTGAGAGTTCTAGATGCTTTGTGATTTCTTGGGTAGAGAGTCTTCTTGAGCAGCTGTTGCATCGTGCCCCGTGCCTAGTAAACATCGAGGCACAACAGCTGAAGTGCGGTCCCGAGAGCATAACGCCCGATGGAAAGTACATCATGGGTAGAGTGCCAGAGGTGAGAATCTTTAGTGATGATGCTCAATGTTTCCTACTTATTCTTTTCCTATGTTCTCTCTACATCTATGTCATCAATGTTCTTGCCGGAATGCTCTTGGGCAAGAATTTGGGAGGATTTTTTGAAGTTTAGTATTCCTGATATTATTTCTTATTTACAAGAAAGTCGTATTTGGTTGAATATTTATTGTGTTACATTTGCACAAAAGGTAAAGATCTTTAACTTTTTATTATTTTAACTTATTGACAGATATTTAACTATTACGTTGCCGCTGGAATGAACACAACTGGAGTAGCGGCCGCCGGTGGAATTGGAAAATATCTCTCCGAGTGGATCGTTGATGGAGCATCGAGCTTAAATCTGTGGTCGTTTGATGTTCAACGTTTTGCCGATATTCATAACAATAGGAAATTCCTGAAAGACCGCGTTACAGAGAGCCTCAGTGAGTGTCCCACTTGGCATCATCCGTCTGCCGTTCCTGTTTAAGTGCAGAATAAGCAGTCGTTGTGATCGAATGTTATATTTGGTCTTTCTGTCTGCACAGGTATTGTTTCTCAGATTCCTTACTGGGAGGCAGACATGATCGGGTGGGACTCTGGACGCCGGTTGAGGACGTCTGCAATATTCACTCGGAATGAGCCGTACGCTGCGTTTGGACAGAGCATGGGCTACGAACGACCGCTCTATTTCCATAGCTTTGCTCAGATGGAAGAGGACTCGGACAGTGTCTGGACGATGCCAAAGCCTGCCGCCAGCGTGCACGGCATCAAGGCCTGTACGTACTCTCTCTGCTCCAGTCTTCTCATTAAGGGTTCCAGCGAAGGAATCTTATGTTTCTTGCGCTCAGAAGTTATTTTGTATGTTCTGACAAATTTTGGGGAATATTTGAGGACATCATTTTGCTGAGTGGGAATTTGAGCTTACTTCTTATGTTGAAATGGGCTTTTAGTTGTTGAATGTGTTAGCAGTCAGTTGTGTGCCTATTTGAAGTAACTGATATGATTAGATTTCTTGTTTGTTGTTCTCTCATTTTGAGTGCTCTTATTGGCAATGTAGACAAAATGCATGAGACAGGGCTGCCTCAGAAGGGCTCTTTTGGGAAGCCCCCGTGGTTTGACAACGTTCGAGCAGAGTACTGGGCGTGTCGTGAGGGAGTCTGCCTTATCGACATGTCAACATTTGCAAAATTTGAGTTACGAGTAAGAGCATTTATATAATTTATATTTTTGACCAAAAGAAGCTCAGATTATGCTTCTTAGGTTTTCTATGATGTAAGAGTTATATAATGCGCCTCTTCTGTCCCTACTCAGAGACACTACCAACTTTGTAGTTGCATGATAAAAACGTGGGACTTTAGTGTTTGCACTGAACCAAGTGAGGGAGGAAGAAGTGTGGCCCAAATGAGTGGAGCCAGGCCCATCCGGGGATAGGAGGGTCCAGTCACCCTGAATCCTCTCAATGCCAGGTAAAAGCAACGTGTGATCTAGTGACATTATCTTCCTTACGATCAGTGCAATGGAGCAGGCGATGCACAGTGCAAGAGGGCGTTGTGGAAAGGAATGATGGAAAGTGAGTAAGTAAACACGAAATTTCTATAGCACTGCCCGAAAGCTTGGCGCAGTGCACCAGCCTATTCACGAGCGCTCAATCTAGGTAAATCCGTAGTCCGTGGTGGTCAAGGTTGTAGAATATGATCCAGGTAGGCAGTCGCAGGAAAGTATTTTATGGAAGAGAGTATAACAAGATTTGCGGTGGAATGATGTGCAGGTGAAACTTTTATTCCATGACCTCGGCTTTCTTAATCCTTAGTTTTGCAGTATATGTGGTGACAGTTGGAATGTGAAAATGTGTGATTGCAGTCAGCGGGTCACGAAGTGGTCCAGTTTCTGCAATACGTCTGTTCGAATGACGTCGACAAGGCGGTCGGCAGCATAGTTCACACTGGAATGCAAAACCACCAAGGAGGATACGAGAACGACTGCTCCGTCATTCGCTTGGAACACAATCGGTCGGTTCTCTGATTATTTCTCACCGTCTCAAGTAGCAGTTCAACTGCCTCCTGCTGTTCACTTGTGTCGTTTTGTCAAATGTTTTGGTGAATGCAGAGAACATCTGACTGTCATGCCATGGGTTATAATTGTCGTTATATTTGTTGAAAATTTTGGCAAAGATGTTGAATGTTGATGCTGTTTTCGTTGGCATATTTTTCCTTTGATTTGCAGTGCTTAGAGTGAATTAGATTAGCGATTAATAGTAAATATCTGTGCAAAGATTTGACATTACTATTACAAGAGTTTAACTGTGAAACTGGCAAAATATGCACAGCACATTTTGTGTAAATATGGATGCTACTTGAATATTGGGCATTCAATTCTTCAGATACTTCATGATTGCCCCAACAGCCCAGCAGACACGGTGTTTTTCTTGGTTGAAAGATCATCTTCCAAAGGACGGGACAGTCCAGCTGAGTGACGTCACTTCGATGTACACGGCGCTCAACATCATTGGACCAAAGGCTCAGGAGCTGCTCTCCGAACTGACGGATACTCCGCTAGGAAAACGCGATTTTATGCACATGTCGTGTCAGGCACGTACCGTGACACGGTGTTTCACTTTACACAGATATTTATTTAGTTGCTCGATTGGCGTCTGCCTTGATTTGATTGTGTCAAGTGCTGATTTTGCCATAAACAATGATGTACTGTACTCTTGTACAGTATTGTAGCAGTAATATACATATAGGCAGTTGACAAACTGAAATTACTGAAGCATAAAATAATATGTGTTGAGTGAAGAGCCATGAGAATGTTATTCAGATGTAGAGGCTGTGCAGAGGTGTTACTTTGAGTGCAACAGTTGTGCTGAGATATGCAGTGCAATTAGTCTTGTATTGTTGAAGAGTGTGTTTACCATCTGTGCTATGCACCTCTGCACTGACAGGAGATCAACGTTGGAATGGCGAGCAATGTGAAGGCGATGCGTTTGACACATACCGGAGAAGATGGATGGACACTCTACGTACCATCAGAAGTCGGTTTCTCTCTCTCTCTCTTTAAAATTTATTATTATTAATATTGGTTTATGAAGAATATAGATGATGCATTTTCAGGTTATAGAAATCATCGGTCCATTGTAATGGTCATCTGGGATTCAGTCTCTGATGATGGAATCGCGAAATCTTCATCCATCCAGTTGAATTTCTTTAGTAAAATATTATGTCTGGTTCTTGTGTTTAATTAGCAGCTTAATTATGTTGTTGTGAGTAATTTTTCTATTCATGCAGACGATTGCAATTTCTGTTGCGTTTCTTTTACAGTTTGCTCTCCACGTTTACGACTCTCTCGTTACGGCCGGAAAGAATTACGGTCTGCACAGTGCCGGGTATTACGCCCTGAGGGCGTTGAGAACGGAAAAGTTCTTTGCCTACTGGGGAACCGATCTCCTTCCGAGTTCAACGCCGCTCGAGTGTGGCCGCGAATACAGAGTGAAATTTGACGTTAGTTTCTCTGTTGCAACTCAAATCGACGGTTTCTTTAACCTTAATCGTCAAGATGCTGCTATTAATGTGTCGAACGCTTCAAGTGCAGACGGATAGTGTATAATAACAGTTGATCGGAAGAGCATTTGGTTTTATTTTACATAGTGATCTTGTAATATTATTTCGTATGTAATCTTATATAAGAACCAAGATGGTTTTGTATAATTCAAACCTTGTATAAAATACTGTATCGCTATAGCAACATTGTTTTATGATTATTTAAAGGAAATATTAGAACTACAATCAGAATAGTTGAATGGACATTGTGCATCGTTATCTTTTATTATTTCTTATGCGATGTCTTTGGTCATTTGGAGTGTTTCTCATTTGGCCTGAATGCCTCTGAGTGACAGAGTGGAAGAGTAGAAGAGAGGTGCCAAGCAGTTCCTTTGTTGCTCAGCGGTAACATTTGAACGCTGACATTATTATTATTATTTGCTGTTTGAGGAAATGGATTCTGTGCATTGCTGTTATTGTTTGAACAGATTGGAGGCTTTATTGGTTATCCGGCGCTGATGAAGCAAAAGGCGGACGGCATCCGTAAGAAGCTCGTTCTTTTCCTAATCGAAGACCACGTCGTGGACGAGGACCCGTGGCCGTGGAGCGGAGAACCCATCTATCGCAACGGAGTATTCAGCGGATTCACGACATCCACCGCGTTTGGTTACGGCCTCGACCGACATATCTGCCTGGGTTACGTGCAGGACTTTGATTCGGAAACCGGAGAGCCCAGAATAATAAACAACGACTTTGTCATGAAAAATGCAAAGTTCCAGATAAACATCGCAGGAAAGCTGTTCTTCGCAAGGGCGAACATCTACCCGCCCATCTTGCCTTCGCCTTCGTCGGTCACTGTATTACACGCACAGAAATGATCCTGTAACAATTACGCTTCCGTTTCTCTTTGGACTCTTTTGTGAAATTATTTGGATGAGAAAAACTGGATTGGATAATCGTCTAGTGATAACTATATTTATGTAGCGCTTCTACTGAATGGTGTTTCATATTTTAGTTTTAAAAAGCTGTTTTTACATAATTTACATGTGAAGAATGTGGTGATGATAGTAAAAGCGTCAATGAAGAAGTTATTTAAGGAATCGATCGTTAGCATATTAAGTAGCAGTCCATTTGATTGTGTCTTAATTTCCTTTTCTTTTATCAATTCTTTCTTCGACAGAAAATACTCGTTTATTTTCTTCTGACAAGAGTGTTTTTCATTGTAATCCGTAAGAAACTCCTGCTCTTCATTGAGGACCCCAATAAGCTGTCCTCTGATATCCCCTCGGCTGGCCCCTATCCCTTCTACGCCCACTTAGGAATTTTCAACCACTGAATAATTAATTATCGATTTCCAACATTAAGCGACTCTGTTGATTGATATTATAATAAATGTAATAGATATACCTATGCCTGTAATGGTGCAGAGCGAGCATTAGTTTTGATTCATTCACTGACTGACTGCTATTTATCTAAAGCAGATATGTATCTGGTTCAGTGATTTCTTTCAGTAAGGTTTTTAAGCAACTGACAGAATGTTAATTCTACCCTCGTCTATATCTTTGGGTAAATCGCCTTTGAGACAACGCTTCGATCTCCCATTGATGACGTCACCAGGACTAAATGACGTCACCGCCCTGACGTCATCTACCGCACCTGTGAATTATCAGAATAGTTGTGATGAGAACGTCTGATCATCTGAAGTTGACGTCATTAATATCAAACCTGCGGTGACGTCACTGACGAGCAGAACTCGTTCTATTGAAACGCCAGTGACGTCATCGTTCATTGATTTCACGTCTTCTGCTTCGATGAGTGTCGGGGATTCTCAGCGCATTCGACGCCGTGCAATAGTACCTTTACACGCGCAGTCATTAATAATTCACACGTATTCGAGACAGTTTTCTCGTCCAAATGTTCGGAGATCAGCTGCTCAACAATTTTCAATGAAAATGGATTTGCATTCTGGAACTCTGAAGCAATATTGCTGGCTGCGTGACAAATGCAGGCCACTGATCTCTTCCCGACCAGGGGCTTGAAGGCAGTGTCGGAGGGGGTGTCTCCCACAGCCGCAGAAGCTTTTGAGCAGTATATGCATACATTATAGAGACTAAATATTTTCAAATTAGCGAAATCTTAAGCACCTGTGCGTGATGTTGAGAAAAGTGAAATTTGGAACAAGAATCTTGGATTCGATTATTATTTATGTCAAGATGTCGGAAAATTTCGAAACTAAACAAATTCCTTATATTATTAATAGAGATCTGAAGAGCGAAGAGCGAAGCGTGTTTTTTGAGAGGAAATAGCGGCAGCACCGCATTCGATGTCTTTATTATATTTATTCAATGTCTGCAGAAGGACGCCTTACATCGACAGCTCTTAATCCACATGATCTTCTCGGCAACGGTCCTGTTGTTGTTATCGCACTGCATGTCGATGTCCTGTGTCTTCGCTAGGTCCGGTCGGCAGCAGCGGGGCCTTTTGCACGTGCTGCAGTACTTCGGCCGGTACTCTTTGACGCTGACGCAACCAGAATGCGATATCCGAATCGGTTGATCCTGACGCCACGTGTTCTTGCACTCTCTGCGCTGCTACAACAACAACAACAACAACAACAACAACAACAACAGCGACGACGACGCTGATGATGATGATTGATGATGATGATGTTTGCTGTTGAATTTATTGAATTCTTATGCGACATCTGCGTAATTAGAAATTGTTGTTAATGTTAAGAAAAGTTGGATCTTGATTGAAATGTTTATTGAGTTCAAGGCGTCAGTTGATTCGGTGAAAACACTGGGAACTGCGAGAGAGAACCAAGGACCTCGACCATTCATCTACTCTACACAGTTAATAGGACGCAATTACTGCGACAGATTAGCAATTAGGCAATTAGTCATCGTTCAGAAACTGCGTCGAATGTCTATCTTCTATATTTTGCAAAAGAGGAACAGCAGCTTTGAACGCGTTCTGAGTCTCTGACTGAAGGCGCTTCTTGTTGACGCTGTTCATCTGTTCATCTGTTCATCTGTTCATTTCGCAGAAGTGTTTTAGGGACATCGTAGTTAATAACTTAATATCACCGCACTTCGATTCAATTATGAAGGATTCGAATGGAGACGGCGTCTCTTAGAGCCTCTCTTCTAATGAGGTTTTTCAGAGGAAATTAAAGCAATTCATCACTGAGAACCAATCAAACGCCTCCATATTCCCTCATCCTTTAATCCCTTTATAGAAGAAGAAATGACAACGACCATAGAAAGATCCAGAACCCAGCCCCCTCTCTCTCTCTCTCTCTCTCTCTCTCTCTCTCTCTCTCTCTCTCTCTCTCTATATATATATATATATATATATATATATATATATATATATATAGCATAGAATGAGGCGACAAAACTAATTGACTGCGTTTTGCTTGTGTTTGAAATGGCAGCTGATCTTCGTGTTGCCTGGCGTCGCTTGCCTCCCACGAGACGCAAGAGGCGGCTGCTAACTAAGGAGGAGGAGGAGCGAGGAGGAGGAGGAGGAGGAGGAGGAGGAAGAGGATGCGAGAGGAGACTGGTGCTTACGAGGTGACCGTCGTTGAGCCTGCACGGCCTGAGGACGCACAGCCTTCGCTCTTGCACTGGAACGCATTGAGCATCGGTCGTCAGGCGAATCGACCAACCGACGTCACAGGTGACGGAACAGGCGCTCCATCCGGTCGTCTCCTTCGTGCACCGACCGCCGCCGCCGCCGCCGCCGCCGCCGCCGCCGTTATTTCCACGTTCCGCTGCTTTTTAAAGCAAACGCAAGAGACGCTAAAATCATCCGGAAGCAACAATCGCCTTCATTTCTTTAAAGCGCCTTTGTGGTGTTGCCGCCGCCATCGCAGCTGTACGCAGACAATAATTGCGTCTGCAGATATTATGGAAACGTCTCAAAGAGACCGCCTCAGTTGAGAAGAGTCTTCGCAGCCATTCTTAAATCATTTGCTTAGCCACGGTATACAGGGGAGGGGGAGGTTCCCCTATTATGGCTGGGATAGGTCGTGGGATTTGCGCAAAACCATTGAAAAACAACTGCGAGGAATGTAAGCAGAAAGCAGGAATTAAGAGGAGAATACGTGAATGTGAAGACCTTTTTGCTAGTCGGAGACATTTTACCCGAAAATGTCGACGTACCCTCCCCCCATATTCCGGAACCTAGTTACGCCACTGCATGATATATTCCTATGCTTTGAAGTGTGTGTGTGTCATTGTAAATGTCTGACGTATAATGAGAATCGACAGAATCTTCAGGGCCGACGAGAGGGGGCACAGGGGATACGTTTTTTTAACCCTGGCCGGGCGATAAACAAAGGGCCCGCGCTAACCAGAAAAAAGAAGCGACGACCTTTTTTAGCTTGTCGGCATTTATTTAATACGAGGATGACCATTTTTGCTTGTCAAGATTTTTCGAAGTTCTTCATAGTTGTACCCCGGCGGCCCGTATTTTTCGTCGACGGTCGTGGAATCTGTCTCTTCTATAAAATAATGGATGCGCCCTGCACGTGACACATACACTCACCGCGCTCGTCGTCGTCGTCGTCGTCGTCCGTTTGCCTTTGGTTCGGAGAGTGAGGACAGACCCACTCTTTGCAGCATCTCTGGCCGATGGCTGTCAGCTGTGGATGGGTGCAGTGGCCGCTGGAGGGCGCCGTGTCCTCCTGGGGACACAACGACGTGCACGCGTAGTTACCGTTCTGACAGGTACACAGCTGACTGCAGTTGAGGTGAAAGTGACTTCCGTCTTTGAACAGTTTTCCGTTCACATTGCACGGCTTCGCTATTTTCGCTGCAATCGAAACATTCATCTCTTAAACGATCTCCAGCAAATAGTAGACCAAAGTCCCGACGACACTTAACAAGCGCATTGATTTCTGTCGATTGTTGTTCAGCTTTTCACTGACATCTGTAAATCGTAGAAAATGTTAACAGGTCGCCGAGTGAAGCATGAATTATTTTCTTAGAACATCGACATTTCTCAATTTTAAATTGAAGTAGCGCTATAAAAGCGAACGAGCGTCTGAATTACCTAAACCTCAGCAGATGTTCCAGGTTCTTCTTCATCAAGGTCAAGGGCAACTGCACTGCGCCGTCTAAATCTCGTTACATGCTCACCTTTTGACCCCGCAATGACCTTTGAACCACCGACGACACCGAATACAGCCTTAAAATTCATTTAGTCAATGAGACTGGTACACATACACACGGACACACACACACACACACACACGCGCGGACACCGGAGCTGACGGCCACTCACTGGAAGCGGTGCGGTTTACCCTTTCACTTTGACTCAGCGGTGGTTTTCATCTGCAAATGCAGTCACCGTTGTTGCGGTGGAAGACTGGAGAGACCCTCCAGCCATCCCCTCCCCACATCCCCCCACGGGCGCATGCCTCCGTGTCCACGGGGGGATGGGGCAGCCCCGGTGGTCATTGGGTGGAATGAATGATGGACCGAAAGGTGAACAACAGCAGCAGAATAGACGATGAATCACGTGACCGGAAGTACATCACAGAAAGCGGAACCTCTCTCATGCGCATGATACGATGCAATCTAATCAAATGCTCTCATGTCATCCATCTGATCTCAATGAATGAGCGGCGTCATGCCGCGTCATGAGGCGTCATGCTGACGTCGCAGTGACGCCCGTTTGCATCACTCACGGCGTCATGACGACGTCAGATACAGACTTTCGTCGGCGGAGAATTGCTGTCGCTGTGATGCAATGTTTCGCCGAACATGATGACGCCATATCTCATCATCATCATCATCATCATCATCGTCGTCGTCGTCATCATCATCATAGTTGCTTTCTGCCAGATCATTAGCGGCAATAGCTAGACGCAAAACTTTTCCATTTGGCGCCATATCTAAGACGTCATAAAATCGAGAAAAATAAACGAATTTTAGAAAATGCCCGGCGACCCAAAGACAATTTCGTGAAGCTGAATTAGAAATTTCGCTAGTTCAGTTACTGAAATTGATTATGCGCCTAATCGTGAATTTTCAGGCGAAATGTTCTCAGTCCACGGAGCGTCGTTTGGAAAAGAGTCTGACTCGTCACACTGCCTTTGCCTCTATTAAGGCAACACCGGGGACGGGAGGAGAGAGAGAGAGAGAGAGAGAGAGAGAGAGAGAGAGAGAGAGAGAGAGAGAGAGAGAGAGAGAGAGAGAGAGAGAGATTCTCAGCAGAAACAGAGATCTATTTTTATCCAATTAAAAGAATTTTAAAAATTTAGAACCTCTGCAGATTCCTCTGGCCTCGAGCGCAGTTCCCCTCCCTCCTCCTCCTCCTCCTCCTCCTCCTCCTCCTCCTCCTCCTCCTCCGGTTGCTGCAGCTGCCATCGTCGCACTTCCTCTCGTTGGCCTTCGACTCGGCAGGTGGCGCATGTTCGTCGTCGTTGTCATCATCATCGTTGTGGTAGTTGCGTAGTAGTCGCAGTGCATGAGTTTGTCTTCGTCGCATCTGCTTCTGTAGTCGCAGAGGTCTCCTTGTTGCCGGGCGCAGACGAAGCAGCAGTCGCATCCGTCGCGAACGATGCTCACTCCTCCCTTGCAGTGCAGTTGTCCCTCTTCACTCGCCGCAGATGGACAACTGCACGTCGTAGGGCACTATAACAGAACAGACACACGACAGCGAAAAGCAACTCAGTCTGCTGAGAAATCTCCAGAAACAGCCTAAACAAGACAACTGGAAATAAAAAGGTCAGAGGGAATTGATAGTAAAACACGAGAAGACGGATTCCATGGCAACGGGAATAGAGCGACTGTGCTGCAACATCCAACTCTATAAGAAGATGCGAGAATTCGATTGGCTAATTTTTGGGATTTCATGCTGACACTCTCCTCCTAAACAACCCAGAAATAGACGATAGATTTAGTGAGATCATTATCTGAAGAATTGGCCGATGTAGCCTGGGGCCCTGATTGGCCGTTCATTTGCCTTCACATTTCATTTCATCAAATAATACCGGTAATCCAAAGAACATTGGAAAGTGTCTCTCGGATGAAATCTACATTTTTCGCTGGAAGTAATTGGGCTGTAAAAGTGTTAGATTGCGTAATTCTGTCAGTAACTTCAACAAGATGGAAGACAACGCATTGCAAAGGAACGCATAAATGCTAATTGTTTACCGACCGACGAAGACAGTTGTATCGTTCCATTGATTCTGTGAAGATTCAAAAGAGACAGAATTACTTTTATTTAAAAACTAAAAGCACCTTTAATGATTTCCAGTCTCAATCGAATGCTTCTGGGTAAAGTCAAACGAGGGTGTCCGCCGCGTCTTTCTGGCAAAACACGCAGAGTTGGCGACTGAGACATTGAGTGCAGGTACTCAGGACCAATGGACAAACGCATCGGATGCTGTAATGACTAATTCAACGACGTAGAGGCATTTTTCGAGTGAGAGAGAGAGAGAAAACTCAGAAATGACAATTTGCATCGGATGCTGTCATTTTGTTATCCACTTCAGTCATTCGCCTTTCATCGCCCTCTGTCAATCGCCTGTTTCATAATTGTGTTGATTATTTCGGGAGAGAAATGACGGCTCTGATGCTATACTAGCATCGTCGTCGTCGTCGTCGTCGTCGTCGTCGTCGTCGTCATCATCAATGCGGTCGTCGTTTGGCAGTCGCTTCACTTCATTTGCCTTTTACTCTGAGCAGCGTCAGTTGCGCAAATCGCCGATCGAAATTCACAATTACGATTTAAGTAAAGAATTAAAGACAGTCCGATTGAGAATGCACATGCACTGACCGTCTTATGAAGGCATCTAACAATTATTCAATTCAAATTAATTTTATCGTCCGTTTCAAACACATAGGTGTTCATCGGGGACGCCTCAGACCACAAACCGCAGTGCCTATCGACAGAGCAGACTGTAGCCGAGGAGGGTCGGTTCGGTCCAGGTCAAAAACCAAAAATCAGTCAGGGCTATACCAAGACTTAAGGGGGAAATAAATAAGTTTTAAGGTGACGCCTAAAAATATCTAGAGAAGAGGCCATCCGAATATCAAGGGGAAGGGAGTTCCAAACATATGGAGATGCATAACTAAAAGCCCTATACCCAGATTTAGTGCGACGAAAGGGAATTTCAAGAAGGCATTTATTTGCAGACCTCGTGGATATATATGGCTGATGATATAATAACATTTCTCGAAGATAAGTGGGATGCTGATTTCTTAGTATCTTAAAAGTGAGGGTAGCAATTTTGAATTTAATACGTTGTTCAATGGGAAGCCAATGCAACCTAACAATGCAACTTTTCAGTGGTTTTCACACAGGCTTACTTAGCCTCCTAAACCACTTAACTAAACATCCGACTCCTGACTGCGCCATTACTTTTGACCTCTATTTGAAGACGTTATGGTGATCTGTTTCATTCCTCAGCTGATAATTATTAATTAATCAATCGACCATTGACCATCTTTGACCATCGAAGGTTTTCCATTGTGTTGGTCGATTGATGTCTTCTTAGGTTGAGCGCTAAAAAACAGATCGATCGACATGTAAGACTTCAGACCTCGCACTCAGAAAGAGGCATCCGCAGGGGATCACGTGACCGCCGCCGCCGCCGGCCACCACCCATGGCTATCGTCCACTCACTCCCTGTTTGGCCTCTTGACGTCACCGGAAGCTCTTCTGACCGGAAGCAGTGGCGCTGCACCGGAAGTTATAATGTCCATGGCTGACAGCGACCTCCGTGGAATTTAGAAAGTGGATTCGAATGAAGAAAGAGAACGAGGATGAGGAGGCATGATAAGAGACAGACAGACAGACAGACAGACAGACAGACAGACAGACAGACAGACGGAGACAGAGACAGACAGACGGGTGGGGCAAAGTGTCTGTCTGCCGTTCTCAGTCGTAGATCGAAAGATTTCGATTGGCAATTTGCATCGGATTCGATTATAAGATGAGGATTTTAATGGGAACAGGATTTTGTCTTCTGCTGTTTGGAATAATTAAGGGGGCAGAGTGGCCTTTCCTTCTCGTCCTCTGTTTTTTCCATTGCGAATATGCGTTTGACTGTAAGTGCGGCCGTTGTACTGAGCGACTGCCGCCTTAGAATTGCAAATGCATGGAACGCCTTAGTAGGGGCCTCTACAGCGGCGCATGGAAGGCAACGCCAAGTGCACGAGTGGTCTCATGGTAGTCGTTTCCAATCGGATGGACTTCATGCATTGCTCCTCACTACGCGGCCTGTTCATACGGAGGCCATAGAATCAATCATATATCAGAACAGCATGCACTCTATACAGCATCAGCGCCGACAGGGCAAATATGTGCATGGCTGCATTACTTGATGCTATAGGAATTTTTTAGCCCTATCCACATCTCTCTCCGTATTAACAACGCACAGCTCTATTAAAAAGACATTTAGAAACTACGGACGATGTGGTCACAAGGCAGATAACACAAGCGCAGTGAAAGTCAAACCAAAGCAAAGCAGGATTCCGGATTCTTTCAAAAACCTGGAGTTGCTTAGAATTTGGTCAGTTATTTTGCAAATGACCCCCCTCCCCCCTTCCCCGCCTCTCCCCATCTCATCCAACAACAAAGTCAGTCAGCGACGACGCATGTGTGGAGGGAAATGAAATCGGTTTTTAGAATGTTTTCGAAGGAAAGAACTGCGCGAAACTCTCTTGACGAGAGATGATTTGGTGCTCGAGAATTCAGATCCATTCACATTGAGTCTTCTGCGGCGAAGTCACTCAACGGCGACCGAAGAAGCTCTCCTGCCACAGACGACGACGACGACGACGACGACGACGACGACGACGACGACGACGACGACGACGACGACGACGACGACGACGACGACGACGACGACGACGACGACGACGACGACGACGACGACGACGACGTCATGACGCAACGCAGAAGCAGACGTCGAAGCACACTTAACGACGGACGGACAGACAGACAGACAGACATTGGCGTAGCTAGGAAAAAATTCCGACCGGTGCAAACCCGCCGCCCTCCTTGCCCTCCCTTCCCAGAGCCGTAGATAGGGGGCGGGAGGGCAAGCCGCCCCGGGCGCCGACTGGTGGGGGCGCATTTCGGGTGTGAAAACAGAAAAAAATAAAAAAGGTCCTTTTTGACTTCGTGACGAATATAAAAAGGTCATCAGCCGCAAAAATGGAGACGATGGAGATAAGTTGACTATGTGCTCTGTTTAAAAATGTCCAATTTACGCAATGGAGAAAACCACTGGCAAAATTCTGAATGCCAAGCACTTTTGATATGCAAGAGATAGTGCTCTAATTTTTGAAAAAAACTAGATTACTAGGTGCTCGTCACTTGCCTATCAAAAGTGCTAGCCATTAACACGTCTCCCAATACCATTCTCTTTAGAAAAGTTATATCAAACCTGTTACAGTGTTGCAGAAAATACTATACTAGGTATACCTCCCCCAATAAAAATCTTATCGGATTTACACGATTTGCACAAGTGACCCTGGGCGGTCCGACCGATGCAATTGCACCGGTTTGCACCAATGCCAATGTAGCTACGCCACTGCAGAAGACCAGGGAGAGATCGTCACCGAAGAGATGAAGAGAACTGAAAAGAAACCAGAGAGAGAGAGAGAGAGAGAAAGAGAGAGAGAGAGAGAGAGAGAGAGAGAGAGAGAAGTGCGAAGTGGCGTCAGAATAGAGTGACAAATCTAGGAGAAATTTTCCACTTGGAGAGAATTATGAGAACCGATTTTCTCTCAATGGAAGCTTAGCTGCAGTTAATCAGTCGATTCACTCCTGTCTCTGTCTCTGTCTCTGTCTGTGTCTCTGTCCGGCTGTCTCTGTCCGGCTGTCTCTCTCTCTCTCTCTCTCTCTCTCTCTCTCTCTCTCTCTCTCTCTCTCTCTCTCTCGCGTCGACCTAAGCAGCAGGTGCTTCGTGAGCACTCATAAATCTTTCCTCCTCTTCTCCCTCCTCTTTTCCCATCTTCGTCATCCTCCTCTTCCTCTTCTTCCTCTGTCCTTTGTCTTTCTCCTCGTCGCTGAGGAGACGCAATGCTTTCTTCATGATTAAGCGCTGAAGACATTTCAAGCAGCCAGAGTTTTACATACGCCTACCGTTCAGTCTTATATATATATATATATATATATATATATATATATATATATATATATAGTTTGCATAGCTAGGAGTTTTAGACCCTAATGCAAAAATTATTAATGGGCCCTTCAACTTAAAAAGTCACAACATGACGAACAGTGTACTAAGGCTTAAAACATTTTACCACTTAATAATAACGCATCGCCTGTCACCGGATTCCGGAAACTGAAAACTGTAAAACGGCTTTGTTTTTGTAGCGCCGTCATATTTAATACCTACCAAATTTATCTGATTAAGACTGATTTTTAATGCGTTTTTAATTATTTACTTCTGTTATTATTTACTTTCTTTTTTTACATTGGTGGTCACAAAGTGCTCCAGTTCTTTTGGATCCTAATGCCTTGCTTATTCTTGCTAGGCCTACATGGTAGCTATGCCACTCACATATATATATATATATATATATATATATATATATATATATATATATATATATATATAATGTCAAAACAGTATTAGAAGATTATAAGCAGAAATTCTCAATTGTCGCTCGGTCGATGCTTTAAAAAATTGCTCGCACTCCCCCTCTCCCTCTTTCTTTATTTCTCTCTCTCTCTCTCTCCCACTCTTTCTCTTTACGTCTAGTTGTTCTGCCGTGTATGTACACACACACACACACACGCAAACGCGTGTTTGTGTGTGCGTGCGTGTGTGTCTACAAGCACTGCTATTAATCTGCAGCAGAACTTTCGTTCTCTGATCAAGACTCTGGCTTTAATATTCTGCTTACAACTTCTTTCCCTTTCCTCGATTCCAATTAGTTTTCGCTTCACCCTCCTCCGACTCCACCCCTATACGTCCACTCCAGCTAGCTTCATTCATCCTCTTCCGCTCATAAATTGCGCCGGTTCTGCCCCGCGTCGATCTTCCCATCTCCTCTTTTCCCTCTGTCTGTCTGTCTGTCTGTCTGTCTGTTTGGCTGTGTCGCTCTGTCTCTGTTCTTTCTCTCCTGTTCGTTTCCTTCTGCGGTTGACTTTTGCAATTGCTCTTCTTGAAGAGATTGCGAATCTTCTGTTTCTGAATTCGCTTTCTGCTTTTGTTTTTCAATTCTCAGTTTTCTTTTGGGTGAAAAAACATTTAAACAAAATTTCGATTTAGAATGTAAAGAAGTAAACGATAATTATTCGTGTCTTAGAATCAGTTGAGGTCGAAGAAACGAAAGCGCGGAGCTACAGAAGACCCCTCCCCCGAGAATACCCCCCCCCCCGATGAGCAATGGAGGCGGCTGCTGATGCTGATCGCTGTCAAAGTCAGCGGTTTCATTCATGCAAAGACAGTCTGATCTTTTAGGATCTAGACTCTATAGAGTGGAAGAGTTCCTATACTCCTATACTGTAGTAGAATCGTTTTGCTTTTCAATATCAATTTAAGACTGAGATGTGATTACCCATTCGTGTGAAGCGTTTCTGTTGGCCATGAGGTCGTCTAGTGCATTTGGGGGTCGTCCATCCCCCCCCCTCCTCCTCCTCCTCCTCCTTCTTGTTCTTGTTCTTCGTTTCGTTGGATTGCTCCAAGTAAAGCGTCGTCGTCGTAGAATCGACGGAGAAAATACTCAACGGATGATGACGACGACGACGACGACGACGAAGCGGTTTCCAAGGCGACCGCCAACAGCAGACCAATGGAAACGCCAAGAGGACTGATGACTACGACCGCCTCCTTCTCCCACCGCCCACTCCCCCTCCTCCTCCTCCACCTCCTCCTCCGCCGCCGCTGCTGCGTTAGATCGTCCATCGACGGAAAAGCAGAGCGACAGCCGCGGCGATGGATTCAAAGTGGTGCCGATGATTAGAATCTATGCAACCACAGAGAGAGACTTACACTTATCCACAATCAAACGACGCAGCGCCTATATGCCATCGCTAGCAAATATTTCATAAGACCTCTCTCTCTCTCTCTCTCTCTCTCTGTCTGTCTGTCTGTCTCTCTCTCTCTCTCTCTCTCTCTCTCTCTCTCTCTCTCTCTCTCTCTCTCTCTCTCCGTGGCGCGATGTCTCTGTATATTTGGCGGGTGAATGTTATGTCCTTCTGGTCTTCGTTGTGGCTGTTGATGATTCGTTCGGGAGAATTGCTTTGTCCTCCATTTCTGGCGATTTGTTTCGATCGAATTACTCGTCCGTCATCTCTGTGAATGACGTCATCACCGCAGAAAAGTTTCAAATTGCGTAATCATCATCATCTTCTTCTTCTTCTTCCTCTTCTTATTCGATGCTTTGATCATTGTTGACCATGAATTGTTGACCCTAATTCTTCTGATCAAAATAGTATTTTCATTTCTTCCGATGAAAAAAACGAAAGGACTTCAGAAATCCTGAAACGCAGATTCGAAACTCCTCTCAGCCGAGATGCAGATCCGCCGAGAAGAGGACAGAGGAGGGCAAATAAATGCCCAGAGGTCCGGCGATCTGTGGGGGGCCTTGGTGGTTCCGTAAAAATGCTATCTCGTGCAATAGGGGCCTACTATTTATCGCTACGATCGCGTTTAAGGGCGTTGGGAGCCCGTCGAAGACAAGTGGAACAAGATCATCACCCCTTTTTCACCATTGATCTGTATATTTTTTGAAACCTGTGCACTTTTTTAGGACAAACTTTCTAAAATATAAACTTTCAAACATTTTAGGGTTCCGTGACTGCTCTGTCCAGGGACCGGGAATTTCTCTCGACGGCCCTGCTGAGGTGAAGTGTCAGTGGAGACTTCAGAGCTTCCTCCACGCAGGGTCACTTCCTCCACAAAACACCTAAGAGTTTCCTTTCGCCAGAAGCATTTCTGAGCGCAACAAGCAAGTCCACAGAAATTGACTTGAGTCGCAGAATCGATGGCACAACAGCTCAATCCCCGTGAACACACACACACAGCTAAAAGCGGTCTCGATTTCAGAGATCGAAAGAGCTTCGAATGATCTCGAACGCCGCTTTGCTCTTCACCGCTCAATCTCAAAACACACTCTCTCTCTCTCTCTCTCTCTCTCTCTCTCTCTCTCTCTCCACTATATAGACTGCAGTATCCGATCAAATGATCAGCGCCTACACACAGACAGACGCTGCAGAGAGCGTCTCAGAGCGACGCATCGGCCGCTGCCGCTGCTGCCGCTGCTGCTGCTGCTGCTGCTGCTGCTGCTGCCATGATCACTACAGTCTACAAGGCACTCACACGCACGCACGCACCGACGACTACGCTGACACAGACAGCGGGGAGTACAGTTCGTCACAATTAGGTCACTTTTGCCGTCGTCAAAACACTCGACGCACGAAGCAACTATGATTGGCCAAATTGGCGCTATATAAATGGATGACGCAGTCTGCATTCACGTGACACGCACCAACGACGAAGAAGTACGCAACGGAACGTAACAAGGAATGATTGAATCGTTCTTATTTAGACCAGAGTCACTGTAAATGTATGGACTTTGCTGTAAAACTCCACACCTAGTGGCAATTTACGCTTGATCTCACTCATAAATGATATCCGTCAGTGCCATGACCATGGCTTTAGACGAATAGGCCTATGCCAACAGTAGGCTACATAATAATAATAATATCAAGCTAAGAAGACATCATAAGAATTATAGTCTTCTGACTCCGACTAACATCTAGCGGTCCGTTTGAATCGCGGAATTTCAGACAGTGTCGACAAGACCGCAAATTCGACTGCGAATCCTTTCATAAGAACGACAATGGGTATTTAGACCTAAACAAAAGAATGTTCCCTTAATAGGCTACGCTGCACACGAATACGAAAAACCACAGACAATTTATAAATTTTGCTATAGGGCATACTATCATCATCGTTTTCGTCATCGTCATGTTGCTGTCTACTTAGGTATTCGCAAAGAACAGCAGCTGTTTGGTACAACTTATTGCTTAAGTATTATAGCGGCAGAGGGTGGGTCCAAGAAAATTATTTTTTAGTGCAAGGGTTGTGGACAAATGGAACAGTTTGGATGAGGCGGGAGTGACAGTTAAAAGTTACTTAAAACAGTAAACGGAATCAACGTATTCAAAGGCTATCTCGATAAACTAGGTTATTGAATGCAGATGGTCACAGCAGTGATTTTCACACAGGCTTACTTAGCCTTCTACACCACTTAAAATCACATTATTATTAAATAAACGTAGATTGCAGTGTTGGCTAAAGCGCTGTTTCTGGAATATAGAGCTTCTAAGACGAACGCGTCTGCTGAAAGTCCTTTGCAATGCCGTTGCATCATCGACGCGAATATTCTGGATTTTGACTTGATCTTGTGCTGTTGTGATTTCGTGTACCAAGATAATGCGCTATAATGAATTTCTGAATGAATATGATGAATTTCTAAAAGGTTCAGCGGCGCCAGCCGCGCCACCGATTCCAGCGACTGTGACCTGAATTTCATTCGATTAAAACGAAAATCGTTTAATTTGGAAATACATTTTTATAGATCTTTCATTTTTATCGATCTTTTTCAAATTTCATAATCGAAGGCTCGATCAAAGTCGTTCTGAAAGTAAGAACATCTTTTATCGTAGACTTTAACGACGAACAATAAAACCTTAGTCAAATAAGGAATTTATTCAGCGTCATATTATATATATATATATATATATATATATATATATATATATATATATATATATATATATAGTTCTATAGAGTTAAGAATTAGGCGTCAAGATTGTCATTTACAGTGGTTTTCACGCAGGCTGACTTGACCTCCTAAATCACTTTAAAGCACATTATTATTATTATTATTATTATTATTATTATTATTGTTGTTGTTGTTGTTGTTGTTGTTGTTATTGTGTCAACTTTTAAATGCGCATTTTAGACTAAATTTGATTGTTGTATTGATTCTAGTTGTGAGTGAAATAGTGCATCCTAGAATTCTTTGAAGATGTCACAGAAGCTGCCCAATCATTATCCAATTACGGCTATTTGTATTGTGTCCGATGCACAGAAATGCCCACCAGGATACGATCTGGTTTGTCAAATTGTCTTCTCTAGGAAATTTTTAAGAGATCTTTATGGCATTTGAAGTCTATTTGTCTAAATAAGATGAACAGACCAGTTTTATCATGACAGTAGATTTAGTTCACATAGTCTCTAGTTTATTAGAATTTGTGTATCCATAAGCAGTTTTATATCTATCTACCATTCTGATGATTAATGTTAAATAAGTAGAGCAGTGACATAGCAGTGGGTTGTGCAGTTCACATGGACCCCTGGCAGTCAGAGGCCCCTGAGAGTGAGTGGAAGGTTTTACTTTGAAATATTGAGAATGTAGTTTTTATAAATTTGGCAAAGTCTAAAAGATGAACTACATGTCACTAACAGTGTACGCACTCAAATGACTGTAAGATTTAATATTTAATAATATTAGTTGTTATGATATGGGGTGCAAAACTGCCAAATATGTAATTATTGCAAAGGTGCCCATCAATTTTTGTTTTAAACTGAAAGGGTTTCCAAGGCCTAACACTGAAGCCCACTACAAGGGTCCCCAAACACCATGCTACACGACTGGAACAGAAGGTTGTCAGCCTTTGACAGAAGAATCTTCAAAATTCCTGTTTAGAATGCAGGAGTGGTGTACAATGTACACTGTGTATGAGGAATGCCATGAACTTCATTGCATTGCTGTTTTTGTGGGTTTTAACTGTTGCATATTTTGATGATGAACTTTAAGCCTGGCCTGTTCTTTTTCTGTTTAGTTGTTGAAGTCACATGACAAGCGAGAAGATTGTGATTTATGGAGAGAAGGTGGAATGTTCAAGAGGCCGAGTCGCTACCTTTGCTTTACAAGAGCATTTCCACTCAATGGAGTCAGATCACCTTAACGGAAATTCTGGAGATTATCGTTGTGCAGCTCAGTGCACATAGCAAATTATAATTAATTTTGGGTTATTGAAAAATTGAACGAGGACAACTTGAAGAATGAGCTGAAGGCTTGTCTTATGGCAGTCTAAGTTATTTGGGCACAAAGAGGGATTCATTTGTTTGTCATGATTTGGATGTTGTGACACTGTGTGTGTTTGTTTTCTTTTTAGCGAAATGATGTTCTTGCTGGAATTCAGATTCTGAATGAAAAAGACTTCCCTCCAACGGGGTACAGTCTCATCGAAAGAACAGTCGATAGCTGTAAGAAATTGTTTGTCATCAATTAAGAAAAATATTAATAATTAAATTTGCCTCGGAATTTTGTCTTCTCAATATAATTGATTTAGTAAAATAAAGGCAGATGTTGAGCTATAAATAGCTTGTAGACTTCTGGTGCAAAATTTGAAAACTAATGTTTGGACTTCTTTGCTGAGAATTGATGAAGTTAATTTTGCTTAGTATTAAGGTATTTGGTCACGTGATGGTGGTCGTGTAATTGCAGCTGAGAAAGCGTCAAGAAAAAGAACAATTTGTATCAAGACAACAGATCGCGACTCAACCTCAGAGGCGGTCAACGACATCATCTTACTTACAAAGACGAAACGTCCTCCGGAGGGATATTCTTTCGTGGGGTATGATGTAGATGGTCTCCAGTTTCTGATATTATTATTATTATTATTATTTTATTTTTATTTTTTTATTTTTTTTTTATTATTAGGTAATGACTGCCATGAAATCAGGTTGCCATGTGAAGCTCATTTAAGACCAAACTTGGCAGTCCTAACCGGAAGAGGAATGAATGGTTGAACATGACTGTTGGAGTGGAGGAGTTAGGGTTGACAGTTGTTTGAGGTAGATCCAGAGATCAACTAGCTTGGAGATGTCACGCATTCATGACTGATTGGAGGCGGTTGTTTTCACAGAGAAATAGGCTTTTGATCGGATAATTTTGCGGTTCTCGTTTGGTCTTTGCTGTATTGTTACTCTGCCATCAAACCTACATAATATTTGCAGAGCAGTTTCTATATCTAGGTCTTTTGGTAATCATAAGCTATACATTCTATCCTTTCATTTTGTTCAATTTGATCCCTTTTGGTGCTTCTGAATTACTGTCTTTTCTATTTAAAGCCAAGGAATTTGTTGATCATGTGATGTGCTGTTGTTTGCTTTAGTGACGTCAATGGTGTCGTAATCTGCATGAAATTAGGAAAAGTTCCAGCGGAAACTCAGAACTTCCAGCACGCATCGTCTGCTCTTCAGCCTCATGCTCCAAATATCCAGAGGTGAAGAGAAACGACGTCAGAGTCTCTCTCATTCCAGTGACGCTGCTTCTCATCAATTAAGTCTCAGTTTTAGCTTCATCTTTTGACTCCCATCTTTTGTCTGTCACATGGTTTTATTCAGGAAAGTCTAAAATTCTTGACATCTGAGAATGGTGTTTTGAATTTTCCATAGACCGGCGCCACCGCCGCCAATTGCTGGTTATGGAAACGGCGTTGCTTCGCCTTACGTGGCACCAGTCGCTGCTCCTCCTCGAAGTGACATTCTGGCGCGACCGACGACCGGAACGATCAAAAGAGCCGACAGCACACTTGCTCAGAACCGTAAGTCTTTGAGACGACGGCGAATGTATCTCTGGCGGTACACTTGATGCCTAAGTCTTGATTAGATGTCTTGCAATTGGACCAGTTAACCTCCTCTGGTGTTGCATGTGAATGATGGTTAAGATGCTACTTAAATTGGTGTTGTGTGTAGATAGGAGCATTGGAGTTTTTCTCTTGCAAGGTTACTCACTGGCACTCCAAGCCTTGTCATCAGTGCAAAGTATTTGCCATTTTAATTAAAGTAGGTTTTGAAGCTCTTTTGATTTCTGTTATGAGTGATGCTTGAGATGATTGAGAGACATTGTTTGAGAAGTTTGTCTTTTGATTTTTGTCATTTTAAAGTGATGTTTGAATGTGACTTGTTTAGCTCTGGCTGATGTAGCGTTCCAACTGAACGTCAAGCACCAAAGCGGTCGATCCGCTCTTAGCGTGAGTCATCGCAGAGCGTCTCTCTCTCTCTCTCTCTCTCTCTCTCTCTCTCTCTCTCTCTCTCTCTCTCTCTCTCTCTCTCTCTCTCTCTCTCTGCTTCTTCCTGCATTTCTCCATTTGGCCATAAACACCGATTGTCTGAATTGTTTTCTTTGGATGTTCTAAAGTATTGCTTTGCCTATTAGTAAAGGAGAAAGAAAATTAGATGAGCTATTATTATTATTATTATTATTATTATTATTATTATTATTATTATTATTATTATTCAACAATTTGTGAAGCGCCGTAGCATAGCCATCAGCCAAAACCAAAAGTGCTGTACAGCTTTCATTAATTACAGTTTAGTTGCTGGAAATCTAATATCATTATGATAAATTGTGGTTTTTGATGTTTTGTGTTATTTGACTTTATCAGTTCCAGATTCCCGAAGTCTTGTATCGTTCTCTCATTGACATAGAAAACGAGGTAAGATCTCTTTGTTGCTATGGCGATATGCAGTTTGGAAACCCTTATGAGTATTTGTAATTGTGCCCATTTTGAATTTGCTCAGTAATTTACGAAATGTTTTCATCTGCTCTTTGTTCTTTTGACAAATTTATTGTTTATTAGAAATGTAATGTTGGAATTTATCATTTCTTTTGTTTTGTGTTGCTCGGTTGCATATTCTGCATTCTGTGGTTGTTTGTGTTTTCTAGTACAACTATTCATTTACTTTGGAGAAGAGTGCTGTCCAGCGACTGCCGTCATGCAACGAGTAGCGCTGCTACGTCCGTAAATATGCGTAGTTATGACCGTGTAAACCTGGCTTTGGAATTTTTGATTTTGATTTGTGAAGCAGGTCATAGTGCAGGAACTGATTTCATACGTAGTATAGGAGATGAAGCTAATACTAATACATAGGCGTTTGAGGAAGGCATCTTATTTTTAGACGTGTTTTTAAAGAGGCTTTTGTGCAGAACATGCATAACTGATTTTCCTTTTTTTTTGATGAGTTTTCGTCACAGAGAGAAGCACAATTGCTGAAGTTTTTCAATTAGTTTCTGATGCCTTTTTTGATTTACTGCATTTTTTGAATTGTTTTGCAATTGTGATTTGGGATTCCAATAGTTAACTGTTAACTACAGTCTATCAGTTATGACTAAACGATAATGTTTCCTCTTTCTCTCTCTCTTTCTCTCTCTTTCTCTCTCTCTCTCTCTCTCTCTCTCTCTCTCTCTCTCTCTCTCTCTCTCTCTCTCTCTCTCTCTCTCTCTCTCTCTGAACTTTTTATTTGTACAATACACAGAATGATGGAAGACTAACAGGGACAGAA
The DNA here is from genome assembly GCA_018105865.1 of Metaphire vulgaris. Lineage (NCBI taxonomy): Eukaryota > Metazoa > Annelida > Clitellata > Crassiclitellata > Megascolecidae > Metaphire > Metaphire vulgaris. The sequence goes on from CM030841.1 coordinate 17,727,379, forward strand.
TCCACCAAAAATCAGAAAAATGTGAAGTATCAGCCCAGCTATCATACTCCTTGGCCATACCGTCAGCCAGAGTCTGTATACTGATACTGATGATGCAATTACTGTTGCTAGTTACTACTGTGCGTTCTAATTTTGGGCATAATAGGCATGAAGATTTGATGATTTAGGATTATTAATGCAATCAAATGCATATGAATTGTGTAATTCTGGGATTAACCAAACATTTCTCTGGCTGGACTGGCCCTGGCAAAGTATTTTAGGCCCTGCTATGGACCTTCCAATCAGTTAACACCCTGGTGCCGCCACTGGATGTAATATGATTTTCTGTTTTGAGTGAATGCTTTGTAGTTTTGTTGTGTACTCTCCCAAGTGATTCGATTTCTGCAGCTGTGTTTCTCGTAAATGGTCTGCAGTTGGGAAGATTTGCATAGATTTTGGACACTTAACGATCGTTTTGAAATATTTATTTGCCGTTTTGATTTGTTAATTTCTGCTTTTTGGAAATTAGAAATGGTCTTCTGATTGTTTGGAAATTGAGATCTGTTTTTATTGGCAGTGACCTTGTGTTGCAGATGGCGTGATTGTTGGAAAATTCTCAAAATGTGAAACAGTTTGTTGAACTTCTGCTTGACTTTGAAACTGTCCTGTCTTTTTCTATGCATTCAATGCTATTACAGTGTATTCCAGTTTATTTAACTAGATCTGAGCTGTTTCAAGACTTTTGTTTGGATGAAGTGAGTGATATTCTGTTTGGCTTTTAATGAAGACTGTTGATGGCTATTCATTCAACCTAAATCAGAAATCAATTTATTTAAGAAAAACAATTGCATTCGACACATTTGAGTGATAATCGAATGAACTCTAATCAACTTTCTGTCAGAATAAATTGTTTTCTTTTGCTTCAAAGATTATTTCAGGGTTGATCACTTTTATTGTCAGTCTCAGTTTAGAAATATTTTCAATTGCGAAGGCATTCAGAGGCCACCAAGGTTAGGTACTGTGTGTGTGTGTGTGTGTGTGTTTGTGTGTGTGTGTAAAAGGTGTGTGTTGTAAAAGGCAAAAAAACACGACTCGGCTATTTACTTGCTTTTCTGTGGGAACTCGACCTTATGATTTATGATGTGAAAGTTATTCTAATCAACCGCAATAAAACAGCGGATGCTAATACTGTGTATGACTTCTGGGCAATTGTGCTTATGTGTGGGTGGAAGGGAGGGCAATATATATATATATATATATATATATATATATATATATATATTGCCCTATAGTTCTATATATATATATATATATATAAATTTATTTATTTATTTATGATTGAGAATCTTAAGCATGCATACTGTATGACAGTGTCTGATGCAGAGGCTACTATGGCCTTAGCCATGGGTGGCACACATGATGGAGGCGGAAAATTTTGGAAGCGACCTTTTTTGCTTGTCAGGGAGTTTTTTTGAGAAGGCGGCAAAGTTTAGAAGGGGCGGCAAATTTAGCGGCGACGACCATTTTTTGCTTGTCAGATGTAATAAGAGTGAATTTGGGGCGGCGGATTTGCCAGGAGGAGCCATGGGCGTATTAGGCGGGGTGGAGTGCACGCTACGCCACTGGTCTGATGTATGGACTGCATATTCCATTGCTGGATCGTTTGGTAGGTTTTAACACCCCTCTGTTCTACCTCTCCACTCGGAAAAATTGAGAATCTGATTATGTTAATCTTATTCAAACGCACGCAGAAGGCTCTTTTGCAGGTAAAGACGCATTGGGTAGACTGCTGTGTTTGTAACCAATGGCAACGGTGCCACAGGCGGCTAATACCTAATGAATCAGAGGTCGGTGACTGTCGATGCCATCGGCCGTCTCACCTGTCGGTAAAAGCGTGCTTTGGCCAGTCATACGTGACTGACTTTGAGCCGAAGTCTCCTGAGGGAGTCGTCTGGCCTCTGGCTTCGCTTGTGCTGCTCGGTCAGAAGGCGTCGCCAGCTCAGATCCACCGTGCGATAAGTTTGGCTTTGTGTGTATTTGTAAGTGTTCGTATTTAAGGGGCCTAAATGTCTATGGATGAGTTCATAGTATAGCCCAGAGGCTACACACAGGACCGGAATAATACGCGGCCTGCCTCACCACTCAGGTGAGTTCTAAATACTGTATATTGTTGTCGTGGATAAACGCAGTATCTCTCTCTCTCTCTCTCTCTCTCTCTCTCTCTCTCTCTCTCTCTCTCTCTCTCTCTCTCTCTCTCTCTCTCTCTCTCTCAGCGTGTGTTATCGATGGTGAAGTCATCATTTAAATTATCAACAGACGTTTCTGTGTTGACGTCTTCTTCGGCTGTAAATTGCTGAGACGTTGAATTAGAGAGGACCGTTGGAAGTTTGGATTAAAATTTTTCGATGACAAAATTTTCAGGTAAGACTTGTTTGCGTCTTTTTTTTAAAAAACTTCAGTAAACATTGAAAGCGTTTCTTCTTCAGTCAACATTTCAACAGCTCATCACAACATTCTGAACGTGCAAAGAACCAGACACCAAATCCCTTCCACAGCACTCGCTCCTCTGCTGGCCAATGCCTCTCAATGTCTAATAGTCTTGACTATTGTAAGTCTGTAACTCGCTATTCGCTTCAATTTTGACTAGAATCTTGACCGCCTCTAGAGAATTCAAAACCCGTTGGCTAGATACATCACTGGAACAGTTGAGATATATGAGCATATAGGCGTCTATTAGGCCTACACGTGTTCTAAATAAGCTGCACTGACTGTCTATCAATCAGACACTGCAGGACTAATGCCAAGAACTGCCTCTTATACTGTACTCCACATGAAGTGCCTTCACGCTGATTATGGCCAACTTACCACAGGTGACAACAGATCATTACTCTCGGATCAAGATCACCAGCTCTCGACTAAGTCCTCCTACGCCCAGTGTTTTATATATATATAGGCCTATTAGGCTATTATTATATTATAGAACGACAAGATTAACGTGACATAATGTCTAACGACTGCAAGGTCACGTAACAATAACAACAAGCCTATTATACAAGCCTATTAAGGAAATCCCCCAATCCCAGTACGGACAATTTTTTGAATTGAATTCCCCTCCAGCCAAGTCAACCCCCCCCCACGGCCTAGAGTCTGGATAAATCTGTGCTGACGACTCTTCATATTCCATGACGGGGTCTGTCGGGGCATAGACAGACCGATCAATAATGTCTTTTCCACTTATAAGGGATCTCCACTAAAAACGCGTCTTTTTTTTCCACTGCAGCAGTACCCTCCTTGGCCGGAACCGAGACTTTACAGTCTTGTCTATGGACTTTCAACTAAGAACTACTACGCGGATTTGATTACTGATTATGATTCTCACTCTGAAGACTGATGCTATGCATTATTATAATGTCGCCAAAGAAGTTTTACGATTAATGATCGATAGACATCTGAATGGCTGCTGCTGCTGTCTGTGTTAATTAATCGAAGGTACAGTTGCGAAGTAAAACTATACGCCATGTGCGTTCCGCTGCTGCTGTCTGTGTTAATTAATCGAAGGTACAGTTGCGAAGTAAAACTATACGCCATGTGCGTTCCAAGCACTCACATACATTGTCCGACCGGATACCCTGGATCTTTAGTGATTTGGATTTGGTGTGCCATCGGTTGATGCTCCTGTGCATTATGAAAGTGGCGCTATAGAAGTTTAAGATTAGATTAGATACACACACCCACACACACACACACACACACACACACACTATCTATCCATCTACAGTGTATCTATCCAGTGGCGGCTCTAGGATTTGGCAAGTGGGGGGCCGTTGGGGGGGGGGCAACTTCTAATCATGGGGGGCCAACCATTTATTGTTTAATGTATGTAGCATTAAGTATAAGGTCCCAACTGGGGGGCCACTGGGGGGCCAGACTCTCAATAGGGGGCACGGGCCCCCCCTGACCCCCCCGGTGGAGCCGCCACTGTATCTATCTATCTATTTATCTATCTATCTATCCATATTGTAGACGAAGTGTGAAGGAAGCGGCCAGGAGGAGGAGAGGAAGATGAAGACAACTGAGCAGAGACTCGCTTTGCTCTTCGTCCTCTCCGTAATTGCGTTCGCCATGGTTCGTAATATGCTTTACATGGTATCGTTCGACGCTTTGACTTCAAACGACGACATCGACTCCTCGAATCTCGGCGATCGAATTCACTGGTCGACCCGATCCGCAGTCCCTGGGTCGACGACCAGGCACCTGGACTCCGTCCTGCTCGCCCGGGGCTCATCGGCCGCCCAGCCGCCGGACAGCGGGGTCATAGACGCCGCCGCCGCCGCCGCCGCCGCCGCCAACAAGACATGGCTGATGATGAACGCCGTCGAAAAGAACCACACTCTGTTGAAGGCGAACATGAGTCACGTAGGAGAGATAGTGAAGCAGCTGAAGGAGGAGAGAAACTCCGCCAAAGTGGAAAAACCGCATCCATTCAGATACGTCATCAATTCACCGAACGTCTGCGGCGGAGGAGGAGGAGGGGAAGCGGTGTTTCTGCTCGTCTACGTACACACCGCCCCCGACCACTACAAGCGCCGAACGGTCATCAGACAGACATGGGGCAACATGCAGCAGTACGACCAGACGGTACGCGTCGTCTTCTTCATGGGAGTAACGCACCTCGGCGAGGAGCTGAACGCGACGAGCGCCCAGAAGGCGCTGTACTTCGAAGAGGAACAGTACCAGGACCTGGTACAGGAGGACTTCCTCGACACCTACCACAACCTCACCCACAAGGGAGTCAGCGCCCTCAAGTGGATTACGCACAGCTGTCGTCAGGCCATCTATCTGCTGAAGACCGACGACGACATATTCGTTAACATGTTTACTCTGCTGAGACATCTGAGTCGACTGCAGAAGAGAGGCCCCGACTACACGAGGAACCTGCTCATGTGTGCCGTCTGGTACGGAATGCCCGTCATGAGGACCGGCAAATGGAAGGTAACGCCGCAGCTCTTAGACAACAGCTACAGCAGCTCTTTAGGATTAAAGAGTTCCCAATTCTAGATAGGCTAAAGACGCTGCCGCTGTAGAATTATAGTGCACATCGTTCGACGCCCCAGAACAATAATTAAGAACTCGCGATTAAGCAGTTTAACAGAAAGTTTCAAGATAAGTTGGATAACTCGCTAAGCACTTTATCGTTCGCTGTAACCGCTGATGTAGAGAGATGATGTTCTGTTTAGGTGACGAAGGAAGAGTGGAAGGAGGAGTACTACCCCACCTACTGCTCCGGAAGTGCCTTTGTTCTATCGACGGATGTCGCTCAGAGGCTCTACCGCGTCTCTTTCCACGTCCCGTTCTTCTGGGTCGACGACTTCTACATCACAGGACTGCTTCCGTTGAAGGCGGGCAACATCACCCACCGTCAGTTCCTGTCTACCTACGTCCTGAACGGCGATCGCCTCGAAGAGCTGTTCACCGGTCCGTCGTGGTACCTGTACATCTTCTCTCACCTGCACGACCTCGATCGCATCCAGGCGGTCTGGAACAAGATGTCCCGGATGGCGAGGGGAGAACTAGGAGCGGACATTCGGAAGGTGCTTCCCGGAGAACTTCCCACGGGAACTTATCAGTACGATCCCAAACCACGATGACGCACAGTTGAAACCAGGAGAGGGAGGGAAGGAGGGAGGGAGGGAGGGGCAGTAGGGGCTGTGTTCTATGTTGAATAAAAGTGATTCGTAAGATAGCAAACGCATGAGATTCGTTGCCTGTCACTGTCTCCAACTCGACGCCTAATCACCTGAATCCTCGGAGGAGGAGGAGAAGAAGGGGGTTGGCGGCGATTAACGCCGGCCAACGGGCATTACTTGGAATGAAAATAACAAGACATTTATATAGCGCATCTAGTGGGCGTGCAGCACTCAGAAGCACTTGAGCACTTTGAATGTGGATTTATTGCAAATAGCACTTCTGCACGTCACAGAGACACGCGCATTAAAGTGCAGCATGTCGTCTGAATTTGAATATCTTGGCTAAATCGCTTCGCCTTCGCCTGAAACCCTATAAATGCTGAGGATAGAATTAAGAGAAAATCATTCAATCGGTGAAGTTTTCACATTGAAAAAGACGCTTCAATGCATACGACCCGAATAGTAAGTAAGCAGCCATGTACAACATATTCAAACCTTATAAGCAATCGCATAAACAAAATGGCGACTATTACCACCTGTTTAGACGGATAGATCGAATAGAGATAAACTACAGAGACAGAATACGGAGAATGTTACGACCGAATTCTGATCGAGGAAACAACACTTGGACGACGGCTGACGTCAGCATATTAGGTAGACTCTCTCCAATATATAATTGATCGCTTATAAGCCTTATAGTAAGAGCGTTGTGTAGATTAACAGTGGTAGAGCCAATTAGTAGGCTCTCCATTCGCCCGTTGCTAATCTACATTTTCTCGTCCCTCTCATCCAGAGGTTTCTGGCGTGGAAAATGCGCCGTTAATATCGACCTATAGAAGTAGGCTAGAACACCAGTGGCGGTGTTTCACCTTGTTGAGGACTGGGAAGGCATCCCCCCACCGGAGTTTTTTGCTTGTCAACATATTTTTCATAAGCTTTTAACAAATTTAACATTCGCTGAACCTAATACCGTGCATGCGGATGACCTTGTTTTTGCTTGTCAACATATTTTTCCGATAAGTTTATTTAAAAAATGTACAGAAAGAAACTGCAAACGACGTTTACTGTCAACCTTTTCCGGCAAAAGGTTTAGCATTTAGCAAAAACAATAAGCATTGCCATTTCTTTCTCATTTCTTTTTTTCCTAACTTTCCACCCCTCCACCAACTTACTATAAATTTTTTCCATCCCTCCCACCAAGAATTCCTGGAACCGCCACTGTAGAACACTCTTAATATCTTGCAAAGTTTCCATAAGTTAACGCCTAAAACAAATTCTAAGTATTTGCATTCATTTGCAGAAGTTCAAACATCATTATTGTTATCAAAATAGATTAAAACAACAATATCATAAATGCATTGGCAAGCGTCATTGGCGTAGCCACGTGGTCCCCGGGTTTTTTTATTCTGTTCGGAACCGGTCGTTAGATTTATCCAAAACCAATGAGTAGTGGGAGGGGGAGTTAGGGGGAGTTTTAGATCGAGGAAAACAGATTTTAAAGTGAACTGAGACGATGACCGTTTTGCTCATCAAGACATTTTGACCGGAAAATGTGGGAATGCCCCCCCCCCATTCTGGAATCCTGGCTACGCCACTGGCAAGAAATTAGACGCTCTGTGTATAGGCGCAGTTATCGTTGGCCGTTTTAAGCGTCTACAATCGCTTTTGAATTCATTGATTCGCTTCGAACGAGTTGACCTCGGGCGAGGGTTCGATTCTTGGTAAGTTCCCTGCGCTGAGAAGCGAATCCATTTGCAGGGACTTTGCTGTCTCTCGTTCCGTTCGCTCATCGCAGACGGAATGAGCTGGACTTCGACTGGCGCTATATCAGCGGCCAGCTCTCATTTGAGTGACGTCAGCGTTGACGTAATCCTCTTCGTTTTCTGAGTCGGGTTCATTGCTGTACACCTGTTCAGGTGGGTCGTCTGGTGGAAAGACCGATTCCCTCTTCTCTAAGACAGACTTCGGAGCTTGCGTCTGTCCGTGACTTTGGGTCTGGTCGCCCCTCTGCCTTCCCTTTGGCTTCGGTTTCACTGGCCCTGGACCTCTATGGCTGGGGTTGACCTTTGAGCGACCAGAAGACGGCACCTGTTGTGTGGGGCTGTTGACGTAGACGTCATCGTCTTCCTCCTCCTCCTCCTCCTCCTCCTCCTCTTCTTTAGTTGTTCGTTTCTTATTCGCAGTTGACGTAACGCCGGAGCAGTTGACGTAAGGCGAACTCTCGTTCCGGATTTCCTAAAAAGCATTCAGAAATTCCTGTAGTATTTGCAACAGCCGGTGGCTTAGCCGTGGGGGAGAGGGAACGGGGTGCCCAAGCCCCCTTCTGAGGCTGAGATCAGTCGTGAGATATGTTCAAAGCCAACAAATTATTTAAACGGAGGTGGGGTGGGGTGATTGACCGTAAATTGTCTCATGGGTCTTAGTATTTGCCCTCAAGAGGAGAGATGAGGAATCGAATGACTCACCACTTTGAGACCGTCGTATTGGACGCTCTCTACTCGCGGAGACGTTGCGCCCTAGAAATAAACAAAATACTCGTGTTCAAAATAGTCCAGGACTATAGAGACATGTAATGCGATGATGTGAATGAGATTTGTATGTAGCTGTGATGTGAGGATACGTCAAGACAGCTTCTACTCCATAGGCCTTGTCTTCCTTCTTCTGTGTATCAAGTGCTTGGGCGTTATTTGTCTCAGTATTTTCAACTAAAATTGACAAAAAACGTTAACAACTGAACGCCATTCCTCAGGCTATGTCCGGGAAATTTGCGTTCGAGGGAGTGTCCCATAATTGCAGAGGGTGTCAACGTCCAGTGGTTCATCCAGACTTCTTGGACCCTGGGGAATAGAATTGGGCGGGGAGGTGGCGGGGGTTCGATGCTTGGCCCCCGGAAAAAGGAAAATACTCGTCAAAAATATGATTTCCGTTGTCTTCTCTTCCGTTTTCATACGGTCCATCCATTGTAAGTTTTGTGGAATCAGTTATAATGGCTCAAGTTTCAATTTTCAGAGGTGAATTTTCCCCTTTAGAATTTTAACTGAATAGTTTTAGCATCAGTCTGTTTTGGTGATAGCCAACACCACCCCTGGGAAGGGGTGTAGGGACAGGGAGTGTCTTTCACATAGGCCCTATCGGGGGTTGTAACCTCCCGCTGCTGTCATTATCCGTACAATTACACTATAGATAATTTACACGCATTTTAAAATGATTCACGCCGGTTCAAAATACTCTTAACATTGCTTTAAAATATCCTGTGTGTCATGTGTCCCTATACGACTGACGCAAAGTGCTATAGAGCTAAATTAATTGGGAGTAACTGCAGTGCGTGTGTGTGTGTGTGTGTGTGCGTGTGTCTTACTGGTTCCTTTGCATATCGGTGGTCTCTTCGTTGCCCTGATCCGCTGTGTTGTTGGTTTTCCTTGTAAGAGTTTGCCAGATGCTCAGGATCTGGAAGAGAGGGTGGGGGAGTGGTCGACCTGAAAGCCGTCGTAGAACATGCCCCTCTTCTGACGAGACAGACGACCAAAATGACTAAACCAACAACGACTACGACTCCGCCGACAACGACGCCGACGACTAATCCGACGAAACGGTTGTTGCCGCCCTCTGGCGAGTGACGCCCGGCGATGCTGCAGTTGCGCAGTTCGTGGGTCGGTTGATAACCGACGAAGCACTCGGTGCAATCGACCTCCACTGCGGTGCTGGCGTTCTCAGAAACGCGACAATTATAGCAGAAGGGAACGGTATCATTGCACCGGGTGCAGTAAGACGCAGTTGACAACGGCGGCGCTGACGTCGTCATCGCCACATCAGGAGAGATTCCGGAAGCTGAAGACATCGATCAACACAGGAAATAGGATCATTAGATGATGGATAAATGGACGGATGAGGGATTTAAGAGTGGCTGCCTAAAATATTTGGTCAGATCATCTCAAGTAATTGTCACAGATTGGACCCATTCCCTCTCCTCCCTCTCCTCCCTCTCCTTCGCGTCCTTACAGTTAAACGTTCTTCCCCTCCAGTGTCCATTCCCCGAATGGGCGATAGCGTTCTGTGGAAATTTGATTTTTTTACAAAATATCACCATGTGTTTATGATATGATATAATATTATTATTGATATAATGTGAAATGGCACAGACAGCGACAGCAGTAGCAGCGTGGTTCAGCACAGATTCAACCTATATAGACAGAGAAGTGTTCACTGTTCAGAGACAGCGCAAAAGAAACATTCAATCGATCATTCAGAAAACACAGCTACATGGTAACAATAAATATAATAATTTCGATTATATATGGCAATATTATGCCAATATATTGGGGATTTGGGGTTATTAGTTCCACAAAACATTGTAATTTGCCAATTGAAATTGGGTGGGCCAAACACATTGTGGCCCATTGGGCTAAATATTGGGTGGGCCATGGCCCACCTGGCCCACCTTGCTGTGCCCCCCCCCCATGAACAGCATCCGATGTCTGATCTTTCACTGATCAGACTTTTCACTCAACCGACATGACGTCTGGATGTCTTCAATCGTCATTCAGTGCTGCCACTAGAGAACTATACCACGTAACCACGTGATGCGCTGACCGATTAATTATAACACGGAGTCTGTTGAGTCATTCCAGTTCAACAAAGATTTGGCGTTTTCTCTCTCTCAGTCGATTTAATAAAAAAATCAGTTAATAAAATGATTCAACGTTAAACTGCAAAAACATTAAAATGTTTAGAACGAACAAAATACCACTCACACCGTCGAGGCAGGTAGGTGCCGTTCTCACACACCTACAACAACAAAAACAACAACAATAGGACCTCTCTCTTTCTCTTCTTTCTCTCTCTCTCTCTCTCTCTCTCTCTCTCTCTCTCTCTCAACTGCAGCAGTGATTTGAGCGAAATAGACAGCAAATGCAAAAATGAAATGGTTCAATTTAAACTGCAGCTGCTGTCTGCTGAGGAGCGTAGGGTCAGTGTATGTAAGAGGCGTCTGCCTCTCTCGCTCGGTGAGGGGGTTCTAAACGCCATCACTGATAAATAAAAGAAAAAAGTGTTATCCATAGTTGAAGGCCTAATCTTTTCTCAATAAAATGTCATGATTTGCCAACTAAAGATTTGTTAGTCTGCGAATTTAATTTGTCGATCTTTCCCGCCATGAACGTCATCTATCCAAGGGACCAAGGCACGCCTCTGACAAAAATAACGCCAATGGAAGAGAACTGTTGATATAATATCTAGTCTTTCAATTTCACTTTCGCGTCCATTTAATTGTCTTTCTGTTGAAATAGGAAACCATAGAACCATCTATTAGAAGAACAGAGCAGTCGTTAGATGGCGCCACTGGGTCAAGATACTAAGCATCCCCCTAACATGCAGAGAATCCCCAACTGCAACTGATAAACGATCACACAGGAAGCAGAGCGACAGAACTGCAATGGATTCATCATCATCATCATCATCATCATCATCATCATCATCATCATCATCATCATCGTCATCATCATCGTCATCATCATCATCAACGCTGCACTTAAATCAGAAACTATGTCACCTATAACGCCGCACTCCTCTTCTGTCTGCTGGTTTCACTTCTCTAATCAAAAATAGTCGCTTCGTTTTCAACTCCTGTTAACGCCATCAACAATTCGACATCAAATAGCACACACACACACACACACACACACACACACACACACAACACACTATAAACCTGTAAACTTACCAACTAGGCCTACTATTGCTGGCTAATGCTAGGGTTAGGGTTACTTAATAGTAGCAGTAGTAGGCCTAGTTGGTAGGTGTTATATGAACTTCTCCGCCGCAGTCCACGCAGGAGGAGTCACAGTCACAGTCAGACGCCCATCGTCTTTTGGCGCATGCTGCGTCTTCAAACAGACGCCTTCATTTGCGGATCATTTAAAGACACATCCGTTAATTAAGAGGAGGTTGATCGTCTAGCGCTCACCTTTCTCACCCCGCGTCTGAGAGAGAGAGAGAGAGAGAGAGAGAGAGAGAGAGAGAGAGAGAGAGAGAGAGAGAGAGAGAGAGAGTAGTAGGGCACGTTCAACAACACACACACTCTCTCGTTCATGTCAGTAGATGCATCTGTTTAACCTTGGATGATATACTTAATGAGAGACTGACAAGTACTATCCTAGTATCCTTTGCACTTGACATTGTCAGCTGAATTATGGTAAAGTAACTGAAATTCGGTGCGACGTGTATGAGGGATGTTGCTGACAACAAATGTCACGTACTAATGTTTGGAAGATGTAGATTTTTCCTTTGCCGCCGCCGCCGCCGCCGCCCGCATGAAATAGAAGCGCATATATTTGACTCTATATAGGCAGCGATGTTTTATCTATTGCACGAGTCATCGGCTTAACCCGACTTCAGTGAATAGATCCTAGAACATCCTGCTATTATTTATTAATTATCAGCGAACACAGTTAACGATAAACAGAGAGCAACTGTTGATTTTGATGAATCCCCCCCACCCGCTGCCTCTCCACTTTGGAGAATCAGATTCTCAACAGACTGAGAACGAAACAAAATTATAATAAGCCTTATCTCTCATCCAACTGCCAATCAGTAAATTTTTCCGAAACTGAAACAGACAGACAGACAGACAGACAGACAGACAGACAGACAGACAGACAGACGGAAGCATTTAATATTGTAGGCATTTGCATGAGACCATGAGTTGTAGCCTAATTAATGTAAAGGACTGCAAATGGTATTAGGCGCAAACCACAGTGCTATGCTACAGAGGAGTGCCGCCGAGAGAATTTTCGGGCCCCGGTGCCAATAAATAGTCACGAGCCTCTGACCTGACGAGTGTGTGAAAAAGTTGATGACCTTTTTTGCTTCTCGGTCTTTTTATGGCATTACTGAACATGATCGGCCCGGGCCCCCTGACAGACATTCGCCAGGGCCCCTGCAGTGCTCATGATGACGAAGATGACCTTTTTCCGCTGTCAGAGTCTTTTTCAGGGTTCAGACCATTGTTAATACATCATCATCATCATCACCGGACCCGGGTCCCTTCGAGCCCCAAGGGTCCCGGAACAATGTACCGGCTGCACCCCTCTCCTCAGGCCTGATACAGACAGACAGACAGACAGACAGACAGACAGACAGACAGACAGACAGACAGACAGACAGACAGACAGACAGACAGACAGACAGACAGACAGACAGACAGACAGACAGACCGTTTCATCGGTGTTTAGGTCCTAGTGGCTGAGAATAATCTCTATACAGAGAGCGTTCATTTGCCTTTTCATTTGCTGTCTTATCACAGAACACAGCTAGAAGTCAAAATTTCACCAAATCAAAGTGTCCGGTGAACAATTCAGGTAACAAAGAGATTTCTCCTCGTATAATACATTATAGGCCTATGCTTTATGTAGCGCTGATCTAAGCGTATCTCTGCATGACGACGACTCCAGAGTCCGTTCATCCCGGAAAGTAGCTCTCAATTGCGTGAGAGGTCTAAATAGGTGACTGAATTGAAATCAGGAAGAGAAATAAATGCTGAGAGAGAGAGAGAGACGAAGAAGGAGTTGTTTGAAGACGAATGTTCCACTTCGTCTGCTTGTCCACCGAAGCGTGAATCGCTCGGCAGAGGACACAGAGGCCCCCATAGGCCTCTACCCAAGCACTAGGCCTACACGTGGGAGTCAGTTGACTGCAGGCGCTGTCGTCTCCAAGTAACTTAGCCAAATAAATAGTTCCTGTCTGTTTTCCTCATTCCCTTTCCAGGAACTTTCGTTCTTCTCATATCTTCGATTACGAATCATCTGAACGAAATACTAACAACACCGCTATACACAGTTACAGCCAAATGGTTAAAATAAGACAACAGACCATAAGCAGCACCTGTATACCTTAACTACAGTCACACAGTCAATGTAAGCCTGTTTACATCTGAATAGAACGATTTAGAATTTAAAACTAATGAAACGAAAAGATTGCGGTCCGAAGACGTCGTCTCTAATGAGAGTCGTCACCAGGATTTTTTTTTTTTTAATATTCAGACAATTAGATTTCAATCTGGTAGGTGGTCCGCAGTGTCTTGGCGACCTCCACCGAAGAAGAAGAAGAAGAAGAAGGCAACAAAACGAATACCAGAGAGAAGACGAGAAGAGGGAGGAGACGAAGACTTATCGAATTCATCACGCTCTCTTGTGTTTGTCTAATCTTCTTTCGTCTGTTTATTGTTCGCTCTTATCAGAAAAGTGTTTCTCATCAGCCGAAATCTTTCTACCGACGAAGAAGAGACCGGCGTCTGAGCCAATTGAGCGTTCTAAGACCATCGGCCTCCTCAATGTAACGCCTCTAATAAAAGTCAACCGTCAATGTTCTAGGACCTCAGGGGCTCAGCCGAGGACGGTATTCGATAATCCGGTTGAATTTAACGCATTATTTGCTGTGAAGAATTTTCAGTTGATATGCGGAACATAGATTCCATCATAATACAGCAGCACAGACAGCTCTCGGACTCGGACGGCGGAGAACCCTCGCTAACAGCTGCAGCAGCAGCAGCAGCAGCAGCAGCAGCAGCAGCCGCCACTGTTGTCTTCTGTTTCTCTAGAGCAGAGTCTCAGTTTGCCTGTAATCTAATCGAGATTTAGATTTCTTGAAATATTTCTGCCATAAATATGATCTTTTCTATACCATCGGTTTCTCGCGTATTCTCAGAGCAGCGATTGTCACCCTATCTCTTCCTGTTTCAAGTCGCCCGAGACCTTTTCAACCGGCCCAGTACAATTATGGCCTATAGCCAGCTGAGGCCCACACGGCTCTGATCGGCCTAAACATCAGCCTAGGCTCGATCCAAATCGGTAGATCCTGTGCACGTGCAATTAGGCTAGGCTGGTTGGCGTAGAATAGTCTACACCGGTATTTCCAAAGGCAATGCGCAAAAACTTCTTCAAAGGATTCAGAAGCCTGTTGAGTGTTGATCATGCCATAAACTCCCACAATGATCACATTAATGTTGTTCTTACAATTTACTCTGGTTACCTATAGAGAATTACACTCAGTGTGACTCAAGACTGGTCATCTGGTTTATAAAGCCTTGCTGATTGACAGGGATGTTAGTCCTTAGTCTTGGTCCTGGCCTTAATGGAGACTCCTTAAGGACAAGTAATTATACAAGTCACTATATAAATTTTAAATGGCCATATAATAAGCCCACGTAAGTCTACAGTACGAGAAGACATCAAACAAAGATAGCAAAAGGACTACAAACAATAATTAAGAAACTGAGACGCATCTGGAACTAAAAAGAAATTAAAATAAACACCAAAATCCAAATCTACAACACCATCGTCATTCCAAAAATACAAAATATGAATCAGAAAACCTGGGTCACAAATTAAGGGACCGCCCACAAATGATGTCACGCGATTTTGACAGTTTTTGACACCCCTCGTCACACGTCGTCACAAAAAGCCAGACTCCTTAAATATGACGCCACAACGCGCTAACCCATCCCGTAATCTTTCCAATGTCAAAAGTAATGTTTCGAATCACTTATTTCTTGCATGAAGGAGGTACTGCAATGAATTCGTTTTAAATACTGTATTCATAATAATTACTATACATAGTTAAACAGAGACATTTATAGCTAGAGTATTCGACTCCCGGTGCAAGGTATCAATTTTCGCCCCCTATAATAGTCTAAAGACTGGGTATTACCATTTTTTTGCTTTTCATAATCTTCACGACGCATGGCGGAGTAGGCTAATTGTAATGAAAGCAGATCGAGCAGCAGAAATTAAGCGGCTGATGACCTATTTTGCTTGTCGTTTAAACTGTTAAAACTCCCGTCGTGAATAAAATCAACCATGGTTTCTGGCGCCCCCGCCCGCCCTCCAGGACGACCCCGGAGCAGCTTCCTCAGCTACGGCTCTCTAGTTAAAACGATATTCAAAACCTTTTCCAAATTATTTTTTAAAATTAAATATAATAGGGGCCTAATTATAAGTGTAAAATGCGTTCAGCTTTGTATTTAATAATATTTATTATTATAGGCCATATGGGACGTCACATTCCTGAAAACCCCTATTCCCATCGTCACAAATGTTTGAACCCCTACCCCCTAAGTGCGCGACGTCATTTATGGACAGCCCAAAAAGAGGAGATGAAAAAGGCTACTCACAGGGGTATTTTTACACCCCTAACACCTACCCCAATTTGAGGTCGCCACCCCCAAATTCACAATCCTAGTAAAATCCCTGGCTACTCGTTGCAGAAATGACCCGCCTAAGAAGAATTCTTAGAGTAATATTAGCAGACTTCAAAACTTAGAACTGAAGATATAAGCCTATAGGCCTATATATAATTATACGGCATCGGATCAATGCGACAGTCAAAAAGGTCAAAGTCCTTCCCGCCGAGCCACAGGCTCATAGGGCGGCGCTGATCTCCGTTTCTATTAGCCCTCGATCAGCCACACATTTATTGCACCACCATGAATTTAATAATAATTCATAAATAGAACAAGGAAGTAAACAAAGTGAGTGTTCCTCTGCACGTACAAGGAAGGTTAAAAAGGAATAGACAAACCCAGAAAATGGGTAGACAACATATAAGAAGATCGGAAGGAAAAATAACTGAAAATTGCTGAAAAAAGAAATCTGACATCGGACAAAAGTATCTGTAGGCCCTTAATGTTTTCTGACTATCTATTGGCACGGATATACTTTTATCTATACGCGTTTGGCTTACGTAGGCCTATCGGGCTTTACACGATCCACTCTGTCCCGATTATCTTACTGTGCTTGTACGAAGATCGACTGTGATCGAGAGAAGATCGGTTCTCAGGTCCAGTCGGAGAGTGCAGTTGTTGGTCTCTTCCCCGTCCAAGACCTCTAAGTGGGGAAAGATCATTCGCGCGGGGGAATCCCGCCCTGTGGAACTCTCTTCCGGACTATGTGACTGGAACAGTCTCAGCTGGACTATTCATTAGAAATTTGAAGACATTTATTTAATATTGGATATGAACTGACAAAACTGTGTTAAACTGGTTTTCATACGGGCTTACTTAGACTCCTAAACCACTTAAAATCACATTATTATTATAAGAGCTCTTGTTGTAGGCATTAGCCTTTTATACGCTATATAAATTGTCAAATAAATAAATAAATAAATAAAATACTTTTATCTATACTTTTATAGTCATTATTCTATGCTGGTGGAAACTGAAGGAAAACGTAAACTATTAATTTTCTGAATTTATTTTATTTTGAAATTCTGAATTTTTTAAAAGCGCATGATTAGATGAGATTTCTCGTGGGAAAAGTTTATCGCTCAATTGATTTGGTTAAAATTAAGTAGACCGAATGTCGATAGTTTTCCGGGTTCGTCTTGTGGATTAACTGAATTTTATAGCGCCGTATTAGGGTGAAACAACCGATTATTTTGACAACTGACTGGTTTTGTCAGCCTTGATTGTGATGTGACATTAACTTTTGCGGATTTAAGTGCACAAATATTAAAAATTTCAATGCTGGTGTAATTATTGATCAGGAATTGTACCATATGTGCATATGTGTACCATTGTGCATATGTGATAGCAGGTGGAGACTTAAAGCCTATAAATGATTTTAATTCGTTAATAAAATTTGCAGATGATACATACTTGGTTATACCAGACAAGATATGACACTAGACATGAATTATTAAACATTAAAAGTCGGGCTATTAAAAATATTGTTTGTATGAATTCTACTAAAACTAAGAAAATTTTTCACTGGTAGTAGGAACCCTAAAAATAATTTGATTATTACCACTATTCCTGAATTTCCTGAGATGCCAGATATAATAAGAGTAACTTCACTAAAATTTTAGGGGTAACAATTATACATTTTCCGTATCAACACATATAGCAAAAACTCTACAAATGTGCAGACTGCGTGATATGAGAACTCTTAGAGCACAAGGAATGAGCAGTGAATTATTTCATAGTATATTTAATTCAATAAATGCAATAGTGAGGTCTAAACGCATATTTGCTTCCGCTTGGAAAGGCTTTCTTTAATGCTAGAGATAAACAAAGAATCAAAACATTCATTCCTAAAAATGTAGAACTAATATTTGTTCTAATTCTCTTTTTCTGAACTTTGAAGATGTGACAAATCAACTAGGCTGATAATGAAGATGGTTTATCTGTGAATTTTATATTTCTGGTCTTATTAATTTTTAAATAGGAGAATCGAATGAATTGCTTGAGTGCAGGTCTCTTAAGATGATGTCTGCTGCCAATCAGTAAGTAACCAAAGCAGTTCCATCACAGATTTATGCTATTCATTTTAGAAATGTTGGAAAGTGGAATTGTATAGATGACTAGCATCAGATGTTCATCACTCATTGGAGATAATTTTTCAATGTTTGTTTTGAAATGCTGAATGCTGTGTTGTATGTGGTTTTTCAAATTCTTCATTGGCTGATGTGACATTGGTTAAAGAGCGCCAGTGTGGCAATGTCCATCATAACTACCCCTAATGCCTAGCTATTCTGCTGCAGTTTTCTCAAATACTATATTGGCTAAATGCAGATGAGAAGAAGAATGCTTGCTTCAAAATTTCAAGCAATGAAAATAGGTTGGCATTCACAATCTCACCAGTATTTTTGTTTTCTATTTTATCAAACTTAATTTGAATCAGATTTGAGTAATGGTTTAGAGTTTCTTTGGTGGGAAAATAGCTGCAGCAGTTTAACAAGGAAGTCACTTATCTTTCATTTTGGAAGTGTAAATAACCAAGCAATACAACAGCCAACTTTTCTGGAGTGAACGAAGATCAGAGGTTTATTAGTGGCATTAATGGCTGCCGATTGTCTGTTATTCAAAGTTATGGGTTTTATTGAAGTTGCATTATTACTAATTGATTAGCAAATTGTTTTAGCTGCTTTATAGCATTTGCAGTGCTGTCTGGAAGCTTTCACCTTTTTCAAAGTATTCTAATGGAATCCATGAAATTTTCTGAAAGGTTTTATGATTTTCAAATGTTTTATGTGATTTCAGAGAATTTGGGGATGATTTCATCAGGAAGCTGACCATGTTTAATGATTTCTATGAAGTCACACCAAATCTTCAGATGAATTACAAAAGCGTAAGTGCTTAGTGAGCAGTTGCATCATTTAAAATAGACTGCACTTCTATTGGTTATCTCAAGTGAAGGAAGGCAGTTGTTGGAATTGTTTAGTTGTTGTATCTTTTTCTTTGCAATGATTTTTAATGGCGTTCTTGCAGTTGAATGCCATCTGATGTCAGCTGCAGATGTTTGTGTATATATTAAGAGTCGTATTATTTGTGTATGTAAGTCCTAAAGCAAAGTGTGTCTAGTTTCAGGAACATCTTGCATTCAGACCATTTGGTCTTCTTAATTTCTATCTTAAAGCGCTGACAGACACTTTGCGTGAGTCGATTGTTATGCAAGGTTTAGCAGAAAGACAATGGCATGGAGATGGACTGAGGACGGCTGCTGCTGCTGCTGCTGCTGCTGCCCTAGGACACAGAGGACTTAGCCTGTGTATGAGTGCAGTGGGTGGAAGGAAAGGCAGTGATGGGATGGTTGGCAGGGAGCCCACATCCAATCAGTGCCGTGAGAAACTGAAGGCGCTGTCCAATGGGCATTGAGCTTTTACAGCCACCTTTGCGTGAACTTAAATGAGCATTGGACTGACGTGTTGTATGGGAAAGGTGGGCATAAGAGTTAGACAGATGATAAATTCTCATTTTACTTTTTGGTAGAAACGAGTAAGTTATATTTATTTTAAGTAAATTTGTATGCATTCTATGGTGATGTTTGTTTGCATTGTATAGAATGGAGATGAATTGCTTTTGGAGGGGCAACTGCGAATTCACTGGGGAATCCTTTATCCAATTCTGTTCAAAGAGAAAGACGAAGAGGTTCCTGCGATGACATCTTCTTATCAACGACACAGTTGTGGACCGGTTACCACACCGGACAGTGAATTTCTTCTGGTAAACCACTCGAGGTCTTTCTTTTTATGAAAACATTATTTCATTTATGCAAGGACAGCGTATTCTGAGATGCGCAGTTATCCAGTTGCCTTATAGATTGGACTGAGTTATCATGGGATGGGTCATCTTCATAAACAGAGCACTGCTTAGAAGTAGACACCTTCATATGAGGATGTTCTGTAGAGCGGTTTTAACTTCATGACATCTCAGTCGATGATTGTTCTTTCTTAGCCAAATATTAATTCAGTATTTTGCTTGATTGGAGGCTTGAATTGATTTCTGATTTCCAGAATTTTGATAATGCTGATGCAAAGCTGTGGAACGGTTTGCCTGGAAAAGATGAAGGGAAAAGTCAGTTTGGATCAGTTGTGTTGAGAAATAACAGAAAACGAAAGAGAACAAGGAAGCGCCTTTCTATAATCAACGGTCATACGTACAGCACAGAGGTCTGTTAATGTGTTGTGCATTCTCTTTGAGCAGTTCTCATTTATTTGAGTCTTCCTCCATTTTACTTTGCCATTTCATTACTCTGCATATGAGAGCAATTTGTTCCAATTGCCAAATGCTTTAACATATTGTTGCATATAAATGCTAGTATTAGAGTGAAACCTTGGAAATAGCAGTTTAGTTGGAATTCTTCTATGTTTTAGACGAGTCTTTTTAAGCCAGATCGTGGATCTGTGACGGGAGTCATGGTGACAAGTCAACAGACCACTCAAGAGGTCATACAAGTGCTGCTCAATAAGTTTAAGGTCTGCTTTAAATCAGTTCTTTGCTCCACATTTTACTGCAACCTTGAAGATGTAATCTTTCTGTATATACCGGTATTTGTAGATTTCATAATTATTGATGTAATGTGCCTTTGAATTCCATGCTGTTAATTTTCTATGAAACATGATTTCTTAATTATTATTCTGTAAGTGAATAATCGGATTTGTGTTTTACAGGTTGAAAATTACCCGATGGAATTTTGTCTTTGTGTTGTCAGAAACAACGGAGGTTAGGACATGACTTAAGAGATATGAGGTTATATTATTTGAAGACAGACACTGATTCATTTTGATGTTTCTGCTGTATTGTTCGTAGGACATGAGAAAGTATTTATTAAGATGTAGTTCATTGTTATGCCTTTAGAGATGTATGCACTCAAAGACCAAGCGTATCCGCTGTTAGAGCGCGTTCTTTTGGGTCCTCGCGAGGATGAAGTGAAGATATTTATCATGGAAAAACACTGGATAGTTGACATCAATGAGGAAGTACGTTTACGTTTGCATTTAATTCTGAATAATTTTTATGTGATTGTTATTGAATTTCTTGACTATCATATAATAAGAGAATTGTGAATCTATGATACCATGTTGTTAGAGCTGTTTCACAGAGTTGAAGATTAAGTCCAGTTACCAGAGACAAGGACATGAGGGACATGAGTTAAGCTTCCATAAGTGTTACTCGACCTCCTCATCTCCCTTCCTCCTTGTGTAACCGTCTAAGTGCCTGTCCAGGCCCCTTCTCACTCTCTCCGTCCCCTTACTCTCTCCGTCCCCTTCTCACTCTCTCCGTCCCCTTCTCACTCTCTCCGTCCCCTTCTCACTCTCTCCCTCCCCTTCTCACTCTCTCCATCTTGGCTTCATTTTAAAATGATCCATTTAACGTGTCTGCTTTTGGCCCAAAGTAATTTTGAGCATTTCCTCTGTTGCAGGTGGCACAGTTTATAAATCTCCCAGAGGCTGTTTTGTTTGGCTTCCTGGATAAATACAAGAAAGACGAAGAAAGCGAGAAAGAGATAATACAAGAGAAGTGAGTGGTTCTCTAATATTGACAGGTAAATTTATTATCTACAGAAAATACCAGTTTCTTGAAATGGAATTCCCATCTTACTAATTATGGGGAGAGAAGATGGCAGAGGGCTGGACGCTGACGGAATGAGATCCGGCAGAGGAGGTCTAAGATTGACTCGGCCTTCACTCGCTAGAGGGCGGCAGTAAATGATGAACAGCTGCTGAAACTGTGATGGTAAAATGTGGGTCTGGGGAAAGTAATGGCAACCTACCCCAGATTAATAGCTCATAAATGTATGTCCCCGATTGCCTTGTCTATCGGAGATAAGCACTGGATCTCAGTGCTCAAACTCTAATACAGGCTCTCTCTAAATACCAGTGCTCTGTGTAAGATTCAAAAAATTTTACAATTCAAGTATAATTTTCATAAAATGTCTGTATTGTTGCATTTTGTACATTTTTAGATATAGAATTTATCGGGAAAAGCTGGAAGAGCGCCTGGAAATGCTTTCTCCTTCATCTTGAGTTTCTCCGTCAGAGTTATCATCAGTTGGCGTTTAGAAAAGGTTGCAGACTTCGTCTTGCTTTCCACGCGTGAAGCCAGTCTTTTGTGCAAGCTCCATTTTGAATTGTTGCTCTCTAGAGAGCTTAGGTTTGCAGCATTTTTCTAATTTTGTTGAATATTCAGACACACGTTTTGATATTCTTTATTTTGTACGTGTGTCAGAAGTTTAGCCTTTTTCACACACGTGATATTTAGAAAGTTAAGAAATTACTAATTGCTCAAATTTTTCAACTTATTTTAAAGTTTATTTCTGCAATTGTCACATTATGATTCTAGTCCATTTTTGGCTTTAATTGATTAAATAATTCTAAATTTATATGTTAAGGCATTTGTGAACTTTATCTTTGTTATATTGCATCTGTGTAAACTTTGCTTAATACTGACCGATTTAGTATCAGAATTTGCAAAAGTAACGTGCGATTATTATATAAGAACATGACCACTTAAACTGATTTTTGTGCAACCTAGTACTTGTGCTGGTTTAATGGAATTCCTGTCTTACAATCTGTAATTTTCTGCTATAATTACAGTGCATTTATATTGGGTAAACATATTCAGTCATTCAGTTGTCAAGACTACTTGTGGTGCCATTGATGTTGTCATCTAGTTCAGCATTGAAGCTTCATTATTCCTCTGACTTTTTAAGATTCCATAGTCCTGTGTAAATTATTTGATTTGCTGTCATCAGTGACTGTGTTTTCAGTTGTAAATATTCTCTGTAAGACCAGGTTAAGTTATTTTATTTCTATACTATTTGTGTGAAATGACAGTTAACAATGTATTTTGTAAACAACTTTATATGATGCTTCAGTATTCGAGAATTAAATGTCATTGAGCATAATATATACAGGAGAGTAAATAGAATGAATGGAACGTCTCTTTAATTGGAACGTATGCAGATGTTTACTTGTATAGGTGTGTGTGAAATGGCCACTGCCCAAGCTTCATTGAAATTTGAAACTGTGTTACACAGACACGCATTCTTTGTCGCTGAAGTTGCAATCACGAGATTTTCACAAATGTAGATTTTTCAAGATTTTGATCTAAAAATTAGTCTTTGTCTCTGAGAAGTTAATTATTAATCACTGCAATCAAGATATAATTCAAAGTTAGCAAAGTGATTTATTGCACATATTGAAGATAATCGAGCAACAAGTTTTCCATCAATATAATTCTGTGACAATGTATATAAAAGTAGTGCCTATTGCCTTGTATGGAACAAAGTTGACTGAATTGGAGCATGTTCCAATTATGGAAACTACTTATCTCAGTACTTACAGCGCACATTGTTATTAAAAGTAAAGCAATGAATAGTGTTAATATTACCTATTATTTAAGATCAAATAGATTTGAAATGTGCTGAAAAAAATTGAATCAATATACAATCTCATATGCATATTAGAAATCATTTGGCTCTTTAGTGAATGATTTTGAGATTCCTTCTTGGTAAATTCATCATACTTTTTATAAGTTTGCACATTAATATATTGAATTCCATACATAGTGACATTTTTGCTTGTAGGAGAAAATGGCAGATGTGCTTCTTATTTGAGAACCCTGGTTATGCCACTTACCATATATATATATATATATATATATATATATATATATATATATATATATATATATATATATATATATTAGGTGGCCCAAAAAACAAAAAGTTAAGAAATTGTTTCTCCACAAGGCTGCACATGTTCCACTTGATGCTAGTAATAGGTATGCAAAATTTTATGATGATCTGACGATATTTAGAGGTAGCTACCAATTGCAACTTCTTGTTGTATGTATACGATAATCAGAAAATGAGCAGTTTATTACTGTCTGCCGCACTGTATTAGTGTAGTGCAAACCATTCAACTTACCTATAACAGATTGAAATCCAAAATAATAAAATGCAGTATCAGCCTTTCATTCAGTTTAATAGGTAGCGGTAGGCCTATAATAAATTAAGTAGGGTTAGCAAAGAGCCCAGCGTCTTTAGGGTAAACGTAAGAGAGTCTTAGCTTCAAAGTCTTAAAGCAGTCAGATATCTGATAGATATCCAAAATGCGGGTCCAGATTCCTTGTAGGCATCGACTGGGCTTCAATCAGTGCAAATATGAAAGCCCTATGACACCACAAATTTTCGCTCAAATTTTGAAAAAACCATGGACTATAGTCCATGAAAATTTTCAGGCGACCCAAAAATTCATGTCGTTATTTCACCCAAATTTCTATTTAGGACCCTCAAACGCTTTGCAGTGATGTCAGTGGACTAGAAAAATCCGTCACTTTCCACCCTATTAAGGTGTCTAATACTGTCTATATATTGCAAAATATAATAATGGCGGCTATACATTGTATAGATTTTTAACCCTTTAAAAAAGTCAGACACCTGACAGATATCCAAAATGCGGGTCCAGATTCCTTGTAGGCATCGACTGGGCTTCAATCAGTGCAAATATGAAAGCCCTATGACACCACAAATTTTCGCTCAAATTTTGAAAAAAAACCATGGACTATAGTCCATGAAAATTTTTCGGGCGACCCAAAAATTCATGTCGTTATTTCACCCAAATTTCTATTTAGGACCCTCAAACGCTTTGCAGTGATGTCAGTGGACTAGAAAAATCCGTCACTTTCCACCCTATTAAGGTGTCTAATACTGTCTATATATTGCAAAATATAATAATGGCGGCTATACATTGTATAGATTTTTAACCCTTTAAAAAAGTCAGACACCTGACAGATATCCAAAATGCGGGTCCAGATTCCTTGTAGGCATCGACTGGGCTTCAATCAGTGCAAATATGAAAGCCCTATGACACCACAAATTTTCGCTCAAATTTTGAAAAAAAACCATGGACTATAGTCCATGAAAATTTTTCAGGCGACCCAAAAATTCATGTCGTTATTTCACCCAAATTTCTATTTAGGACCCTCAAACGCTTTGCAGTGATGTCAGTGGACTAGAAAAATCCGTCACTTTCCACCCTATTAAGGTGTCTAATACTGTCTATATATTGCAAAATATAATAATGGCGGCTATACATTGTATAGATTTTTAACCCTTTAAAAAAGTCAGACACCTGACAGATATCCAAAATGCGGGTCCAGATTCCTTGTAGGCATCGACTGGGCTTCAATCAGTGCAAATATGAAAGCCCTATGACACCACAAATTTTCGCTCAAATTTTGAAAAAACCATGGACTATAGTCCATGAAAATTTTCAGGCGACCCAAAAATTCATGTCGTTATTTCACCCAAATTTCTATTTAGGACCCTCAAACGCTTTGCAGTGATGTCAGTGGACTAGAAAAATCCGTCACTTTCCACCCTATAGTATTAAGGTGTCTAATACTGTCTATATATTGCAAAATATAATAATGGCGGCTATACATTGTATAGATTTTTAACCCTTTAAAAAAGTCAGACACCTGACAGATATCCAAAATGCGGGTCCAGATTCCTTGTAGGCATCGACTGGGCTTCAATCAGTGCAAATATGAAAGCCCTATGACACCACAAATTTTCGCTCAAATTTTGAAAAAAACCATGGACTATAGTCCATGAAAATTTTCAGGCGACCCAAAAATTCATGTCGTTATTTCACCCAAATTTCTATTTAGGACCCTCAAACGCTTTGCAGTGATGTCAGTGGACTAGAAAAATCCGTCACTTTCCACCCTATTAAGGTGTCTAATACTGTCTATATATTGCAAAATATAATAATGGCGGCTATACATTGTATAGATTTTTAACCCTTTAAAAAAGTCAGACACCTGACAGATATCCAAAATGCGGGTCCAGATTCCTTGTAGGCATCGACTGGGCTTCAATCAGTGCAAATATGAAAGCCCTATATGACACCACAAATTTTCGCTCAAATTTTGAAAAAAAACCATGGACTACAGTCCATGAAAATTTTTCGGGCGACCCAAAAATTCATGTCGTTATTTCACCCAAATTTCTATTTAGGACCCTCAAACGCTTTGCAGTGATGTCAGTGGACTAGAAAAATCCGTCACTTTCCACCTATTAAGGTGTCTAATACTGTCTATATATTGCAAAATATAATAATGGCGGCTATACATTGTATAGATTTTTAACCCTTTAAAAAGTCAGACACCTGACAGATATCCAAAATGCGGGTCCAGATTCCTTGTAGGCATCGACTGGGCTTCAATCAGTGCAAATATGAAAGCCCTATGACACCACAAATTTTCGCTCAAATTTTGAAAAAAAACCATGGACTATAGTCCATGAAAATTTTTCAGGCGACCCAAAAATTCATGTCGTTATTTCACCCAAATTTCTATTTAGGACCCTCAAACGCTTTGCAGTGATGTCAGTGGACTAGAAAAATCCGTCACTTTCCACCCTATTAAGGTGTCTAATACTGTCTATATATTGCAAAATATGATAATGGCGGCTATACATTGTATAGATTTTTAACCCTTTAAAAAGTCAGACACCTGATAGATATCCAAATATGAAAGCCCTATGACACCACAAATTTTCGCTCAAATTTTGAAAAAAACCATGGACTATATATAGTCCATGAAAATTTATCGGGCGACCCAAAAATTCATGTCGTTATTTCACCCAAATTTCTATTTAGGACCCTCAAACGCTTTGCAGTGATGTCAGTGGACTAGAAAAATCCGTCACTTTCCACCCTATTAATGTGTCTATATTGCAAAATATAATAATGGTGGCTATACATTTTATAGATTTTCAAACCTTTAAAGCAGTAAGATATCTGATAGATATCCAAAATGCGGGTCCTGATTCCTTGTAGGCATCGACTGGGCTTCAATCGGTGCAAATATGAAAGCCCTACGACACCACAAATTTTCGCTCAAATTTCGAAAAAAAACCCTGGACTATAGTCCATGAAAAATTTTCGGGCGACCAAAAAATTCAAGTCGATATTTCACCCAAATTTCTCTTTAGAACCCTCAAACGCTTTGCAGTGATGTCAGTGGACTAGAAAAATCCGTCACTTTCCACCCTATTAATGTGTCTATATTGCAAAATATAATAATGGTGGCTATACATTGTATAGATGTTTAACCCCTTAATCTATTCACTGTCAAATGTCTAAAAATTCAGAAGTGATGAAATGAATTAAAACCACATATTCAAGAGTGATGAAATGAATTAAAACCACATATTCAAGAGTGATGAAATGAATTAAAACCACATATTCTTGTGTCCCCATCTTTGTTCTGTAGAACCGTACTAGAATGGTCAATATATTCTGTCTCACTTTTTTTCTAGAGCCTTCGAAATGCCACGAAAAATAATGAGCCATTTGAAACGGCACTATACAAAGTCTTTGAGAAATCTATTCTCTGTCAATTGTCTAAAAATCAATCGAGAGATAAGAGGGCGCTTAAAAAGTACCGAGAGGCAAACCCTTCATCATCAGCCGCCCAAATCAAATGAGTAATTAAACAGTCAGCAGTAAGGAGTTGCTTCTGGTAGCGACCTTCAAATATGCATCAATATGTATACAAACCTGCCTGCACACTCTTTTTACGTAGTGTAACAAGGGCAGCCTTGTGGAGAACCTAAAATTAATCTTTTTTTCTTTCCCATATTATGGTGAGCCCCCCTAATATATATATATATATATATATACACACACACACAAAGTTCAGAGATACGTATATTTAAAAAACATAGATTGACAAGTGACAAAGTGCCACCAGTGTATAATGAAGAAACGATTGAACTTAACATTACTATTACTAACGTAGCAAAGTGCAACAACAAACAATGGGCCAAAGAAAAGACATAAAATGGCGCTATTTTGACTTCTTTTTTATCAGAAACCTAAATACAACATCAAAAACATTTCAAATGACTAGATAAACTTTGGCTGCATTTCATTTGTTTGGCATTTTCTGCATATCAGCCTTGTGTAAGGACTTTATGTTTTAGTCACTTTCGTGATAATGCTCTGTTATATCTCGTAGCTTCTAAATTTTCTCAGCAGATCTTCTTTTGAAGCAGATGTCTGAACAGCATCTAAAATTTAAATCATAAAAGACTTCCCTTTAATTTAAAGAAAGAACTTGTATGTTATGCTATTTCATTGCACGGTTATAAAATAAAACTGAAACTCTGGGGTGAAACTGATACACGCTTTTTCTCATACCTCGTGAATACACACATGAACTGAAGAGCTTATGACTAGGATTAGCTTTATAAATAACTTGTGTTACATTCTACAGAGCCTGACCAGTTCTTGCCCTCTGTTGAGAAGCCTTGTCTTCAGATTTCACATTTTCTAACATTGGTTCCTGCTTTTTATTCATCATCCAGTGCATTGCCTGCAAACAAATTCACAGATGATGAAGTCAGTCAGGGATATTTTTACACACCCCTAACACCTCCCAATCTGAGACCGACACCCCTTCCAATCTGAGCTAGGGATGACCTCTTTTTTGCTTGTCAGTCATACTTTTTTTGGCAGAGGACCCCAGAATTTACCGACACCCCTCATATCGATAATCCTAGAAATAACCCTGACAACAGTCAACATGTGTGTGCCTCTACCTTTTCTTCTAACTTACAGAACCCTTTGCTATGAAACAAAAATGTGCTATCGTGAATCTTTTAGATATAAATACCTGCTGATTTCTAAGCATTTCAATTAATGTAATCGATATCAAGAGTATCAATCTTAATAAAAGCCTCCTGAATCAAACTGCAGATGGCCAGCTCAAGATATGCACAGTGACTTGGAGCCACTCTCTTTCAATTTTAAACCCTACATTGAGTATCTCGACTACAGAGCTTCCTTACAATATGACCACTTTCAGTCTTTGCTTTCCAATCCTTAAACGAAATGAGGATTCCACTGTGGCGCCACTTGTCGTAGTCATTCCGAAGTCTTGGATTGCACAGAACATCCTTGGCTGTCTGCAGAAGACGAAAACTGTCCACTGAAATATTGCAAAGCTAACAAATTAGATATAAACAGCAAAGACTTTTATTTAAATTCTATACTTAACTCTAGGAGAGGATAATGAAATTGGTAAGATGGTCTTCCCCTTCTGCACTTAAACCGGGTACACTCTTCCACTGCATTGCGTAGCACTATTTCAATTCAATTACTCATAGACTAGGATCATAGATCTAAGATAGAAATTAAATACGGTCATTGCTCACATTTGATCAAATAGAAACTTGAAATTGCAATTTGCAAGAGTGAAGTAATTTAACCAACTGCTGATGATGAAAATGATGACAAATGTCATCTGCTTCACCTGCGCCAGGGCAGTCGAGCATTTTGTCCGGATGACACTGCTTCGCCCGTATCCTATATTCCCTCAAAATCTGTTCATCCTGCAAAAATCCAACAAAATATACAACACTTAAGTCCAAATGGACAGGTGAAGATTAGGTGAAGGGCGTGATAAAGGGGGCTGAGTCACGGTTGGAGTTTGACGTTGGTGTTATCATTAAGATTGAGGCTGACAGTGAGGGTGACTGTTGTGAGTGCAAGATGGAGCAGGAGCGAGTTGAATGGATTGCCTAACTAAACACCTTCAACAGCCTCATCTAAGTGATGCACTTGGCATCAGCAAGTCACGATTCAGTGAGTTGTAAAGTTAGGCACTTATAAGGGTAATACCCCGTAGTAGTAGATGGTCAGGTATTCCTGATGTAGGGGCACAATGCAGTATAAGTAAAATCTAAACAGGCGTAATGACAATGTGTATCAGTATGCAGGGGTTCGCATTCACAATAGATCTTAGAATGCACTCTGGTTTACTGTATTTTATCCTTACTCATTGAAATGTACGAACTGATTTGTTACATTAAGTGAATCTTGCTAGCAGCGCCGTCTAGGGAATCTAAACTCAATAAGACAAATACAATATTTAATTAATAATAATAATGTGATTTTAAGTGGTTTAGGAGGCTAAGTAAGCCTGTGTGAAAACCACTGATAATTAAGCTCAATAACATCGAAGAACGTGTCATTATTTTCATGTGCTTAATCTAGTTTTGGAATGGCTGTGGTCGGGAATGTCGTGGTCAGATAAAGGCGGGGGTCAATGGGTTCTTAGGGCACAGGATGATATGGAGTGGGGGGGAGCGAGGACTAGCCAGTCCGGTGTCTACAATCAGTGTTTTATCCAGACTCCAGGCCTGGGGGGAATCGAAAAGACACAGTTCAATGCAAAATGTGTGTAAGTGCTGGGATTTTTTTTTGGGTGGGGGGATTTTGAGGTTTGGGGGATCTCCCCTCCTAACAGGCCTGTATAAAACACTGTCTACAATGATTTCATTGCGTTGAACTTACTGAAGAGAGTTCGTCACAACCGAGAATCGCGTAGTAATCATCCTCCGGTTGACGTTTAAACGAAACGACCGCCTCTATATAATCGTTCATTCTATTATACATATACAACAACAACAACAACAACAGATCAGCTTCCGATTGAGGCGATAACTCTATGTTGTCGCTGGTCATTTTTAGAACAGATGTTCAAACCCACTTCCCGCTCATTTTGTGAAATAGGCCACAGCGCCACCTGCTAATAAAAATGGCATGATAGAGATAACCTTACACGGCACTTGAGATACAAGAACCGCAACTGGTTAGTTTAGGATCTGAAAGCATCCGCAGACCAGAAAATCTGGTAGCAAGTCATAACTTCTTCAAATTTCTATCTGGGCTTAGATTCTTGCTCATCATTCTTCCAACTTGATTAGCTCTACTATCATTACCCAAAGGTTGAATAGCATGTTCAAAGTAGGCTTACCTTGTCAATGAAAATCGTTTCGACTGAGAAAATTTCAGTCCACTTATGAAAATAAGCAGTGAATTGAAATACTGTATCCAAAAGATAAAGTTAAGATTTCCTGTCACCAGCAGAAAAAGACCATCTTACCAATCTCATTATCTTCTCTAAGTATATCATAGGCTTAGGCATAGAGACCAAGTATGGTCATGCAGCAAACTTCTGGTGTTTTTGGTGATCAAGCATGAATTAAAAATATTGATATGATATAATACATTGGCTGGGCAAAACATAGTGGTTCTCACACAGGGCAGACCCTCCTGAACCACTTTAAACCTTGTTTTTATATCAGCTGCAGACCCTATATTGAACAACTCTAAACTTGATAATTAGGCATATATATATATATATATATATATATATATATATATATATATGTGTGTGTGTGTGTGTGTGTGTAATTATTGTGGTAATTGTGAATGAACAAATAAATGTCTAACAACTTGGTCCCTAAATGAATAGTTTTAAGTTCTGCCACAGCAGACATAATATCAGATTTTATAATATTTTGGACTAGCATATGGTAGCAACAACATTTATAGCAGATTCACAAAACACAATAACTATACAGTACAAATACCAAATGCAACAAATACAACCAAACTAACAAAGACCCTAGACCATTGCTACTGCCATTATTAACAAACAAACTTCAAAAGCCATACTAGAAAACTAGTACACTAAACACAAAATAACTTAGCCTCCTAAACAACTTGAAACCATGTTATTATAATATATTATCATAAACAATAGGTAGCTATAGTGCTAACATGATACATCGGATTTGAAGTATCAAATCACAATTCCACTGCAAATATAAACAGACAAGTCATAATTTTTAAATATATGTGCTTAATATTCACAAGACCATTAGTTGACATCATGCAGACATCATGGTTAGAAATCCAAAGTACTAATTTCTGTATTGAAAATGCCACACTGCTGGAAACACGGGCAATGTACTTGCAGAGAACACGAGAAGATACAATAATTGATTTCTCTTCTTACATGCATTTACGTCAGCTGGACTAATAATAAGAACAAACATAATAAGAGCCTCTGTAATTTTCAATGCTAACCATAAAGCCTCAGTTTAATTCATAGTTTCTTCACACCCGTTCATTACATTCATCCAGACTGTATAATTATTATCCCAGACCCAGTCATTGTCCCAAACCACAGAGAAGTCTGTTTCTTAATACGAAATGCATAGGGAATACAAGCAACATCAATGCCCAATGATTCCATCATAATTATTACATTAATCACATAGCATGAAAAGCTGAAAGCAAATGAAGCACAATTGAAGCACTATTCAAACACCAACAAACTGCAAACTCTGTTGAAAACTACTCCAAAGCATATATAGCACAATAGAGACCATCTCCTGCAAAATTCCACACTAAACAATGAATCCAATATAACAAAAACGGGATTAGAAAACAGATCTATGAAAATTTACAGAAAAGCTGAAGAAACTTTTGTCCCAAATAGGCTGCATATAATTGCATAATTCTGTATTCGACACAACATAACCCTGTGCAAAAACTTGAGATAGGAAGTCGTGAACACTCTTGTCATAAAGAAATCAGAAAATGCCAGACAATAATTTACTCATGAAGGCTCGCAAACAGCAGTTAAGATGATTTCATAAATGTCTCATCAATAAATTTCCTTATATTCTTGCAGCAGAATGATGACTGGACTCCAGGAAGCAGTGATTCCACAGAATGAATGAAGAAAAGATGAAGCAGAGAAGCAAGTCAAAGCTGCTGCTGCCTAAGCACTGCACGAATCCTCTTCCTCCATCTTCTCCCTCTTCAGCTCTTCAGCGGCAGAGAGGCTGTCATTGCTGCCCTAATTCGTCCAATGAAAGCCTGCAGACAAATGATCATAGTGAGTGAGTGCAATTGTCACGATCTGCAGTCAGAACCAAGTAACCAAAGTCACTTTTGGGAGTTGTGTGTTCTAGACAAATCAACAGACATCCATTAGAATGAACTCTAATGACCACTTTTTTGTCCCAGGTGAGAGATGATTGCTATCTACAAATATTCTGATGGTTAAATGGACTTCAAACTGAGATCTACCTAAGTTTCCATTCTCCTGAGTCACTAAAAAAGGCTCCAAGCAAAGAAAATAACTGCAACCAAAGCCATTCAATTGTCCCCAATTTTGAAATCTAGTCAACATATCCACTGTAGCTTCTAACACAAAAGAGAGTAATAAAAATATGAAAAATAAAGAGAGTAAGAAAAAAGAGCATTAAAAGAGAGCATAAGCAACAGCTGGACACAGATTCTGCTATTTGCACTAAGTGTCACTTCTCTAAAGAAACAGACAATATGAATTTCAGTTAAGATGGATGGTCTGATGGCCTCAGGAGGTCCCTACTAGTAAAGTCTCAAGGCAAAATTAATTAAAACCTATATATACCGGTAGATATAATATTTAATATAAAATTCATGGCAAGAAATAACCTCTGTATATTTTTTATCTCTCTCCAGCATACTGACGGTTTTTCCAATGCTTGAATTTCCAAACCACTTCTTCTGCTTCTCCTGAAACAATAAAGTAAATCTCTGCAATTTAAAAAAGATGACAAATGAATCTTATCATTCAAGAAACCCAGTAAATGCACTAAATCTATTAAAAATAGGTCATATAAATTAAGTAAAACCTTAAGTAGCACTTGGATGCCTTTGGGGGTAATAGACGGAGGCTCCGAAAGCTGATTCCACGTGTATGACCACTCGCTGTTCCACTGACCAAGGAGCTCTCCTTTGCTCAGGAAGATTATTCGTCTGCAAAATACAACACAAACTCTTGCAACAACGAAACTGCAAAATCAGCATAAATTCATAGTTAAAAAATGTGATGAGTTAACTACAGATGCAGTGAACAATTCAACAACAGTTGCTCAGCACGACTGAAAAAGCACAACGCAATACACGCACTTATCGGTGCCAAGGAAAATGTTGGGCTCATCGATCGACACGTAGATGTGACCCAGGTAGTGATCAGCCGCGTATATTCCTCTGTCAGCATCCTGATGACAAAAATAAAGCATCTGAAGATGACATAATGACCACAAAATGACCACAAATGACCCAACGCCACTTGCATCAAATAAAAAAATCTAGAGATTCAAAAAGGTTAGCAAAGCATTAAAATGCAGGCAAAATTCTAATTTCAAAAATTTCAAGGTTAAAGACGAAGTAAGAATGGTCAAAGACCCTCTCAAGCTCCTACCCAAAGGTAGGGCTCATACAGTGGCACTGATCTCCGTTTCATAGGCCTCAGCCAGGTGTACAATGCTATACATACGAGACCAGTGCATTGTGCAGTGTGCCTGTTTGACTCTTCGTATTCACTGCTCTCTAGTGAAAGAAAAGCGCTGAGCCATACTTAGGACACCTGTGGGTTTCGAACCTGTCCACCTTTTGTCACCATGCCAGTGCCTATTACCACAGCACCAACTTGCAATCCATTGAATGGTAACTGACAGTGAAGTGATGATAACCTTCAATATCTGGTTTCCCTCTGCTTCTCGGAACACATAGGGCCTGAGGATGCCGTCTGCCTGAATGAATCTCGCCGGTCTAAGACGATGAACTTCATCGGACATGTCTGCAACCCTACACAGAAAATAATAAACAAAAGAATAAAAGAACTCTACAACACTGAATAAAGAAATATTCACCAAATGACAAATAGTAGTCTATGCATCACTCTATAATAGACCAGTTGTCAGGACCTACGCCTCTCTTTTTAACTTTAGTCCATTTGTTTACTAAAGAATCTTTCTTTCATCAATCAACATAAACCTCCTTAGCATATTCAGAAACCGGACAGAACCAAACCTCCGAATTCCATCAAACGAACTTGATGCAAAGTCAACGACTCCACCAACAGGACGGGTGACAACACCAATGATGCCTTTGCCCAGCCCTACAAACACACACACACACACACACACACGCCGAATCAACAACTAAATAGTCAATAGAACAAAAGCTCAGAATGACATCTTAGAAAAGCAGTTTTCGTGACAATTCACTTACCCAACATAATATTTCATGAGGAAGCTTCACATATAATTTAATGATTAAGTAATAAGCACAAACAATCAGAACAGAGTCCATTAATATATTCATTTCTAATGACAACTACTTTCAAAATAAAGTAACAAAATTATAAAATAAAACTTAATATGCTGGCAAAGACAGGACAGAGTGTGAACTTCAATGCTAAACTCTCAAACAACAGGTGTTCCTAGCAGTCTGTGATTGTGCCACAATTAGAAGAGCTTCACCTTTGAAGAAGCCTCCAACACCCTCTTGCTTTGCTCCTTCAACAGGGCGTGTCACAATTCCAGTCAAACCATCAACCACGCCCTGACAACAGAACACAAAAGCATCAAAAAGTTCATTTCTTGTATCAATCCAATCAAATGAAACTAAACAATTTTTAAAGACAAAATGCCCTGTTGGGACACAAGGAGAAATTTCAGGAAAGTAATGAGAAGAAAATGAAATATTTTGCCAATACATTATTGCCAAAATATTGGCAAAATCTTAAGGAAAATAAAATGCTGTCTGCCAAATCAACTGAACAAAAATTATCCAAATGTGAGAGCAGAATTAAAATCATATCATCAATTTATAAATAGGAAGAAAATGCAAAACTGTTAACAGCTTTCAGAAGAGCATTCAGACAAAGTGATGGTAAATGCCATAGACAACGCTCAAATTTCTTGCTTTGATATTAAATCCATAAGCCTTCTTCCACAATCAAACTGTCAAAACACACAACACACCATAACAAGACCCTTTCCACCACGAGCAAGGCCTTCCCTTAAGTCTGCAGGCGGTCTGTTCAGTGCCTCTCTGCGCTTCTTCTGATATTCGTCATCCAAGGTGAGAGTGGCAAGAGTTTTGCCAAGAGTGCCGGTGATACGCGACACAGCTCCTGCCGCACCTCCTATAATCAAGAGTTCAACAACACTGCTTATATACGTCATGTCAAATACAGTACGACACCCATAAGTGAACAGCAATATATAGCTCCTGAAATTAAAAAATTACAATTTTTAAACCACTTTTGTACCCACCAAAACAATTACAGTTTAACTGAAATTATTTACCAGATATTAAATCAATGCCGGCCTCTGAGCCTCAATGAGGAGAAATTATTAAGTGTTTGAAGATGACACTTGCCAACAACATTTCCAAGAAGACTGCGCACTCCGAGTGCCAGGCCCTCGGCGAACTCCTCCGGTCCCTGGATGGCTCCCTGGTACGGTTCATAGAAGAGGTCCTCGATGCCCGTTGCCAGACCACGGATGACGCCGAATGGATTGCCGAGGACATCCAAGCCAAGCACAAGGACGTACATCTGCTTAAGAGCCTGCAATCGTAAACACCACAGAATGCACGATCAGTGCATAAACATAGAGGCACAAAAGCTGTGCTACGTAAACTCAAATGGCAAATCTTGAGAGGTTTCGTACTTGTTGAGTGTAATGCCTTGTAATCTCTGCAGTGAGTTGAGACTGGCTGTAGAAAGCGTAATTCCTCTCAAAGTAACCGAGTCTGAACATAACCAAAAATAACACAAAAATCACTACCTACACATTTTTGCAATAGCAAAAATTCTCTTATATGTTGTTCGAAATCATCGAATGTAATATATCCTTTAAAATTCTCAACAGAGCAATAATTCTGAATTCTATGTCAGGAAACTGACTTGAAAACAATGTCCTGTATGTCAGTCAGGACGACTCCAATGCTCTGAAGGAAAAGACTGAGAACGCTGAACTGAAACTGCGCCTTCTTTTCACCGATCTGTGCTTCTTCAGCTCCATACATTGAGAAGCTCAAATGAATCTGAAGGAAAGGTCAAAATCAATTGGCAAAGTGAGAAATCAAATAATAAATAACAAATAGTAAAACAACTAATGCAAAAATTAGAATGCAAGCATTGCATAACCAAATTAGGCAGCAGAACGATTGCTGTCAGTTTATATAGCACAATATTCTTAGCTTGACTGACACTAGTAACCGAGTCAATGCATCAATACCTTGAGGGGAGAGAAGTGCAACATATCGTAGAAGTTCTTCAGGTCACTGGTTGAGAGTTGAATTGCATCGTCTTTCAGTGTTTTACCAATGAGTTCACAGTCTTGTTTGAATGCCACCAAACGTTCCATGTCATCATCCTCCAGTGGGGCAAACAGCATCATCATGGAACCAATGAAACCCTGGTCAACTTTGACCGCCATCTCCTGAACCAGCAGCTTACAGTACCTGAGATGTAAAAAGTCTGGATCATTACATCTAGTCAAAGATATCATTAAAAAATTGTCATCTTTTCCTTGTTCTAGATTTTCAAACGTATAAATTCTGTGAGACAGCGACCTACTTGAACTGCTTGACGTTGCTGTGACTACTCTTTCGGATCATGACGCTCAACTCTGCAAAAGGCTTTGGTACTAAAAG
The DNA here is from genome assembly GCA_018105865.1 of Metaphire vulgaris. Taxonomy (NCBI): domain Eukaryota; kingdom Metazoa; phylum Annelida; class Clitellata; order Crassiclitellata; family Megascolecidae; genus Metaphire; species Metaphire vulgaris. The sequence goes on from CM030841.1 coordinate 17,764,689, forward strand.
ACACAGAACAGAAAGAGACCTGCAAAGGCTGAAATCCAAGAACAGTCAAACATCTGACAAGCCAGATAAAGAAAATTTACAACAAGAATATCATAACTACACAGTCAATGTTACATCTACACTTACAATTCTGGTCTTCAAATCATGCAATGAATGACAGCAAAGGCAATAACAATGACGACAGGTGACCAGACGGAAACCTCCAAATATCCTAACATCACATACCACTACAATAAATTAACTATAAGCAAAGTATTTTTGTATAAAAGTGGAACTTAGACTTTCTACAAGACATTACAACATTGTCAATTTTTCTTCTCTTTTATTTGTTTTATTCAAGTACCCAAAAGCTGCTAATGAATAATTGCAAATCAGAGGAAAGAACTGTTACCGCTATCGGCAGCAACGGATTTTGGAGGAGGAGTCGGTGCAAGAACAGTTGTAAAGACAGCGCTGGTCGACTGATTGTCCAGCTGTAGGTGCAAACAAGGCATAATCAATGAATCAACCATCAACATTCCTCAGCATAAGAGATAACATGTATCTATCAATTCCAGAATAACTTAGAAAGTCTAAGTTTTTCAGTCACTTTTACAGTCTAAAGCAGAGTTTGTATACTGGTAAATCAAAATCAAACTGCCAAATAAAAAAGATGTTTGATAATTTTCTAAAAGTTTTCTACTCATAAGAAAGTACAACGGTACACATCTGTCCTCATCATCACAAAACAATTTGTCTCCATTCGAGGAACTGAATGAATCTCATATTTTAACCAAATAAAATTAAGTGTCTTCCAATAATTAAACAAAATGAGAAAACAATTGAACTGGAAAATAATCCCATGGCAAAGTCTCAAGTGCTCACTTGCAGACGATGGATTTTGAGATGGATTTGTGTCTGATGAGCAGAGGTACGATGCTGAAGCCATATTCCATATTCAAAGCTCCTTCTGATGCGACCCTTGTCTGGTTTGAACATCATCAAAGGTTTCGCTGAAAAGTCTACCTGCGAGTAAAAACACAAACAGATTGTAAACAGATTCAACTAAAATATAATCTAAAGGGACTTATTGACACCAAATGCTAAAAGCAAACAAAACAATCAGGCCGTACTTCGACTTTTTCCTCGAGAGATCTTCTTCCAGGCATTGCTTTATTTGCGACGACCTCCAGCGAATAGTTGTGGAATCCTTCTTCGAGTGCACGGCTGATCTTCGTCTTCAGTGCCTTGTAGCGTTTTCTTCTCATCAGTTCCCAGATGATTCCAGAGCTGAGATGACAGACAAACCACAGAACCAACATTTAACAGCACCTGACATTAAGTAAGAGCAGATTACCTTCCGGACTTAGGAATTTACCGATTGGAAAGGGAACAATTCGTGCTAAAATTAGAAACAATTCTGATGAAAATGTTATTGCACAAGTCTCTGAAAATAGGAAAATGTACCCCTATATATCCAATGCTAAAATGCAAATTAACATGTAGCATTATTTTCCTATCATCTGTTCATATGAAAACTGCAGACCTAGTAATGCCAAGGTAAGCAATTTCCCTGCACTGAAGGTTGTTGACAAGTGACAATCCAAATCCCTGAAGACAAAGGTTAAGCTCCATGTCAACACGTTCCAGTTCACCCGCCTAAACACAGAAACCAGAAGAGAATATTCTTTCATCAGTCACTAGCACCTATCAATAATTAATTATCAATATTGTACACATCACGTTATTAGCCACTATCATCAGAACTGAAAGACTAAAATGAATAAAGCCAAGACAGAGATAATAATTAACAAAGGACAAAGACATCACTCAAGGCCATATACAGATAATCATGTGTCCTCTAGCCACAACTGCAAATGTTAAAAAACAGAATTAAAGAAATTTCTGACCCCTTGGCCTCTGACGACCACCGCTATGTCGTCAGTTAGCAGCAGAACTCTCTGCATGCCATCCAAAAACGAAACCCAGTACAACTTGGAGTTTGAATCGGCAAAAAAATCTCCGAGACCATCCTGCAAAAAACAAAAAAAATACCGGTAATGAACTAGAACCAGTGATACCAGAGACTGAGTGAAACAACACTGGGAATCATGTTTCAGTTTCAACCAAACAGAACAAGACAACATCAAAAGTGAGAGCAAGAGAGCGACTGACTCAACTATTCAGACAAAGAATTCAACTAAGCCCCCCACCCCCACGTGACTTCATAGCCGACCTTAACCAGCTCATCTTTGTTGTCTTTTTTCTCACCACACGTCCACACCAGCTCCCGCTTCATGACTGGATCCTGCCAAGTGTAGAGGACGGACTGCTTAGGGCCAAGCAACTGCATCTGGTCCTTAAGATCTCTGAGAAAATCACAAAATCCAAATAAAAATTCCATTAATAATTAATTATTACAGATATGTCAAATTTTAATGCACTGACATTTTATCATTTGGAATTATCACACAAAAAGACATCATTATCATATTCACTTCAAACATCTAACAATATTGCATCCAAATATGAGCAAATCAAATTCCAAGAGTCTTGTTACTTTTGGCAATAGTTGAAGGCATAGTTAAGCGTGTCATTGACAAGCAAAACAGTTGCGTATCCAGCGACGTATTGCTGAAATATGACCGTGATGGCTCCTTCAACCGCCTGCACTTCAACATTTATGCCACCGTACTGAAAAAACACAAAAAATGTCATAAAATGTTTCTGGATGATTCTAAAAATATCTCAGCATCATAATTAATTGAGACTAAACAATTTAGAATAAAACAAAATTGGAACATTTCTCTGGAACAGACTTATTAATCAAGTACCCCCAGAACTACCCTAGAAAAGTGGTCCCAAGACACCTGGTACAAAAAGATAAAAAACTATTAATAGTTCAGTGGAAAAGAAGGTTAAACTACATATATAAGTGTTTTAAGACTGACGTCATGATTCAACTGCAACATTGTTATGTTTGAATCCGAGACGTCAAAGGGTTTCGTTTCGAGTTCTGTTCCTTTGATGGACGCCACGAGCTGTTTCGATGAATCGCCATGGCTCGGCCAAAATGGAATGCACTCTCCCGGTTCAACTTCAAACCATTCAGCATTCGGAGCATGTTCTTTGTAACGGACAGTGAACTATAAAATCATATACATAACAGTTATCAATCAGCTAATCAATGCTGTAGTCAAGATTGTACACAGACTGACAAATTGCTTACATACAGAAAGGTTGGAACAATTTAAAAAAATGAAAACATACTAACACTGGCTTGATTGATTATGTTGTAGAAAGGCAAAAATGTAACGATTTTGGTGAGACCAGTGCTTGCCAAAGCAATTTTTACTCCAACCTAAGACAAAAAAATTCCAAAAGAACAAAATTTATGTTTGACATCCAACTTTCACAAGTAGCAACCTGACTATTTGATGCAGAAGAAATCTCCTCCCCCCCCTAGAGATTATAGTCAACTACAATCAATGGTTTAACATGTGTTGTCAAAGGAAATACATTGGTAAAGTAACCAAGCTTCTAAATTTTGCTACTTTAAAATCCTAAATTTCCTTCATAACAAATTGTTTAGAGCAACAACTTCAAAAATTGCATTACCATGTACAGTAAATGCAATCAGATCTTCATAAAATTGCCAGTAAAGCCACTGCAAGATCAAATGATACTAAGACAGCCAAGAGAAGAAAAGCTTTTATAATCATAAAAATTAATCAGAAGAAGACAAAAAGCAAAGTGTGAAAATTAAAAACCTAAAGCCATGCGTTGATTCTGCAACCTCACTAAACATCTGAAAAGCACGCTCCCAATTGCTTTCCCTTACAATATCATCAGCCACTTTAAAATCTATGCAAGGAGATCTCCTCTCATGAAGGACACAGCAGCAGCAGCAGCAGCAGCAGCAGCAGCCCCAGCAGATCACAACACTCTCAATGATGAAAATTAATCTGGCTAAATGTTAGTTCTCATTTGCATGGATACAAAGTGCAGCAGTTGAGACGTTTCATAAACTACGGTACAGTGTCAACAATCAATTCAAGCAGAATATATCAAGCAATTACTCAAGACCATGCATAACAAAGACATTCGATCTAGAAAGGAAAATGGACAGATGGATTTCTACAGGGCAAACTAATGGAAAGGATTGATGAATGTATATCAAAACAAAAAAATTAAAACCAGACAAACCTAAAACTTTAAAAACATACTAAGATTTGTATATTACAAGGGAGGCAATATTAGACAGATCATAAATAAACCAAAATCTAAGACACAATATTCAAATTCGTGGATCATTTCACATAATAACAACAGACATGCTTAGAGAGATCCATCAGAAGATCAATAAACTAATACAGGGAAACATCATCAGCACACTGTCTCTGTGCATTCAGACCCAAGGAGAGATCAGAGACAAGGCAATACAACACACAAGATACCTTCAACACACTCTTGCCATGAAATAGCACACAATTTAACAACACCCATGTTCCACACCTTACAATTCTATTTAGAATTTTAATTTCACTCCTGGGAGCCAAATTTCCTCCGGTCTATGCGACCATGTCAGTCAGATTGACTTTCTCAGTCCTTGGTTCTGATCAACAAAACAAATTGACCGTGGCTAATGGCTATGCCTGCAGTCTCCCTATTCCATCGTGCATTCAATGCAATTTTCCCATTACAACTTAATATATAATAATTATACACCTTTACAGCACCAGTTCTAATGCCCTAAGGCATTAATCAACAGTACTGTACACTAAATCCAAATAATAAAAGACCAGTTCACTGCAGATATTGGCCAGTGGAAGACACCTGTGTACTGTATGTAGTGCAGGTATCACCAAGCAATTAATCATTAGCTTATGCTATCAAAAGCATTTTAATTAGTGCTAAGCAGAAAATTCTTCGGTATGCAGGCAATAGAATGCAATACATAGCTACAAAAACTACACAGTGAAGACTAAAGCAAAGATGCAGACGCAGGTTCTCCCTTTGCAATGTTGTTCTGAGGCTGTGAAAAGAGAACTACCCAAGGATATATTGCCAGAAAAACTAAACCAACTAAAGAAATTCTACATGCTACCATGTAACCTCTGTAGTCAACAGACACACACACACACACAAACATTACGGTTACAGTCTGTTACACTTACGGCCAAACGTTTGCTCTCCTTGCTTGATTTCTAGGTACATTAGGCGAAAAACACTGATTACAAACAGCATAAGAAGAAGCAATAAGTCATCCAAATAAAATTCCATTTCAAAGACAAATCTAAAGAGAGAAGTATCATGGCTCAGAGCAAGTCCATCACAACACATGGAAACAACCACATGCCCGATTCACATGTGCACAGTTTCTAATCCTCTGTCAAGAAAGTTTGCAAACTATTTATGTCATCAAAATTATTCGGATAAATTCATTTCAACATAGTAAACATAATTCTAAGAAATGAATCATAAATGATAGCGTACTTTCATAAAACCTAGAAATGGCAACTGACAACATGCTCCAGTTGAGAGTGCACAGGTGCTTACCGGTTGAGCGTCACTGCCCTTGACTTTGCAGGTGACAGTACCAATGCTTCCAACTGTGTCAAGTGAGAACTTGTCTGACCAATCAGACTCCTCAAGTCGCAGACTAACCTACAGACAAGCAAATAAACACAACAAAATTGAGTGCTTTAATTCTAAAATTATTTCAGCAATTCCAAATGAGATGTAATTTTAAACAGTACTACAACTGCATTTGAAAATCAAATGCAAAGAGACAAATACTTGTTAGGTCTTCACGGTTAATCCAAAAGCCTTTTGCCAAAGATGGAACAGAAAGTTGTGCATGGCAATTACAATTAGCAAATAACTGACCAAAGGCAATGTCTGCTCCGAAACTTAGAGTCAACATTTAAAACTACAGAAAAGAAAAGGGCAAGAAATGTTCTTGCATATAATCGGCACAAATAACAACATAAAAATCAATTTCAAATCAACATTCAACAGTTCATCACCTCTAGATCTTCCAGCAAATTCTTACACTGACGTAAGTAATGTGCAAAATACTTACCATAAGTAGAAAAAAATCACTGTATAAAGACTCAAAATACTACAAATTAATTTATCGGAAAATATCTATTGAAAAATCAGGAAAAGTATAAAAAAATCAACCACAAAAATATACATACACACACAATTAGTAAAACCTTTAAAGTAATAATGCATCTACAAGCATGCATAAGGTTGAAACATAAATATGCATGATCCATTGTTATAATGATGAAGCATGCATAACATTGCACATAAATAATATCAAAAGCTCACAATGGTCTGAAAAAGCAAAAGCAACAGACTCTTCAAACAAACAAAGCCAATGCAAAAGAGTAAATCAGTAAGTTCAGAATGCACTTGCAGGACAACATGAGCCCGATGTCTCTGCTTCTGTACTACCTGCATTTCTCAAACCATTAGTCATTGGAAACAAAATGCCATTGTTCCAAAATAACAATCACAACAAAAACCTACAACAAAGTCTCGCTATCTTGCAAAGCAACTTACTTTGACATTCCTGTTGATAGGAGACCTAGGCTTAGAACCTTTTTTGCCGTCTGATTTTGCCGCTGAATTAGCGACGACGGAAGCGCTGCTACGGCGAGGACTCGGCCTCTTTGGCGTGTCCTCGACACAGTCCACAGTCATATCGCCTACACTCTGATTGTCCTTTGAGTCCTTTTTCTTATTGGTTCAGAAGCAGCAATGATCAGCAAAGGGTTGTTTCAGTTAGGACTCAACAAATAAGCCTCTCTACTATTTTGAGTTACACTTAAAATGCTAGAGTAATAAAATTTAACTTCCAGTAAACAAGAATAAACCTGTTTGAAATGTTAGCACTGAAAGCAGACAGGAAGCCTCTTGCAATGTGACCATGCAACACAAAGCAAGGAGGTTAAGCATTACAAGGTACATCTATGCATACAGTTAAAATTTCTGCTCTGATGGCTTGAAGACAAACTGCATGCTGACATTGGCACAAAGTCAGTCTGCAATCACTTAAAGACTTTGTCCAAATTTAGACATCAAAAAAGAAAATACCAAAATGATACAAAGCCTGATGCCCATTATACTGAAATTAATTGAATAGACAGATTTGGCCAAGTCACTTTTGCTCAAAAAATTAAATAGCACCTAATAAAGCACTTGACTTGTTCTGATTAGGAGAGGACCACAAATTAATAAAGACAAATGTTGGACAGGATGATGTCAAATGACAACTGAATAAACGGCAGGACAGATGGCATTATGCTGTCCCATAAATGTCGCTGTGCTTTCCATCCCCTGCGGAATTCTTTTGTTATTCAATATCAAACAAATGTTTTAATCACAAACAAACTTCATAAAACTATAACAAACAATTCCAATTTCAGCAAAATCAGCAGATATATATGAATGCTGAAAGTCAAGAATTCGAATACACTGGCACCAAATAAGAACAAACTCTTTCTACAATTTCATAAAATAAAAGCAACACAAAGGATCAACATAACATTTAAATCAGAGAATGTTACCTTCTTTGAACTGCTAGAACTGCTTTTTTTGAAGAGGAAAAACATTGCCTCGTTAAAAGTGGCATCGTGCTTCACAATATAATCATCTGAAGCCTATGGCAAACAAAGCATTTATACTGCACTATATCATAACCATCTATTCAGCAATCGTCATCATCATTCTATGTTTTACTACAAAGTCATAAGCTTTGTTTCAGTTTTTCAAGTGTTTTCATATTTTGCAAATGTCATTCTACGATTATGGCAGAAGAAAAAGAGAATTTGTAGGCAACAAAAACTGATTTTTGTAACAGATTAAATATTGATAATAGGCTGACCTTATACAAGAGGTTGCGCTGTGTTTTGTTAATCATCCAATACGGACTGTAGAGGGACAGCTGAAGGAATCCTCCACTACTGTCGGCATGCAGTCCCAAATCCTATCATACATAAATCAACCGTCAGTCATTCAACTCGCATGGCAGTTTCAGGTACAATGAAATAAGACCTGAGTCCACAAGTATTGAGCAGGCATAATATTACATGATGCCAAACGTAGTGGCAGGCTTAGTCTATTGTAGCTAAAGTTTCACAGCTCTGTAGCAAACTGCCACAGTAACACAAGCCTAAAATATTAAGCGTCATCATCCAGCATTTAATAGTCACATCCAGCAGAGTGAGGGAGAGAGAGTGAGGGTGAGACACACACACACACACACACACACACACACACACACACACACACACTGACCATTGACATTTTTTGACCATTTTCTTCTGTTTCAAAGTTCCAGACAGAAAGTGTTTCTGGTTTGGCGTCAACCAAATGCTGAGCAATCCACCATTTCGACTGATAGTTGAGCTACAATACAAAAATTACTTTCTAAGAGATAAAGAATGCAGGCAGCAACAGCACAGCTCATAAATAATACTATAATTAGTAATAACAACATGAAATAACAGTCACAGACTGGATAAACACAGGCAACATTTCCTCAAAACTTCACTAAAACCTATTTAAATTTCTAGAATAACAATCAAATAAGAAACACTGTAACTTAACGTCATCCAGTCACGGCCATTACTATGTATTCAATTGCTGCAAATGTCAATGTTTCTTACAATTACCAATCTGAATGAACAAAGCCTTGAAGGTGGCATAGCTAAGCCCAACTGTAAACTCTAAATTAATGGCCAAAGTGAATTAGAAGCAGCAGAAGACATTCTACTTTAATAGCGATGGAGGTAAGGCCAGGTCTGATGCTGATCATCTGCATCTTCTCACCCGCTGTCACTTCAATCTTCTCGTCAGATCCCTAAACATAGGAACTGCCAAATTTTAGGTTGGCAAATGTTAATTTGAGTAAGAGCAAAATACACCATTGCTCTTTTTCTTCACAAAAATAAAACATAAAGCTAAAAATCACATCATCGACTACTCTGAATATCAAAACAGAATCTAAGCACAATAAGCAATTCTTATTATTCATCCAACAGAGAATGCCAATGACTTCCAGAGCACAGGAACTAATACATGTAGTACATTATGACAACATCAGCAGCAGCAGCGGTAAAAGCAATGAATTGAGCCTCTTAACCACACCTGGTAATAATAATATAAACAGTCAATAAAGACTATTCACTCATTCATAATATCATAGAAATTTCAAATCAAAACTTAAAAGTGACTCATTGAAGACCACCGGACATTAGTGAAGGGTGTCTACGGCTAACAACAGAAACATATTCTCTGATCAAATACCTCCAATGAACACAGAACGGACATCGGCAGAAGATTCTTGAAGACAACCGTAGGATTCAGAATGATTTTATACGATTTGGCAGTTGCTTCATTTGTTGATTCGAAAAAGATACTCTCAACTTCAACTTTGGCCTAAAAAAGACTTTAAAGTTAAACACTGAAACTACATATTGTTTACAATACTAAAATAAAACATTCATGACATTTTCTCCCCCCCCCCCGCACACACACACAAACAGTGTAGCTCTGTAGATTTGCATTTTGAAAAACAAAAAAGACAATAGATAGAAACCAACCGAAATGTAGACAGAAGGCAATTCCTGCTTTGTTCCTTTGCACTCAAACATCTGGCATCCGTTCTCCTCCACACTCAGATTCCTCCATTTGCAACCAACGTTTGATTCCACATAACTAACAAGAGGAAACAAAACAGCAATACAGGTCAAGTCACCCTAACTAATAACATGACATCAATCACATTCAATGACAACACAACACTTACGTAATTATTACGCAGCAACATGATTACCAAGTCATCTTTTCCATTACCATCATCATCACCAACTGGTGCATTCAGTGCAGAACATTCAACCGTCAACACCAACCGACAGTCAAATGATCAATATTTAAATTCACCTTCCTTTGCTTGGTCTGAAGAAGATCTCATTAGGCGGCATGTATGCAGCGTCGCACGGAAGACTACAGATGGCGCCAGGTTCAACATGGCCACATCGAGCGCTGGCATCATCACTCAACTTGTAATAGATTTCAATTGGCAGTGGCAGACAGTTGCGAACCTTAACAAGTAAATATACACGGAGGCATCAAAAGCAAGAGACTTAAACGGATGTCTGTTCAGCGACAGTGGACACACCTCATCACTACATGAAAGCAAACAACAGCCATGCTGTTATCGTTCCATATGAGATAACAAAACAAAAACGAACCTGAACGTTTGACCTGAGTGTAATTGTCTTGCATCCAAAAAACGTTTCTATTTGTGTGACCAGTTGCCATGGTTCACCAGGACTCGTCCTCTGCTGAACGACAAAAGCTCGCTGTTCAGCTCTCGTCAGACGAAGCTCTCGAGACTCAGCACAGTCTTCAACCTAAAACAATAAAACACTTATAATGACAAAACAAAAATAACATTAGTTCTAGAAAAAGCAAGAAAAGGGCAAACCTCTGAAAGTGCTCGTGTGGATCCTCCTCACCAGTGTCTCAGCACCTGATCTAGCCTATAAGCACCTGACTTTTCATGATTGTCTTGGTAGCATCAGGACTCATAGTAGATGCACAACTGCAATTTCCTTCAGTGCCTCGTGTCACCTGCCACTTTAGCAATCACCTTTACAATGCCAGTGCAAAAAGGTTACACAAAAGTCATAAACCGTTACAATTACAGGAGCACAGATAATTATCAGAGCCAATAATTAATATGGCATCGGCCTTTTAACGATCGGCATCTCAACAAGTAATCAAGTCAAAACAATGCACAGCCTATTCAATTAGCTACACATATTAATTTATAAATGTAATAGACATTCACAGTCAGGAGAAGTCTTCTATTCTGGTCATCAACAACGCTGTTAAACAGTCCGTCCATCCCAGTTAGAGGTTGTTTCTTAGCTTCATCCACTCTGTTGAAAAGCTCAATTGACTGACTGGCCTCCAACACAACAGACCCATCGGATCCTATTTGAGTCTGAAAAATAAGAACAAAAACAACTAGACATCTGACATTTCAATCTTGCCAATCATGCCACAACAACAACCACTACAACAACAACACTATCAATGCAATGAACCATACAGTCTGTTTTGAAAAATAGAGATCAATTACTCCAAAAGTCATGACAAATCAGAAGAGCAGTACATTTCCCATGAATGCAAGACAGCTGCAATCTGGATCTAAGAAAGCCACTGAAAGATAAAGCCACTTTTACCGGAGCACCTGGTTTTCCAGTAAAAGTGTCTCCAACATTGATGCTGATGGTCATCCCACTACAATTCCTGATCAAGTAAGGTGGAATGACTTCCTGTCCAGCCGCTGGTATCGCAACCAAATGATAAGCATCACTAAACGACTACAATGAAAGCAGCAAATCCACAATCACTTCAGATGTTTAATCATCAACTTTCAGCATTTTCACCAATTGTTGCACTGCACTGAAACTCAAATATAACTATTTTCTCTTGAAACAAAATTAAACAACCATATGGTGTTGACAGCAATGATCAAGAAGTAGTCAAGTGATAACTATCGTAATGCCGTAATCATTACATTGAAAAAATTTTCTGCGCCATAATCAAAATATTTATTCAACTGGAAATAGCTGCACCACTATGATCACTGCCAAGAAGGAAAATCACAAATTAGACAATTCCAAGACACACGTTTTATTGAAACCAACGGATGAGAAGCAACGACAGCCACACACCTGACCAAGGCTTTTGAACACATCCAGAGAAGTTTTTGAAATTGTGACCTGCATGACATCACTTGAAACAACAGTGACGATCATTTTAGGAGGGACAAGAACAGGAGGCCCACCTCCATCACTGTCCACCTCATCATCAGGACCAAGTAGCTCATTTGACATCACCTACAAAACACATCCCCATCCAATCAATCCTTAATTTACAACAACATCCACACAATATTCAGGTAAGACCCTTAGAATAAGAAATCACAAAATACTACAGAGAGATTCGTACTTCAACCGTCAGTTCCCACGGTCGGTGTCTGTCTTCTGTTTCAACTGGTTCGATAAGGGACTCCCACACAGACAGCTTCTCATTGTTGTATGTCATCTCAAGTGTCAGCTCACATGCAACATGCAACTGCAAAAAATTCACCAGATGTGTATAACTCCTAAGTGTTGCTTTCAAGCATAATTTCATCTTTTAACCATAATTTGCAGAACAATGCATAAGCAATGCATTCAAATCATGTACACCATTATTTCTTAATAAATAGATCATATACCACCAAATTAATACCAATCAGCCAGTTTCAGCAGTGACTAGCTGACCTTTGAACTCCAATTCCTGACATCAAGGTTCTTAAATGTCAGCTGCGTTATGATGAGTGGAATTGTACGACGATCGACTCCACACAAAAGCGTAACAATTATTCGACTTTGCGACAGAATCAACTAAATATTTCACAAATCAACACAAAGAAATGAAAAACCAGTAACAGTTGCCTAAATAAATACAAGATTACTTTCATCCTTGCAAATTGTCTTCAGACTTCTTTTCATATAATAGCCTCAATTATAAATGTGCTTTAGTAAAATCAAATCTCATAATTAAAAAAATAAACAATCAAATTTCAGGCAAATGAAACCAAAATGCAAAGCAGTTCATCGAACTAAGTGCAGCCAGCTGGCCTCACAAAAGCGGGTGACTAATACAGTCTGCCATCTTCATTTGTCTCTCACCTGTTCATCACGTTTCATGTCTGATCCTGATTCAATTGCTGCCAATTCCTTCTCTAGGGCTGCAGCTCCACTTACATCATCATCTGAAGAAACATTTAATTCAAATAACATATCCACTAAATGTGTGCAGCTATTGGCAACTCCATAGCCAAGCAGAAAGGCCTGTTAGTCAGGATTCCACTGCTCAGGTATCAGAACATTTTACAGATAATACAAAAGACAAAAAGCCACTTCACAAGCATTATCACAGCTACTATAACTGCCATTGTGCTTGTTACCATCACTGAAATGATTACATATCAGTTGAATGAATACTGCTACTGCAACCTCTGATGTCTTATGGATGCCTTCAACATAAATGTGTCCTTTAAAAATATTAGTCATGCCTGACACAATAAATGCAGAAGTTTGAGCAAATAAGACTGATCTTTTACAAAACGACATTTTGTCAATGCAACCAGTGACAAAAAGCAGCAAAAATGAGCTTCAAAATCAGAAGTCCAACTGTAACGAAGTAAAGCATCACTGAATAACAAAGAAAGTGAATATCCAGAACAACAAAAGCCTAAAAACTCATAAAGATTTCATTGTCAGGTCATCTCAAATGTCTTGGTCTTTCTTTTGAATGTTTCATAATTGAATGATGAAAAAGCTGTTGGTTTAAAGAAAGGAAATCAAGCTAAAGCTGAATAATGGAAAAACCAATAATTACTCTATTGTGTGGAATCTATACAGCAATAAAACCTATAAAACTGCTAAGTTTCATTGAAACAAATGTTAGACCAAAAGCAGATGAAAGAAATAATTAAAGGCATCTGAAAATGTATATTAATTAATATGCTTAGATCTGAAGCTCTCCAGAACCCTGGCTGCAACACCAAAAGACAATCCCACCCAAAAAACAGTTCAGACGTTGAATTATCACAATAGATATTAAAAATGCATGGCTAAAGCAAATCAGAACTACTACGAGTACCCGTACAGTAGGCACGAGTCTAGGTGGTTAGCAGCTGCAATTAATATTTTACCTGCAATGACTTGATCCTCTAAAAATTATTAAATTACTCCAGATCAGTTCATAAGAAAAAGGAAAACTTAAAATAATTATCTATGTAACGTCTTTGGCACAGAATCAACAATAAAATTAAGAGAAGTGAATCTGCAATCACTATACAATGCACAATCTCACATTTTTATTCTGAAAATTTGTGGAAAATTCTATAAAATGGCATTAGGCAAACAGAATTTATAGCCACAATCATAATTACCAAAACTCAGCATTAATCAACGACTGCATAGATGAGGAAAATGCTCTCAGCCTTTTAATATTCAGTCATGGTCATATCATATGTTCTGAAAATCACTTTATAAACCACATATGTCATGGACAGACAACTGAAAATAAACATGCCTTCAAATTTTTTTCGATATCACAAATCCAACAATTCAAAAATTAAAATTACACATACAAAATGAAATTAAACCCACATATATGGAGAAATAAGAATCTTTCGATCTGACATAACGAATATGGACTCATTCCAGACAAAAGAACTTAGAATTAACCTGATTTCAAGAACCAAAAATCACAATCTTCAATTTTTTTGACAGCCCACAGCTCCTTTGGAATTTTCGACAGCTCATCGTCTTTCTCTTCGTCCTGCAAACCATCAGAAAAAGCGATCTCAGAAAAGCCAAAAATGCATTCTAAGATTTATTTAAATTGAAACTACATTTTATGTGACCATTTCCCATCCAAGTATTAATTGTATTTGGCAACTAAATGTACCTGGACTTCAGAGACATATCAAATGTACTTCACATGAATGAGTACTATACCTGTGGCACCGAGAGAGAAGTCATAGCTGAGGTTATGATACGAATGGACTCGGAGGAAATGGTGAGAAAAATGTCAGACATCACTACTTCCATGTGATGATTTCTGCCGTACGGAGCACTGCTATGCAGCTCAATGTTAACAGGGCTTAAAATCTGCAAGAGAAAAATCACAGCAGGCACATCTCCTTTATTACTTCTGACGCTGATTATGCAAACAAAAAATTTCATTTTCAGAACTCTGAATTCAACATATTTGGCTATGTACAGGATCATTATGGCAAACGATGGGAAGCAGAGTTAAACAGACAACTGCAAGTGAAGCTGATAAGACAAATGGTGTTATATAGCCACTAATGAAAGAAATAGAAGCACACAAACACATGCACACACAGTCATATGGCAATAGCAGCTCTTAGAATAAAACTCACTATTGATTTTGTTGCACCTGGAGCTGCACTGAAAGTGGAAGACTCAATGCTTAGCCCTGTGAGAGATCCCTTCATAGTCTGCAGTTCAGGAGAATTTCGCAGCAAGAAGTTTACATCCAACTGAATTAGTAAAGGAGAAACAATTTTCTAAATTACCAGAATTCCTAAAGAGTAAATTGACTAAGAGATTTATTCCTCAAGAAACATTTTTCATTCTAATAAACAGAGCACATTAAATAACACTCTAAACCAAAATTTCCAAGGCTCATAGAAGTCAAGCAAACTATTCAGAGGAGGCCATATTATGACCTAAATGTAATGTATTATATTTTCAAAATAAGTAACAATATATAAATCAACATTCCATTATATCTGCAACTGCACAACTAGGAAGTTTTCCACAGCACATGAACCAAATATCTGAAAATTTCCAAATCTGGATTTAACTAAATCACTTTTGATAACAGCAAGTTTTCAGAAATTGAAATTTTCCTTTAGAACTGGTAACTGACCCTGAGGAAAAGAGCATTTGTGTCCATATTCATTGCATTCTCAACCAGAACAATTTCAGGCTTATTCAACCTGAAGGTTAACTTTAATTCTGCATCACTTGTTTCAGCAACAGGTGCAGAAAGAGGCAGCGCAGGAGAAGTAGGTGATTTTGAAGGACCTTGAAAAATTCAATACATAATAGGATTACAGCTATAATAGATTTACGAACTATTTACAGAGCTATAAGGCAATTACAAGTACGTTTTCATAGTGTTTGCATATATGAAATGATGGAAGTACATGAATTGCTTGCATGAAACCATAACACCCTAAAACAACACAACGAGAAAATGCGTTGAAACACTAACTTGGAGGTAAAGGAGGAGAAGGGGAAGCTGGAGTCGTCTTTGGAAGTCCTTTGATGAAGAAATCAGAAACTCTGAGGAGAAATTCCAGGTTGACAACAATGTGAAGACTGTTCACTCTCATATCAACTGTAAACAATTCAACAGCCTTTAAATAAAACGCCAGCAAATGCCATGATTAATTACCGGTAAATCCTTGTCAAATGTGAACATCTCTGAATAAAACCAAGAGATCAAACGCAGTTCACTGGATGGTCACATATGACGCATATACTTTATTAAACAAGTCATTTCTACAGTAATCTCAGTAAGAATAACCCAGAAAATCTACAGTACAAGTTGCAATCAAGTAGTACAGACATTAAAAATACCAAATATCAATCTCAATGCATAGCTCATTGCAAACTCAATAGTCTTTACTCACTGTCTTTATTGAGTTTAGAATCCTGCTTGAAAAGAATTTTAATCATCTTTTCCACATCTTCTGTCACTCCGCCAGTCCTTGTTGGTGCAATTGTGCTGAAACGAAGTAGAGCGCTACTTAAACCGTGCTTCAAATAAAGCGAATATGCTGCTATGTCTTTTGCAGTAATAAACTATAACAGCAACTAATAAATGTGAATGCAGAGCAGCAACATATCACATGACAGAAAACAATGCAAAGACCATGTCCAAACTGAATTCTGCGTCCAGAAATTCTCTTTCAATTCTCAGCCACAAAGAGAAACCCAAATGATTTTCTATCTGGTATTTAAATTCAGAAAAATGTAATATTTAAAAATTAGTTCCATTTCAGACTTTAAAATTTGAAGTCTCTGAGAAGATATAAAAATTCTGTCTGCTGCCACACCAACTGAACAGGGTGACTTGAAGTCAGACCTCAAAATTGCATCTATGTACTGTCTCTTGTTTTGAATAATGATCAGTCCAATAATTAGCAATATAAAAGGTTAGATAAAAGGCTATATATATATATATACATATATATATATATACATATACATATATATATATATGAGAATATAGCACCTATTGTGCTGCTCGACTCACTGTGTAATGCCCTTCTGTTTCAATGGTCGTGAGTCAAACAGTTCAATTGCTTGCAAAGCAACGCCGGCTTCCAATGATTTATCTGATTTCATATTTGCCAAAACTTCAATCTTTGCCAGTTTAAGCTTTGCCAACGAATTGTCTCCATCCCTATGACTCGTGCCAACGGACTACAAAAATGTGCGGCAAAATATTTTAACACGTCATCACCTGAATCTTAGATCAAAAAAGTTCTGATAAAATCAGGCATCTTCAACTTCAACATTGAATTTACAAAAGATTAGTAGCAATTATCCAAACATGAGAGTATGCTGACAGCCTTCTTACAAGAGCACTGTCTTTAATGAAAAGCTCCAACTGAATGGCCTCAAGGGTCAGTGACGCCTTTAAGTTGGAGTAAACATCCGTTGGTTTAGGCACAGCAGGCTCAAGTTTAGCCATTTCACCTGGCACTACCAGCGCTGTAGCAGTTGATGATGGCAAAGAAGTTGCTGCCTCAGCTGAAATAAAGAGATGAAGATGAATGCAAACATTTTCAACAGATGACCACCGTAGTATTGAAATTTACACTGTACATCTATGATATCAACTTCTCACAATTTAACCTATAGAGAAATGTCATTATGCATCACAGTCGGACCTTTTGCCGGAGAAGGTTCTGGAACCGGAACAGTGACTGCAACTTCATCACCTTCCTGTAGATTGTCGGTCAGAATTCCAAAAGTTGTGCCGAGATCACCTTGGCTCATCAAAATCTAAGCAGAAGCAATACATTAATATTTTTAAAACATTCAAATGCTACAATGCTACACAAGTCACTCATACACAGAAACGAAAGAATGACACAATTACCTGTCCTTCTTTTAAAAACAAAAAAAAGCCAAGCATAACCATGAC
This sequence comes from Metaphire vulgaris, assembly GCA_018105865.1. Classification (NCBI taxonomy): domain Eukaryota; kingdom Metazoa; phylum Annelida; class Clitellata; order Crassiclitellata; family Megascolecidae; genus Metaphire; species Metaphire vulgaris. The sequence continues at coordinate 17,782,506 of CM030841.1, forward strand.
ACTAGGGTAAAGACGGCTGTCTTACCTGCAAATGCCAAACACATGTACAAATGTACATAATGAAATCCCCTCCTTTGGAATTCCTTGCCGGACAGCGTGTCGTCCGTCACTTCCTTTGGAGAGTTTGCGAGCAAACTAAATATGTGTTTATTTAACATCTCGTTTCCACGTTCCTTATAAAGCACCCTTGACTTTGGCCCTTGCTATGTTACGGCGCTATATAAATTGTCATGAACAATAACAATAATGCAGTTTTACAACTTAAAGAGACAGATTACAAAACCTGTTTTCACAATATAAATTGTCCTAACATCTTAGCCTGCTAGGGCTTGGGGTTTATTACTTGAGGTTTATTAGCTAACAGAAATTCAAAACAGGCATGAGCTCAATGACTCCAATTAATATTGTCCTAAAGGGAACTTGTTTTAGAATTCCTACTGAAAAGTTCTGAAGAACTGCACGAATTTCAACATCCGGATGATCATGATACCAAGCGGACGAGAGATTACGAACAACCTCCAGTCTCAAGGTCACAGGCTCCAGTATCAGACACTCAGCTCTCACTTCAGTCTCCATAACAAGAGCTCTAGAACAGAGAGAAGAGTTATTACATAAGTTATTACACAACAGTCTCAAATTCACTGAATGCAACAGTAGTTGCCATTGCAAACCAAATACACATAAACCATTCAATTATTGTTCTGAAGAAAAAAAACTGAAACTTAACCCTCAAGCCACTGGAACCGAGTGTCCTCGGTTTCCATTGCATATGGATCCAAACTATGTCACAGTTTAAGGGTTAACACTGACTGGAATCTCATATGTTGCCTTTTCATAACTGCAGGAAAAGTCACAGTGACTCAGGTAAAACTTCACAATATAATACATGGTACAAATGAGATAATTCCACTGGCGTCAATTCAACTTAAGAATGTTGCATCACCTCAGAACGACAAAAAAATCACATGTGATACTCATCAGTGTTTATTTCTCAAAGCATTGCTAACTATTAATGTGTTTTTCAAATAATCATAAGAATAAACAAAGTGACAGAAGGAAGGATGAATTGGTGCTGCATTCAGCACAACTCAATATCTCTAGAGACAGCTACTACCGCTAGTCCACACATATATTCCCAGCAGCACAACTTTCAACAGGTTAACACTGAAATGCACTGAAAGAAATTTCTCACACTCATCTTGCTCTTACCAAATTGAATCACCAAATCTGACACAAACCTGAAAATCCGCAATGAAGTCAGTTCAACGACCATAGAATCGAGAACTGCAGGCAGTCCCTTAGCATCTTTCCTCGCAAGAATTTGAAAATTGTTGAATACTTTCAGTTTGCCAAGGTCGACAACGAGTGCATCGTTGGATTTTGAACTCTTAGGAATTATTACGACTGGAGCATCAAGATTTATATCGAGTGAGATGCGCGGTTGCTTCTGAGATAACTCTTGTGCTGCCGAGGCCGCCCTGTCCCTCACTGCTGATCCGGCCTCACTCACCTTGTCCTTTGCTGCTTGAAAATGATTCACAAAGTTCTAAAATTTAACAAATTCCCAATGTGTATGATTTCAGCATTACGTCACTGTCAGACAGCGTAGCTTTAAACATACGAATGAATGAAAAAAGAGAGCAAGTAATGAGCATCCACTCACCAAAAGATCTTTAACAAATTTGTTGAGAAAAACGATCTTCATGCACCCAGTGTTCAGTGCAACCTTTGTATCAACACAATCCTTGTCCAAATAATTGCTTCCTCGAGTTGCATCATTGAAGATGGTGATGTTTGCATGGAACACCTGGCCTCCTTCAAAGGAAAGAATCTACAGAAATAAAGAAATATCAGCAATAATAAATACAATTTATATGGGCAGATTAAATACTTATTACATAATATTAGTAATTTACAACCTCAGAAATCCTGCTAAAACACTTGTCAAAAATATTACATATATCCAGCAAATGTGTGCGCACACACTACCACTGCATAAGATGCAAGGCTGCTATCAAACTAACCTTAGGGTAAAGGGCTTCAGGCAGGTGATAAAATATGATGACATCCTTCAGAGAAGCAGAAACGTCTGTTTTACTCTTCTGAAGTGTTACTTTTGATACCAAACCTAGAAAATCCACCAATCAGACACTGGCATGTCAGTCCATGCATTGCATACCTACATACATACATACAGAAAACATCTAAAACAAACCGCTAAAGGCTAAAGATGTTCTCAACTACAATGACATCAAGAGCAATGAAAACCTTTGATTTTTATATCAGTGAGAAGTCGTTCCTGAGTGCAGATGCCAATTGAGATAACGTCCAGGCGTGCATTCAAGGCCAAATCGATAACCTCCACGACATCCTTCTTTCTTCTACCTGAAAATACAGCAAATATTAGACATTCATAAAGCAATGCAAACACTCAATTTCATAAAGCACTCTAGTAGAATGACAGAGCCACATTCAAGCAAGTCAATAACTCAATTGAAAGACTAAGCTCTCAAATTTCAAGCAAAGTAAAAATTTTCAACGTAGCTTTTGAAAAAGAAGAGCCTGTGAAATGTGATGCTCACTTTACCAAATGGACTAATGTCATTACAGAAACTCCTTTGTTTCCTTAATTTCATTTTAAAGATTTCTTTGATGAGTACCAGTAATTTCTTGAGATCTTACAAACTTTGGCTATACAACTTGGAAAAACACAATGCTAAGAAACAAGTCTTCAGTCTACATATGACGGTTGGTCATGAGAAAATTGGCAGAAATGTCTTACTCCTCCTGGGTCCAGATCTTCTGACTGTTGATGACACAGAGCTGAGAGAGGCTGTTGAGATGGCGCGTCCAAGAGAATGGCCAGCGTCCTTTGGCTTCGGCATCCTGTCTTGTATTGACTGACCAAATTCCATCAGATTCAGAATGCATTCCTGATGCAGCAGCAGTTCGAGGGCACTGAAGTCAATGTCAATCTTCTGAAGTGTGTTTTCGTAAGTTGTCACAAAAGTTGGATGCTTCTGTTGAGCCTGAATTCAAGATAAGAACATTCATCCAAAACCATTTCAAGAAGAAACTGATAACTTGTTTCATCAGAATCTCACATTAATATCAGCCTTAATTTTGTTTTCATAATTTTTATATGTGAGGAATTTTAACATTGTGCACAGTGACAGCCAACCAAACCCCACAAGTCACTTTAAACTGCATATTCATTTGTGAATTTTAAATGACACATAGGATTTCACTATGTTGATGCAAATTGTAGGTCATGTTCTGTAGGAACATCTCAGATCATAGAATAGCCGCATGAGAGGGTCACAGCAAAGATTCACAACTTTCAGACAAACAACCATTAAAGTGTTCCAACTAAGCTAAGTCATCAAATAATATTTTCCAATCTACAATTTGAATTAAGCAGAAAACTGAATGCCATAACAGCAGCTTTGTAAAAAGAAAATTCTAAAAGCAGTAAAATCATGACAAACCATGAGAATGTGAACTGTGAGAAGCTTAAAGGCTTGGTCGTCAATTATTGGAGTATTAATGAGATTCACCAAAGGACCGTTGCTCAAAGCTAAAAACACACCAGATACACATCACTGCCTGTTTATATATAGTAGTCTGCCTAAACAACACATCTGCTTCGATTTACATAAACGCTACAGAAAACTGCACTCCAACAGGTGATACAAAGAGGTGCTATGCTGTCAGTTGCTGTCAAGTCATGCCCCAGGCTCTCTGTCAGTTGCTGATACTTCAATTCTTCATATTTAAGAATGCCATATTAGTGTCTATTATAATTTTGTCATATTCCCAACATTTCTGCCCGAGTGACTCTGAGACCATGACTGGTCTGAGGAGCTCAAATTCGACAAAATCTCAGGAAATTCTTGAAAGTACAGTCGAAGCTGTTTAATCTCACACCCGTCAATGTCAGACTCATTAATAAACATGATCACTTGACTCCTGTTAAGGTCAACTTTGCTTAATCTGACAATTCCCTGGATAAGACATTTGACTGTAAAATACAAAAGCACAGAAACAGAAGCCATCATCTAAAAGAAGCAGGCAAAAATATATAACTCACTTAAACTATATATAATAATATCGTATTTTGGAAGTTTTAACATTTCCAAGATGACCGGCAAATCATCAAAAACAAGAAGAACAAAATTAAAGAAAACAAAGGAGTTTAGAAATATTCAGTTACTGACATACATTCAAACACAAATAAGTCATAACACATTTCTCAGCTTTAAACACAACAAAATGTCTGAGTAAATGATTCAAGAAATTAGATGCAAATAATAATCTGGGGAGATGTTTCACGGAACTCTTGGGCACTGCACAGGCAGCACAACTTTTCAAGAACTAATGATACTTTGAAACTTTCAATAGCTAGTAAATGGCAATAACAGACTGTCAAGTCTCCATGCATTGTCTGGTCAACATATAGAATTGCTGCTTCAAATACAAAATGACAAAGAAATTATTAAAACAAGAAAAAAACAGATAACAAATAACAACATTGGTCATGCCACATTCCTACATCAATAAAAACTTATAAGCAACTTCTCCAATTTGTGGTTACCTTGATGAGCTCCATTGCTACCGTACCAGGTGAGCAATTCATCGAATGCTTTATAAATTGAATATAAAATAATTTCTCAGACACAAGACAAAATGACTCAACAAGAACTTGCAGGAAAATTTAACCAACAAAATATGTGGGCCACAAACACCAAACCACGAGGGTACAAGTATTACAGACAGTAAGAACATCTGACAGACATTCAAATTCATAGACACATTTGCAACATTAACCAGCACAAAAGATACCATTTGTACATGTTAACCCACACACTACGCGGTCAGTTACACGCTCACTTGTTCAAAAGCAGTGGTCTGCACTTCAGTTGATCAAAAGTTACCTTTGAACTGGGTATGTTGGAGGTATATACCACCAAGATATGCTGTTATGCTCATATCATAAGTGCACATCTTCAGCTCTGTTCCCAAAGACTCAATCACGACTTTAATCATCGGCACATCAACGTCTTTCTTTCTTTGCGATAACGCAACACATATCTAAACATGGTTCACATAGACAACAAAATAATGTCCCTCGTACAATTTCAATACCTTATGTCAGATACACTGCAACAAGTCAGCTACTGCAAGAAATCTTTGGAGGTTAGCTTATAGATATAGCAAAAGTGGTAGCTCAGTGGTAACACAATCAGCACTTTCCAGCAGTGGTCAGTAAACAGTGAGCAGTGAGTGAGAGAGCAAACTGCACATAAAATGGCCGGTGTGTGATTTACCTCCTTGATTTCAAACTTCAGCTCAACATCCGTTTCATTGTAGAGGATAGCGGCCTTCTGTCCATCTTTTCCCTGCATTAAAAATAAAAATTAACTCTGAAAGAACAACAACACTGAGGCTCTCACAAGACTTCAACCGCAAAAAAAACTTTGTACTTCTGAAAATGATGACAACGATCCAAAGCATCAAGTCTGACCTTAAAACAGCAGAACCTCAAGATCATTAGTCAAAGATATAACTCTCTTTGGAACGGGACAACGATAACTCACCAAGCTAGGTTTTTATCACAAAAATATGTTAAATATCATAATCCAACTGCAGAAATGACAAAGCATCTCACCTGAGATGAGTCAGCTGCTGGAGAGTCTCCTTCACCTGGCTGAAACTTTGCAACCAGGCTCTCTGGCTCTTCCTTAATTGGCAAATACTTCAAATCGGGAACCTTCAGCTAAACACGTTTGAATAATCACAATTAAGACAAATGTACGTCATAAATTCAGACAATGTCACCAAGACACATCAATTATGCCCTAATCAAATAAGAATCTATACAACGCTTGACTTTCCGGTTTTATAATTTTTATATATTTATAGAATCAAATGGTGAGAAGATGACAAAGTTAAGCTGTGGATGTCATAGCATCGAGAAATCATGATCTTGTAATGGCAACATCAAGAGTGTCTGACATTATCAGTTCTACAATTAGATATTTCCAATTCCAAAGCAACAGCATCAGTGCACTTTGATGTTGTTACCATTAAAATCCATTTTCCTTTGCTGTGCCGAAAACTAACTGGTAACTGAAATTTCATACACAAATTTGAATCAACTCATTGGTCTAATTATTTCATAATATTACCGATATGTCCGTTTCTTCTTGGGCAACTGGTGGTGCCCCTTGCGGAAGAGGCAGGTTCTGAACCAAGCTCAGCATATCAAGCAACTTCTGGTCGGTCAAATATACATTCAAATCTGGCAAGTTGCCAACAACTCGTACCCTATTTTTTAAAAAACATGCTTCTGCTGTGAACTAAATTAAACTTATTTTGCAAAAATACATGAATGACTAACTAATGAAAAGCGCAAATCAGTAAAGCTTCAAGCTTCAGCACTAACTGGGATGTTGAAGAACATTTATAATGCAGCACAACTGCATACATTCTAGAAAAGCATTGGTCAACAGAATCCTCTGCTGCAAACATGACAAGTCTATGCCAATCAAAGACAGAAGCACTTGGTAACAAATCAGGGCAAAGCAATATCATCTGAAGATCTTCTAGCAGTAAAAGGAGTTTGAGAAATGATTCCACAATGAATCACACACACACACACACACACACACACACACAGCTTACTTTGGCAATTCGACATCAAACATAATTGATTTGTAGATGTCGATGTTGATAGACATTGGACGAATGATGTGCATGTCTGTTATTGTGCCACGAGCCTTCATCCAGTCTTCACCTGAGAATCAAAATTCATGCTTGGACATCTCATATTATGTAATGCATTTTCACCTACTAGTAATTAAGTGCATATCAATGCCTAGAGATCGGATCCATTGTCATTCTTCATTATAAACTTCTCTGCCACTGCTCCTTTTACAATTACTTCTATTAAAAGTGTTAGAAAATATTTACTCGAAAGAGAAAATCAATCATATTAGTATATCTGTGAATACTCAACCAAACATCACACAAAGTTACATTATGGAATGAGTCAAAGTACGATAATACATGGAAATATTTGTACAATTTAAAGTAATTAAAAATATCAGTTGAAATCAAAGAATATTTACTTCATTTAAACAATTATCATCCTATTTTGTCCACAACTTTTGTTTTCTACATAACTAGTCAGTTATTTCATTGGTCAGTTATTTCATTGACATTTCATTAACCATAATCATCGCTGCCATTCACAGTTCAGGGTTTGAAAGCATTTTAACTGTTTCCTTGCTTTCTTAATATTTTAACTGTAAATATCTGGTCCCTTGTTTTCCCATCCATTTTGAAACAGTCCTCCTGCCACTCTGCAATTTCTCTTTTGCACTTTGTCCTAATTCTTTCCAAATTCTACGTGATTTCAATCACATTATCTAATACAAGACAATCTTAGCTTGAACTGCTGTGCAACAGTTCTGATTATGCTGGTATTTTTAGCTTCCACTTTCACTGTAGTCTCCTTTCTCCTTGAATCTGTGTTTCTGTCAAGGTCTGTTTTCTTAAAGTCTCTGCTTGATATGCAAACAACTGGATTTGCTGTTTCAAGTAAAACACTGCTGTGGAATTAACGATTAGTGTGCAACCAAGTTTGAACTAGAGTTTCAAAGCACATGCAACTGAATTGTACAAATGAGACAAAACACTGACCGGCCGTGGCAAACAGGAGCTCAAAGCTTTCCAGGCTAATTTGAAAACGGTCATAAGCCTGATTTCTCATTTCATCAAGTGTAAGTTTCTAATTTCACACAAACACAGCATAATATATTCTGGATATATAATACACTACAAGATTCTAAACAATAAAACAAAATTTGGTACAAGCTGCAAACAGTAAAACTTAAAAGAACTAAGATCACCCATTTTGAGAACCTGACATGACACAAGGTCTGCATCTCCTACTAAGTCAGTTACCATGCAATTCAAACTCTAATTCCTTCCAAACTTTAAACAATGACAATAAAACACAGTGACTTATAAATAAAATTAGGAAAATACATAGAGCATCAATGGCTGAGCAAAAGTGAGCTGCCAACTTACATGGGGCGGTTCCCCTTCCCCTCCAGGAGCCGCTGATGACCTCAGCGCAGGCTTCTCAGTTCTGACGCTCAGCGTGCCCAAATCCAAAATCAAAAGTCTACTTTCACTAGAAAATAAAATAGCAATAAGTAGCATCAACCATGCTATGGACAAAAACGTGAAACCATAAATGATAAACATAGTCACAATGTAATTGCTGAAAATGAGAAAAAAACAGCAGCAAATAAATTTAATTTGTCCTTTTGCATTTTTGACTCAGTTATTTGGTTAGTTATTTGCCTGCATTACAGACTCCACACACCCAGAAATAATGCTACCAAACACTACTTACAGCTTGAAGACACCACCTTCTGGCACAATGATATGTGCTGGTTGTAGACAGACACATATTTCCGTGAACTTGTGCTGCTGTAGTGCATATTTGAGCCCAGATGCTGTCTGTTGTTTTACCTCCTCGAACTTAGCCATAGCTGCGGCCTGCAACCTGCATCAAAATTCATCAACATTGCCAATCAACATTCTCATCAATAACCAATACATTTAAAACAGTTACATATGAAATTTGTAAAAAGTGAGAAAGCAACAAATGCAAAGATTTAAATTTGTTTATTTCCAGAAACTCACTGGACAACATGGACGTGCTCGGGAGGTTTGAAAAAATCCACCAGTGAGATTATCGTTTCCTTAAAATAAAATAAAAACCCATCACAATGCAATGCACGCACGGTTTCAAAGCATAAAAGTAATCAAATGATAACAGATATAGTCTTCAGTAACTCTAAAAGATAATAAATACTGATAAGAAATTCCAACCCCATCATAAGCCACTTCAATTGGCCGTGCATTGACAACAATTCTCGTATCACAAGCTCCATCCAGTGGGTTTGTCTCAAAGGCAACGTCAAAGAACGGTTCCCGTTGGACGTTGACCATTGAAGACACAATCTTTGGTAAGGTTGACTTGCCATCAACTTCAAGGCCAGTCACTTTCATCGACTGCATGCTAGTCTTCAGCCTACGAAACAATAACAGGTTTCAACATTAGCGTAGAAGCAGTTTCTTCTGCAGCCGATAGATTTCAGCAAGAGTGAAGGGTTTGATAAAAACTATATTCAGAATAATTCAGAATAACTACGACATAAGGATGATTATCATTATTCTTCCTAATTCGCAGCTGTGCAGTGTGGACGTGCCTGAGGGCGTTGGCTCCCGGGCGCTGGGCCACGTCTGCATCAACGTCCAACAGCTGCAAGTGTAGCACTTCCTTTTGCCTGAAACAAAATCAGAATTCCAGTAAATCACAATTTCAAGAACTCCTCCTTCGATCACTTCAACTGGAAAGCATTTTATTCACGATAGGACTTCTCTGTGAGAAACTATCGGTACATCAAATGCCTATAGATGAAATGCTCTGTTCATTATTTTAGGAATGAGAAAGATGAAGACTAGATTAGCTTGAATGATTTCTTACAATTCTCACAACTCCAAATTACAACTACGTTGTCCTCTACATGAAATGAATGTAACGAGAAACATCATTCTACATTAGATTAAATCAATTAACAACATCTCTCTCAAAAGATTCAAATTTAAAAAACTATGAGCAATAATTAAATCAAATCTATAGAATGCTTTAAAATCGCCATGATCTCATTCTGCACAAATAGAATTACCGAATGAGGTAAAGGTGTCATCAGCTAATTACGTCTTCACTAATAATGACACAATTATAGAACAATCCCAATAAGTCTTGAGTGTAAGTATAATATTGACTTAATTATCAGCTGACAACAATTGCCAGATAAAAGATTGGTGCAAATTAGGAAATTCATTATAAAACAATGATCTTAACTAAGACAATTCAATATTTACTCTTAAGAAAATGCCTTCAGCCCTTCTATGGCAAAACAACATTTACTAGAATTACACTACAAGTGAATGCAAAGGCTTAAAGCAATGTCTTGAGTTTTCTCAATGCTCAAGTACCATTCAAGTTGCCAGCAAGAAATTGTCAACAAATTTCTACCATGAATAAAACTTGGATTCAACATGTTCACATCAATTTCCAGCTCACAGACAACATTACGGATATTAATTGTTCAACATGGAATATATATATATATATATATATATATATATTGTAATTCAATCATTTGAATTAATTAAATAAGAAACCTATTGCAGAATCACTTAATTCTTTAAAAATTGTCATTGAAAGCAGTCAATGTATTATGAAGCCTGAACATAGAATAACAACAAATAGGCTTGACTACAGACGACATAATGGATAACGTCACGTTACACGCACACCTTATCCTAATACATTACCACTTCAACTCTGTGTCACTCTAAGACCAAGCCCAACTATGCATACACCTCTGACCAGAACCAGTCAACTGATAAAGTGCAGCGTAATTTCTAGTAAAACAGGCATTTATTTTTGTGCACTTTAAAATCGACCAACCTCATTGTCGCTACTTTTCTCTGCTTTAAACGTGCATTTTGCTGTCTTGTTTTGATTTTATCAGAGACACTAAGCAACGTGTCTTTACTTTTGAGGAATAGAATATAAAATGATGCTGTAAATCCTCGTGAATATTACAAATAACATAAAAATCTCTGAAGACCATTAACAATGCCTATTAACTCTCAAGCATACAACCATACTCTGCAAATTATCATCTTTAAAATGCATTCCTCTTCTCAAAACAATTCATTTTAATGCTGCTTTACATTCAACAAACACCTTTTTAAACTATACATGGTACTTGAACACAATGAATATAAGAATTCGTCAAAAAAAGATCAAATAGATGAAGAGATGAAGATACAGAGCAAGTCAGATACACAAAGACAGGCAGTGAGATTCAAAGAGACACATGCAAAACCAGGCAGATTCAAAGAGACAAAGAAATCTGTCAACTTACACTGCTTCTGTATTAATCAGCTTCAACCCGAGTTTCTTCAGTTTCACCTGAAGACGCATTCCCACATACTAAGAAAGAAACAGCACACATGCAAATGACATTAAAATTCTCTAAACAAGGACATTATGACTAGATCATAGGATTAATCCTTTCCAATCAATAGTCACAAGACTGAAAACTTCTTGTTATATCAACTACATTAGCTAAACAACTTAACTGCCTAGGTATGCAAACTTGAGAGAGAGAGAGAGAGAGAGAGAGAGAGAGAGAGAGAGAGAGAGAGAGACAGACAGACAGACAGACAGACAGACAGACAGACAGAGAGACAGAGAGAGACAGAGACAGACAGAAAGACAGATACAGAGACAGACAGAGACAGAGACAGGCTGACAGACAGGCAGATAGAGACAGAGAAATTGTACCTCTTTTGGGAACACAGTATCAACATTATCCTGGTATCCAATTGCATCATATAACTTCTGTTTCTCTTCAGGTGTCATAATCTCTTGGAATTTGTCTCCTATGTGGTAAAAACTCAACTTTTCAGTTTACAGAATATGCAGTGGCAAATTGGCACATTAGCTAAATAAATCAAGAAACTCAAACACAATCTCCATTTACGACAGGAGCAACTGTAGAAAATAAGTAGCCTTATACACAATTACAGAATGAAAGTCAAACACCATTCAAATGTCAATTAGACAAACTGTGTTTCCAGTGATCCGTGCTCAACTATGATTTAATAAACAAAGTCTAACATCAACAGCCAACAATCAGACAGCAAAAAAACTGTCATCAAGTATATTAACTATCTAAAAATAACTTATCCACATCAAGATGTCTACATACTTGTAGATTTTGAATCTGCATCGGATGGCTTGCTACTTCCTCCAAACCAACCACCCCACCAACTAGACGGCTTCTTTTCAACTGACTCTTTTCTTGCCTTTCAAAATCACAAAATAACAATTTTAAAATCATTTAAAATTCCAGAAAAGTAGTTCTGATCCACTGCACTCTGAGTGGCCACAATCACAGCAGCTACATAAATTCAGTAATTACATTACATGACACGGTTACATGCAAGCTTTAGTTCTCAAATATTTGGAAATACCACAGAAATAAGAAAACAGTTCTGGAGACATTCTCTGCGGTCTCAGCCTACACTTGTCTCATCGCAAATATCAAATGCGAGCAACACATTCATCAAGAGCATCAATGCATAAACAGACAGTTACTATTAAGCTGTTACACACACTGCTTAATTAAATTGGTTCAATTACTCTGCAGCAAATAACATGAAATACAGATGGCTGGACACATAGAACTTAGAAACACCTCTGAACTAAGATTACTATGTACACCAAGACAGAAACTTCAGCTTATAATTCATAATTATATCCTAATGCAGGAAATAACACAAGTTTCCTATAATATTCATATATGTGCAATTGTGCAGTTAACCCTCTCAAGCTGTTAATTGCTGTAATAGTCATTCACAAAACAAGACTAAACAAAAATAGAGAATTAATTTAAACTCAAAATTTAGCAATTGTGCAAATAATAGATCATCAAAATCTTATTTATATAATAGACAAAAACTATCATCAGAACCTTAATTAAGCATAATTCAGTTTTTATGATTAGCAAATAAACTCAACTGTTAATCTTAACTAAAAATCCTGTTAACCTTTTGCCAAAGAAGTCTTTCCTCTGCCTTTTAACCAAGAAATTTCAAAACAAATGAAGCTCACAAGCAGAAAAATAACCAATTTGCCACTGCTCTTCACAAAACTCAGTCAGAAAAACAAAAGCAATCTCCTGCATTTTCTCCAAACCAACGGCATAAAATAAGAGACGAACGTAAGAGATAAAGCAGTTCAATGAAATCCAACTGCACTCTGACATAACAGACAAACCGTCTGAGGAAAATCAAGTCAGGGATTGACTTCGGCCATTCAAACAGAATGCTTTCTGTTATACCAAATGTCTTATTATTACTTATTACACTCAAAGCATCTCAAGAGAATCAACATAGGAATTTTCAACAGACAAAACTCCTTTTCTGCTCAGTTTAACACTAGAACACACACACACACACTCACAAATGAAAAAACACAACCAACACCAAACATCCAAACTCTCCGTCTCCTATCTGACAAGATATGCAACAAATGAATTCAATCAATATTACTTTAGAGAGTCTAAAATGAACAGAGCGCATTATAATAGGACATTGATTTACCTCAACGTCTGCCTGTTGCCTCATCATCGTTATGTTCAAGATGTCAAGTTCTCTCTCACACTTCTGCATTCAAAGAAAACTGACATTCATTTTTCTAAGCAAAAGCATGAAGCTCATTTAATTAAGCATGGCAATCAGTAAAAGAAACTAAATTATGGCCACAAATGAAAAGAATTTAACAGCCACAATCACTTCGAGTTTTGCCAGAAGATCGGCTGAAGGCTTGTTTGTGAGCAGCTTTGTTTTGTAGAGACTTCGATATTCTCGACAGAGACTGCGATGTCCCTTTATATTCTCAGATGACCACATCTTACGACGTCTGCGAACCGTCTCCTCAAGGATACACGCGTATGCAAAATTCCACCTACAAAGACATCAGAACGTCCCAAATTCATAATACTTTATTACAATACTGCCTTCCTAGAATCATTCACGCCAGAATTCATGCACATAATTAAAGATATGTCTCACCTTACACAGTAAGCATAGGTCTCAATATTATCTTCTTAAAACGGGACTTCCAAATAAATTAATGTTATGCAATGAACCACCAAAATAGAGCAACAGAAGACAACTGTTACCATTGTTTGGCATTTCCTTTATAAGGAATATTTTTCCGATATTTGCGAAACTTGTTGGCAAGTTGCATTCTCTCAAATGATTCCAAAAATTCCATCAAAACTTGATACTATAAAAGAACAAATGATTGTGCTTTGAAAGCAATTTACAAATACTTTTAAAAGTAGTTACTTTGAATGTAGCTCTAACTACCATTGTGACCACTGGTACTTTATCACTCACTTGTTATTCTTTTGTCATAATTCTTCATGATCGAATATATATGTCACTGTGCCAAAAGCATTTTCATAATTCAATAAACCAAAGAGTACCGGTAAATTTCAAGTTCTGTGCTGTGTTTCTAAGTAAATGTTTCAATTCAAAATCTGATCTAAAGCAAGAGAAAATCAGTTCTTGTCTGAAAAGGTCTCTTTACAAAGGTTTTCTTTATCAAAACACAACCAATGTTAATCCGTAAAAGCACCTTCACAAACAAATACTATTACTCAGTGGTACTACTACTACAGCTACTAGTTCAGTCAGTCTCACTTGGGTTTTGCGCAAAGCAATCACAATTTCTTCAAATAAGACTTCAACCAGAATCTTTGGAAGGGAAAAGTTTCCACTCTCCGGTTTCATATTCATCCTCATACATGCATTTGAAGTGAGAGGCTCAATCACTGAAAATATTCAGTACATCAAATCATAAAGTACAATTGACTGAAAGTACAATTGACTGAAAGTACAACTGATGCTAAGGTTAATTTTAACAAAAGATAGAATTCAGCATAAAAGATTAATTAAATTCCATACACAATGATAGCATAAATGTCTTTACTAGAAGTAACACAGCACAAAGATGCAAACACTACAGATACATTTCTTAGGCTGACTCACCGTACTGATAGTCTGTTCTCTTTGCTTCATTTACGATGTTCTGTTTAAGCGTGGCCTGAATAGAAGCACGATCTAGGCTGAGGTAATTTGTAGGAGACACATTCCAGTACAAAGACAAACTGTCCAACTTCACCAACTGCAACCGATCAGAAATACAAGAACAAGCAAATTCAGTTCATGAATAACCACAGAAGTAATATAACTGTAGTTCAACACAGAAATAGCTTTTAAGGCTGAAATATGTAAGCACTAAAACCACAATACCTTATAAATAAGTGAAGTGGCTTCTTTGACAACAGTGACTTTCCAATTCTCATCTGTTGTCTGAAACAGCAAATAGCAATAACAATTTATAATGTTATAATCTTCAAGACATAAAAATGACACACAACAACAATTACAATTGCACAATGACAACAACAACAGTTGGATTCCATTCAAATCAACAAGGCTGCAACTGCAGCAGCAACAATAACAACAACAATGCAATAAAAACAACGTCAAGAACAACAAAAACAATTAAATGAAACAAGAAACAGCAGCAGCTAAAAACAATGAAGTTGTTGTCATGCAGCATCTTCTTATGTGAAATGTTGAAATCAGTCGTTGACCTCAACACTGTGTTTTGCTATTTGTGTTGAGTCAATTCTCTCTCACTTGAAAATGAATGACCAATTTACAGTTGCCAAGGTTTCACCTGACAAGACAATTCACGCAGAGTTGCTCCAATCGTGAAAGGCCTTGACGGGTCAGTGTACGAATCCTCATAACGAACGTGGATATTTGTAATCTTCAGCTCCAAGTTCTTAATAACATTTGATACCAACTTCTCAGCAAAGCTGTCTTGCTTTGGATCTTTCTCCAGATCTATTCACAAAAGAATCATATGCTGCTTTAAATCGATTATTCAAGTCTTAATTAATAAATCACTGGTGCTCATGTTCTAATTATCAGGAAATGTCAGTTTTCTTCATTTAGTCTAATATCAGGGATACTGAAGCCAACAGATAAATTCAAAACCCCTAAATATTTAATAAGTAAGATCAGCATGAAATCACAGTGACACCATCCAGTCATTAGAGAGACTTCTTCAGCTGAAAATCTCTTATTAACGGTCAACAGATGAACCTATCTGCCAACTGCCAACTTAAACACCAAAATAGAACCAAATTAACTAAAAAAAATAAAACAGAATGAACTACAAACTTTTTTCTGCTTCCCTCTTTTTTGCCTCTTCAATTTTTGCGAGATCTTTCTGCTTTGCATCCCAGGCGGCCTTCTCCTCTTTAGCCGCATTGTACGCAATACCTAAAAATCCAGAAAATATTTCCCTGGAATAAATTACAAAATAATAGAATAAAAACACTTAAATGCAACTCAGTCACTGACTCATTAGCATTAATACTGGATTGCAAGTGAACTCTTCTTACTTGAATTGGGAACTGCAATGATGTAGAGGCCATCAAGAAGTGCAATTGTCGATTCAGTGTAGAGGTTCTTCCAAGGAATCTTCAGTTTCAACTGACCTAAAAATAAAACAAAATAACAGCAGTCATAAAACTGAATGCACTGCAACAGCATTCTATCACAGCCATTTCATTGCATATTCATAGATTGTTGGAAGAAAGAAAGCCATAATGATGACAACAAACAATTGATTTGTGTTTCTCTCTTAGGTCTTTGCAGTCAACTTCCCATATAGCCACAGTCATTACAGACTGAAGTTGACAGACAATTACATGGCAAGCTCTGTTTCACAGACTCAATAAACATTGACACAAAATTAGACAGAATTAATACAAAGAAAACTAAAATGCAAACTCTTTTAGTCTTGGAAAATAAATTCAAATACTGCAGCATCAAGCAAGACACTTAACTAACAGTGTTTCATTCAGTGACTCTTAATCTGTTTGCAGATATGTCTCAGTCAATGGTTACTTCAAAAGCTTTATCAGGCATTCTAACACTGGGAGGCAAAATCAAAGTGACACACAAAACAATGTAAAATCTCACTCACACAATGATAACATCACACCTAGGCTCAATGCTTTGATCAAAATAATTTTCATGCAGCACAATTATGTAAAACTGTTATTTAAATGAAAAGACATCATAAGAAGACATGTACCTATGTTGCCAAACAGGACTTTAAATGGGAGGTCAAACTCATCCTGAAAAAAACAATGAAATACAGCAGCTACAACAGCAACAGCAGCAGCAGCATAGATAATGAAGTCAATCAGCAAATTTCACTAACTGAATAAAACATGGGGCAGACAAGACATACATCAATGTCCTCCATTATCAGCCAATGAATAAATGACCAAAGCACTGCTAACTACTGACCAGTCATTGTCAAATGCAGGAATCAGACGCCATCTGTAATCTGATCAACAATATACGCTAGACAACTGCATTGTCTCATCTACGCAAGTTATTGAATATGAAACAAGAAATTCAGCATCTCCTCTTATAACAGAACACACAAGACTGTTATATGTCTGGCAGTTGCAAATGTCACTGCAAATGATTCTGACTCTGCTGGGCTTCATGCTTGCCTGGTTTACTTGGAATGGAAACTAAGGCAGACAATATTAAACTTCAAACACAACCTAAATGAAACAATTCCTATAATACTAATAATGATTAATAGTGTCAAATATGTTGAAGCCACGTACCATGAGGTTTTCACGAACAAAGAGGTTATTAAGGACAACATCGCCTGCAATTATAAATAATATAGCTAATGTCAATAATAATAATAATAATAATAATAATAATAATAATAATAATAATTATTATCATTATTATTATTAATATAAAGAGAATACAAACCATACTATACATAAATAATAGTGCAAAAACCTAGAAAAACAGCATAACTTCAAAAATATTCAAACTAATCTTCAGTCCATCACAACTGGAAACAGGCAGTGTAGAGGCTGTTTATTATTCCCAGGCACTTAATCTACAGTTGAAATAGCCATAGCCCCAGTTTAGTGGTCAGATGGGCAAGGTAAATTCCAGAGGATCAGTCAGAGTGGGAGTGGGGAAGCAGTAAAGCAGACTATAAAACACAGAAACAGAAAGAGACACAGGCCACAGACAGTTAGTTGATCATCACCAAAGGCCAAAGACAGTCATTGTGATACAATGCAACTCCATGCAGGGAATCATGTAAGACGATTTTTTTCAAACTGATATTGACTATCAAGACAGATACAGCACTTCAGTCAAACAAACAGTCACACAGCAAAGTCTGATTCGTTTTCTAATAAATCCATGAACATCAAGTTACAACCGTCAATTCAAAGTGCATAATGGAAATCGGAGCCCAGCTGCAGGTCTCTTGTTTTTATTTTTCTGACAGGTCAGTAAATGAGAGTGCAGAAATTCCTCATCAATAATCAACAGATGCTAGACAACATCAATAGAAATCATTGATCACTTATCTCTGCCATTGAATATTCACAGCACACATTGACATTTTGACAATGTATCAACACAACAGTTCCCAGTCAACAGGATCAGCCCAGAAGCAGCAATTTCAGTGGTAACTGGCAATTCCTGCCTCTGAAAAGACACCTGATTAAATGACCTGCCACTGCCAGTTGGACTGCAACCTCTCCATAGATGGTCAAGACACAGCATCTGCTGGAGCCACACTGCCCTTGGCATGAACCACTGCTCCAAATTAAGCATAAAAGACCAAATTCTTTATTTTAAAAGAATATACTTTTACCACCCGTGTCCATTCCACTCAATGACTCAACTTAAACTCATGAGTCAGCCAAACATTTTGTCTGAAAAATAAGCTCTTAGTCTCAAATGAATCCCCTGGCCTTGATGTCTCCTGTGCATTGTGCATATAAGTGTGTGTGTACATATATATGTACATATATACATTTTATATTATATGTATTATATATATACTTTTTATCATTCTTTTATATATATATATATATATATATATATATATATATATATATATATATATATAAAGAATTATGAAAAGTAAGTGTGTTTTAATGTGACATTCATAAAAAGATCCTTGAGCCACATAAATGCTGTAAGAGGAGCAGATGCACCGCATCATTAGAAATTAATAGACAGTTTCAGCAGCACTAGAGACTGCGTTATCTGTGCTTTATTATGCACAGCAGCACCAGTTGGCCTGGAGGCTGAAATCAAATGACAGGAGGATTGATGCTAAGCCTGAAAGTAGCATATGTGGGCAAATAAGATGATCAGTCATCCCCAAGTGACTGCCATAGTTCTAAATTTCACTTAGACCTGCAGTTCAAAACAACTGCAAGTACAATCACAAGATTATACAAGACATTACTCAGGCAGAAAACAGTTATTTATACCAAGGATGCCTTTAGTTTTCTTCAAAACTTTCACATAAATATCACAACCTGTCACTGATAAAATCCAAAGAGGTTGTCAAAGAAATAATATAATGCATATCCTTACAGTTGAGCATTTCACATTCACTGACGCAGCCGATGCTCACTGGCTGAGGACTGAATGTACCCGTATATATTAAAGCACATTCATATATTTATTCAGAATTTATGCAAAATTCCTGTTTGGAAATATGAATAAATTCATTAAACTTTGGAACAACAGGTAAACATAAAAGAGTCATCAAAAATAATCAGCAATTACTCAATTGAGGTTCAAAAAAGACAAAGACAAGCAACAAGTCACAAAAGCAATTTAGAAAGAAAATTCCTAACAGATATTTTTAAAATGCAAAATCAATTCAGATGTTCAAAGAAATCATTACAACTCAAAAATAATAAGTGAACATTTATATTTTCAAAAAATGCAAATCAGACAAATATAAGCACTGCTTTTGTAGTTAAGGACTGATTCAATTATCATGCAGCACTGATAATGCAATCAATACATCTGATATAGCAGAGACACCTTGTACAATACACATTGATAATAGTCACATGAGAAAGCCATATACACAAACGGATAACTGGGAATTTCCCTTCATTATGCTTTGCATTATACCCTGTTTGAAATTGGACAATGCTAGTGCTACAGTAAGCTATAGATATGCAAAAATTCAGAAGAGTGATGAAACGAATTAAACCCACATATTCTTGTGTCCCCATCTTTGCTCTGCCAAATGGTACTAGAATTGTCAATATATTCTGTCTCAATTTTTTCTAGAGCTTTCGAAATGCCACGAAAAATAATGAGCCATTTGAAACAACACTATACAAATTCTACCTAAGGAGGTTTGTGCCCTAACTGAGATAGTTCAATCAAAAGATGTTTAGCTTCCAAGATGTTTCTCCCCATCAGGGCCAATTCACCCATTCATCCCCATATAATGAACTTCCACCAAAACATTCAGTCAGCATGAAATACAATGCATATCCGTTGGTTAATGGTACAAACAGCATTACATAGGCTTACTATTTCATGGTGTATATTGTTATCTTATAGCAAAACACCTTTAAATAAACCCTAATCACCTATTGTATCAGTTCTCTGGGAAACAAGTGAGGTGAGGTAAACCATCTAGTAGCCTACACAGTATAATTACCTAACAAATTAAAACAATGAAAACAACTAAATGTCAGAGCAAAGATCAAACAATGCAACTGCCTCTAATTTGCAATTCTATGCACACCCAGTGATTTGTCAGAATCTCTGGCAAGCAGTACACATTAAAGATGAAAATCTGCCACACAATCAAAATCCTTTTTGAATGGCAACTATAATTTAGGGGGCACTTGTACAGAATATGGTTCTTAATTTTGCGGTAAGACTCTTGAATAAAATTGCAAATTAGAGGCAACTGCATTGTTGTTTGACTTTTGCGCCGGCATTTACTGGTAGTTTTTTCATTGTTTCAATGTGTGAGGTAATTATATTGTGCAGGCTACTAGATGCTTTGCCTCACCTCACAGGTCATGTGTCCGCCTTCACTGAGGCCGATCTAACTAGCGCCGGTGCCTTATAAGATCAATGGACCGGTCAGTCTGTTTAATCGTCAGGTTGTCTTTCCGCAAGAATAAGTAATTTGAGATACATTATAAATAAAAGCTCTCCAAATGCACCAATCTACATACAATCACACGCACATTTCACCACAGAATATCCGAATAATTGAAACAATTGACATTTGGAATTAATGAAGAAATAAAGAGTGAATGAAAGCGAAGCATAAGCAGCAGCAGCAGCAGCAGCAGCATGAGGAGAGTCATAGCCAGAGGATGCTACTGAGTACTGACCGCCCCAGAGACCGATCGAAAGCTGCGATTTGTCGAGATTCTCAATGAAATCGCCGAGAAAGCGATTGACCAGATCGACAACTAAACTCTCGAACACCATTCCGCCGACGATTACGACGACGCACAATGACGACGAAGACGATCAACGACGACAAACAACAACGATCCACTCCAATGGCGATCACACCGTCACAGTCACACGCACAATCAACACCCAACGCCTAGGCCACCAAACGGCTGCCACTACCACCTCTTCAACAAATCATAGACGCCGACGCTGACTAAACGCCTACAAATCTTCACAGAAATATAAAATAGACAGTCGGATGTTAAATTTAAGCTTTAATTTTTCGAATATTTCTAGAAAAATATTTTGACTTTATAAATATTTGATGGTCGATGTTTCTTAAATTGGGTTTGAATCTTCTTCCTTCGCACACTTAGACACTTTCAAACAATAAAATCTGAGCCCCCATCTCCTATAATTCCTGCACTATCTCCTCAAGTCTTCAGGTCTAAACTTAAATTCTTCCTTTTCCTGAAATCATTTCCTCCATAACTGTAACAACCTAGCCTCACTGCCCTTTGGATGTTGACTATTGCCTGGCTGATCATATACCTTTCCCATAGCTATTTCAAGATAGGCTGAGCGCCTAAGAATAAGCAGCTACTGTTGTGCTGCCTCAAAGGCGCTATAGAAATCCACGAGATTTTACTTACTTACTTCTCCTATCATTACTTGAGGCTGAAGATGGCAGAGTCGGTGACACGCTGGAACGGTAGGCTGACAGAGCGGGTTCAAGCCCCGTTAGCACCCCAGTGGCTTTCACACAGGAAGTAATGTCTCCTAAATCGTAATTTTCTATTTCTGGGCTAAAAATCTGGAACTTTCTCCTTCTGGTTGTCACATCTTCCAATGAACTAAATATTTTCAGATCTAGGCTTCAAACAGTACATCTCTTCCAATTAGCATTTCCTCCATCGTCTGTCCTGCTGTTTCCCTCTGACTGATCTCTGGAATGACCCAGTCTTTCGCGGATGGATTTGAAGTACCATCGATCATGGACGCCCACATAAAATTTTCCAGGAAGGCAAAACACAATGGTCTTGGTAACGCCACATAAAATTTTCCAGGAGGGGCAAAACACATTTTGACACAATGGTCACAGTTAATGTTTTAGCAATGTTTTCAAATTTCAATGTTAAATACAGTATTGGTATTTGCATTTTCAACTGGCTTTGTGATCTTCGATCAACCATTAGGCCTATCTGCTAGAAATTCACACTGTAAAATTTTCAGCCGTCACCACACATGCAGAGAAGACATTTAGTATTAGAAGAATAAAGAAAAAACATATTTCTTCAGAATTTCTCATTAATGATATCATCTTAATCTTATCCAATGGTTTCAACTGTCGTCAATTTGTAGCTTTGTAAAGAGCAGAAGACAATCAGAAACTTCACATTCACTCATTTATAAACAGATTCATTGAAAGGTTCTTCCCTAAATTCTGTTTCTGATCTTACTTATCCATAAACTCAATGGCAACCAGTTATTTCGAACCGTGAGCCTAGAATCGAAAACATCAAAGTCTGCTCTTTCTAATGCTTTCAAATACGATCTTGTTGTAACCTGAAAGAATAAAATATGATAAAGTTATATATAAAATATCTAATTGCAAAAGGAACGCCTGCTTTCCTCCCCTTTGGCTATCAGATATTGCATAAAGGTCACTTAAGACCAATGTCATTCCATAGGTTTGGGTTTTTCCCAAAACAAAAAAAGTGACTTTAAATAAAGAATCAGTTGCCTGTGTGAGAAAAAGCCATCAGACACATCTCATCTAAAGGTGCAAAAATAAGCAGAACAGATGACTATAGTCTGTTCAGAAACAAATACTAAATTTGCAAATAAACAATCTAAAGATAGCAGTCAGCAAATAACTCACTGCTGGTAGCAAGGCTAATATTGCAGGTTGAGAAAGCTCTGTAGCCAAAGAACTTGCCTGAAAAAACAATCGAGCCTTACAGTTGCAGCGCATCAAAAGTCATAGCAGTTAGGTGTTGCTCTAATCAGAATCACTATCAATTAATCATACTGTATAATCAAAATAACATTATTTCTAGCAATCAACAAAAAAGCTGAAAATCTATTTTGTCAATGAGATCGAAACATTTTGCATACCACCCACAACCAAATGAAAATTTGCCAGTTCTGTCAATGTGCTATGCAGATGTGAGTACATTTCATCTGTCGTCTACGTTTCTATGAGTCATACACAGTGACACACACCAACTCCCTAGATGGCGTTCTAAGATGAACTAACCTTATTCAAATGTCTGTAAGCATCAGAAGCCAATTCATAGACAAGATCTTTCATTTTCTGTTCACGACAAGCCCTCGTTATTTCCTCTTGTGAAATGCCATGCTGTCAACAAAAGCAATTGTTTGTCATCGAGAAGTTCTCTGATTGGTCAATTCATCAGATTTCTGCTGCTAATTATAGCAGTTGCCCGCATAAAAAAGACAATCTACGGCATTGACAGAACTCAGTGAAACCTCTGCAATGACACTTTCAAGAAAACAAGACTCATTCAAATGCCATGATGACAATTTAAATTAGAAATGTTTCAGTTTCTGACAAATATTTACCTTAACCATAAGGTCTGTTGGCAAATGGACTTGATTTCTTTGTGCGTGGTAAGGCGTTGCTCTAATCAGGGTGACTATTCCTTGGGCCTTTCCAACATGACTAGCAGCATGATCAGCACTGATGCTCTTCACGGCTAGTAAGTAAGTAAATAGGTATTTCAAAACTAATAATGTACTCAAAACTGTGCAAACAAACACTTGATCAATTCCAATTACTCATTCCCAGTAATTCTTCACAAGAAGCCAAACAAAATCCGGAAAATTCTTGGACCAATTCATTTTCAAAATATGATGTTATTAACTTTAGAGTGGAAACGATCAGACAAAGATTATCTGTGCATAATTCCATTCACCAATTCACTATTAGTATTATTAGGGTGACAACTTATATAGCGCTATCTTAAAGCTCAGGCAGTAGACGATAGCACTTTACAGAAAAGTTCCATAAGATGCACTAAAAAGATGTTTTCAGTTTTCGAGCGAAACGGTCGGGGGAGGTTTCTGACCTGACATCTACCGGGAGGGAATTCCACTCTATGGGATTACCCCTTGAAAGAGATCCGTCCCCAAACTTAGCAGTCTTAGCTGGGGGGAGGGGCATCATGAGTCTTATTCCCACTAATTAATAAATTCAAAATTCACCATCAGATTGGGTAACTCATAATCCCACAGGTGATCTTAAGAACTTTTTTCAAATTCAATTGATAGATAAGCAGATCATGCAATAACATTAACAATACATTAACATTAAAACCAGGGATCTACTAAGGCTGTTAAATGACAGAGGACACAAACATACATAAACATTCAAGAGTCAGATACAATACAGAAGAACTGCACTTCTCCGCATACTCCTCCACTTCAGTAAGGCTTGAAAAAGCAGCATCAGAAAGAAGTTTATCCTCCTGAAAGAGAAGAGATACCGGTAATTAAAGCAAGATAATTAGACACAAATGCCAAAATATATTTAGCCAAGTGAAATTGACGATAAATGTCATAAATGCAATTTATTACCATCTGGAAATCAGAGGTAACATCACCTGTGCTGAAACTTACCCTTCCTGCAATCATTCTGTCAAGCCATCTCCTAGTTAGTCTGTAAGTTTTAATGGCCTAAAATCAAAAAGCAAAAATAACATTCAAAACAGCATCAACATATTTCTTTGACATAGCATATTAAACTTAATATAAAATTTTGTGCAAAAATAATTAATCTTTCTGTCTATTTCAGGTAAATGAACAGAATTAGCAAATAACAGAATATATTGCTTTACTTAAATGTAGCACAACATTTGGAAAAACTCTAGTGGTAACATGCATAGCCAGAAGCCATATAAACTAAATTAATAAGAAAAGCAAATGAAAAGTCAACTGACTTTTGCAAGTTCAAGAGCCACAGGAGGAGCAGCAGCAGAGGAAGAACCCTGCAATCATAATAGTCTCTTGAGCTTTAACAACAGAAACAATAATTACGATGTTTAACTTCCATGTAAAAGAATTAAAATATCCAATCTTCAAAAATATCTCATTAATAAACATTTTGGAATCTTTTTATAAATGAACTACATTCATTCAGAAGAACTCTTAAAAATAAAACTCTAAAAAGACATCAATGCCTAATGCTAATAAATTAATGTTATTGAAATTATCAAAGTCTGTTCTAAATTTATACATCAGAGGAAAACTGAGAAAAGGGAAAACATTATTGGTTTTACTGACAGCAAAAATCTTGTCGAGAGTATCTTTCCAGAATTGAATTCTCATGAGACCTAGTTGTCTCTCGGAAACTGTGTCACGGATCTAAGCATGAAGCAAACCAAGATTTGTTCTCTGCTATCAATTTCAAGCAATCACAACCATCAAAAGCCAAAAGAATGAAATTATGCAAGCCGTCCAGTGAAGATAATCTGTGACATAGACACCGAGACATTGGCTGGATAAGATGAAAGAAAATCGGGAAATGAATTAGATAAATAGGAACCAAGCGAAAACGAAAAAAGTTAAGAAGAGAATGTCATTGAATGTGAAGGAAAATGAAGGAGTGAATGAGGTGAAAGTAATAAGAGTGAACTGTTAACTCAATCAGCAGATAAACTGTCAAACTCTCACAATGGCCCTTTTATCTTTTTCAATCGTGAAAATCAGAAGGTTTTTTAGGTAAGGTTCTATTATAGAGAATAGACGTCACAATGGTCTGGTTCCACGAACTCAGGGATTACACGAGTTCAGCTTTTCAAATTCAACACTTTCTCCCCTGTCTGCAAATCACATCCTATTCTGAGCAAATCAGTTGGCTCTCATGCTTAGCAGTCAGTTGGCCCTCATGCTTAGTTCTCAGTCTTTGTCTTTTCCTTATTATTAACAATACAGAAGCCTTGGGAAATTAGTCTTGCATTGCATCCATCTGTTCCTCTTTTGGTTGCTACTTCTCCTCTGCAGCATCTACACTAACCAATGAATAATATCATGAAATAAATTACCTATAACTCTTCGCTAATCCCTTATAAAATGTCATTCATACCTTGGATTTACGACATTTTATTCATCAAAATCATCAATGAATCTGAGTTCTTCATAGTTAACTTAAATACAGCCAAAGTCTAGGGTTTGGTCATCATAACAAATCAGAGCAAATTGTACGAAAGAACATCGACTATTACCTGCGCTAGTTCTGCGTTGAATGCACGGACTGCAACAGCTCCAGCTCTGCTGCCTTCTGGCAGAAGAAGAAGACTCAGAAAATTCTCGTAATCTTGTTTTCTAAATCAGCACAACAATAATAAAACAATAACCTATTAAAAGCTTTAAGGTACCATTTAGATGGTGCTTCCTACTGCTGCCAAAACGGTATCACATTGTAGCTGCTCCAGCTGTGGCGGTCATAGCTGGGGCGGCTACCATCTGTAACCGCCAAAACTTCCGATTTACGTGAAAAAATGAAGCAGGGTTATTTCTAGGATTGTGAATTGGGGTGGGGGTGTCGGGAAAATCTGGGGGTGGTTATTTTCTAGGATAGTAGGATTGTGAATTTGGGGGTGTTGGGAAAATCTGGGGGTGTCGGAGTTTGGAAGTCTCTTCCGAAAAATGGTCACCTCAGAATAAAAGTTGGGAGATGTCCTTCTCCATTAGGGGGGGGGTGTTTAGGGCTAATTAATATGCATTTTGTATGCATACCATTGTCACATTACCAAATTTGGGGGTTGTCGACCTCAAATTGGGGGAGGGGCTTTGGGGAGTGTTAGGGGTGTAAAAATATCCCTGAAATGAAGTGAATAGAAATTCAAACTGGCGCAATTAAAAATCACCGCAAAATTAATGGCTAAAAGACTTAACATCGTCCATGCACAGTCTGCAAATAAGAAATCATTTGCGAATGAAACTGACCGAACTATTTCAAAGCAATGACCAAAGTGCGTCGGCCGAAATCTTTGTTCCGACAAAAGACGAACACAAGACGCACTTCTCCTCTTCACCCAACAAATTCCACCAAAATACGAAGACATCTTGTCTTCACCATAGAAATTGATATTCACTATCTATGGCATAGACCAATTTCCGCCATCTTTGATAATTCCTTCGCTGAGCGCCAACTTGAAGCTGAAACTGAAAAGAAAAAAAATCTCGATTTCAGATAATTTATGCACATGTGCACTCAGTCGAGTAGGTCACGTGTCGTATTAACAAGTCCAATTTTTTGCCTCTAGTACTTGCTAAGTGACCCACGTTTTAAGGACCTTTGACCCTCCCTCTCTCCCTCTCCCATTTTCTTTCATATACACTCTGCCATGCACTTATACCTATAGGCCTAAGGCCTTCTGAGCCACGGTCTCATAGCAATTATTAACTATGAGTTTGCTACAGTTGTTTGAGCGTGCACTGATTCTGTCTAGGCCTCTATATATAGAGGCCTACGTAGCGTTTGGAGCATAGTGGCCGTTACACGCGGCATTGAACTGTGCGCTTTCAGAATGATTTCTTCTTCGATTTTCAAATGGCGCTCAAGGTTCACAGGACTGTTGTTGGTTCTTTTGGTCTTCGGTCTGCTGTCGACGTCCACTCTGGTCTTTATTAAGCGTTACATTCGAGCTCAGCAGCAGCAGCAGCAGCAGCAACAACAACAACAACAGCAGCAGCGGCAAAGCGTCGTTCCCGATGGTGTCTTCGAGTTGCTCGTCAGAGACGGACTGAACCCTTTGGCCGTATCCACCTCTGGATGTATCCGCGAAAGGCGTTCTGGTGGAACGGATGTTGGAAGAGGAGATTCGTCTGAATCTGTCGTTCCCAATGTCGTTCATTATGTCTGGCTGAGTGACGATTTGACGTTCACTTTCGTAAATTACCTGAGTTTTCTGAGCGTCCATCGTTTCCTTAGACCTGACTTCATATTCGTCTTCGGCGAGACGCCCCCGTCGAAGGGCGCCTGGTGGCAGAGGGTCGTCGCCGAGGTCCCTTGCCTCTACCATGTCCGTGTCGATCGACCGAGGGTTTCGCCGAATGGAAAGCCATTCAAGTTCATGGCCCACAGCTCTGACTTCCTTCGCTTCAACCTTCTGCTAAGTTAGTTCTGCTCTGCGCAGGGGCGTAGCGACGGGGGGAGGGGGTATATCAGTATATATACCCCCCAAATCAGTCTACCTTAAAGTTCTTTATGTGATTTACATGTGGTTATATGTGGTTTATATGGTTTATGTGGTTTATAGTTAAGATTTATACCCACCCAAAATATTTACACCCTCCCGTATCAAATTCCTGGCTACGCCCCTGGCTCTGCGTTCGCTTATCTGTCAGCTGGGCGCAAACTTGCATGATTCTTATTTAGAGCCTATACAACCAGTGGCGGTTCCAAGAATTCTTGGTGGGTGATGCAGCACATTTTAGGAAGCTAGTGAGGGATGAAATGAAATCTCGAAAGAAGGTTGACATGAAGCAGAAAAATGTCATTAGCAGTGTTTTCTCTGACAAATGTAGGCCTACATGAAATTACCTGAAAAAGGCTGACAAGCTAAAAAAAAGTCATCAGCTCTATTTTGTATACAGATACCCAGCGTCAAACGCTGATAACAAAACAAAAAAAGATGCCCTGTGGGGGATGCATCCCCACTCATCCCCAAGTCCAACGCGGAACAACCACTGCCTAGAACCTATTTTGAATAGACGAGAGCTCCTTTTACGAACTTTCGAGCGTTATTTCCTTGGCCTACTAAGTAAATTACACTGCAAAGTTATTTTCAACGAACGTTTCCGTAGACCTACATAGGCCGTCTACGTTAAGAAGGTCGTCTGCTAAAAATTCACAAATACGAAAAGACTCTATATATTCACAATCACAACCGCAAACATCGCCTACCAGTGGCGTAGCCAGGGTGGGTGGGTTGGGAGATAAAACCCCATTGGATGGCCGACCAAACATTTTTATTGCTTATTACTATTCTGTGGGTGGAGGGTCGCCAAAAATGGTTTAAACTTTAAGGCAGTGAAGGCTCCGGGATTTGGCAAGTGGGGGCCATTGGGATGGCAACTTCTAAGCATGGGGCCATCCATTTGTTGATAGGTATGTAGTAGTTAGTGTAGGGTTCCAACAATGGTTCCACTGGGGGTAAGGCATTCAATTTAAGGGCACGGGCTCTCCATGTGGAGCACTGGAGACGCCACTGGTTTAAGATAGCAAAAATAGGCTGTTCGCGCCCCTCACACACACACACACACACACACACACACACACACACATATATATATATATATATATATATATTTGCTGTTTGCTGGTCATTTTTCCCGGATTTTTCCGAGGTTAGGAATGTTCGTTTGTAGCCTCTCCACTTCGGAAAATCCTGGCTATACTTAGCCACTGTCGCCTACTGCAATTAAGCCCCAAGTGGTAGGTGTAGGCCTACAAAGCCCTACATGTGCTTTTAAGTGAGAGAACTGATAGTGATGGGAGGCGTAGAAGTCGATTGACTCTGCAGACAATTATTAAATTTAAAGCCTTTTAGTGTAATTGGTTCAGAATACGGAGGCATTTATCTCGACGCTGATGTTTTCGTGCTGAAATCTTTCGATCGACTTCGTCGCTACGATATGGTTATGGGCCGTGAACAGACGGATGCCCTCTGCAATGGAATCATGCTGGCCAGAAGAGGCGCCCAGTTCCTTCACTTGATACTGGAGCTATATAAATCCTATCGGGGCGAAGTGGAGGAATGGGGAGCGAGGGCGAATCGCATGCCCCACGCGCTTGCCAGTCGCTATCCTCAGTTGATTCACGTCGAGGAAAGCAGCCTCGATCGTCCCAACTGGAAGGAAAGTAGATCGATCTACGCCGGTCTTTACAACTGGACTTCGAATTACGCAATGCATTTGTGGGTTCGCAAATGGCCGAACGAGTTTCGTCCTCAAGGGACGCGCGACATCAGAGCCATTAACACTACACTCGGAGAAATCTCAAGACTGATTCTCTACGGAGAGCCATCGCCTCGCCTTTATGCGCCGAATTAGGGACCGCTTTTTCGATGAGCTGCGTTTAGACCTATACGCCTTTTGTCTGACATTCGCCTACCAATTGCTAATCATAAAACCATGTAACCTGTTCACATATTGTACCAGTTAGGATTACAGTATATTAGGCACATGATCTGTTTCGAGAAACAACTGTTAAGGTGATTAAGATTCGTTATTTGACGAATGCTTTGTATAAATACTCATCACAGAGAAACATTGCTTAGGCCAATATGCAAATATGGGTCCAAAACAAATTAAGAGCTGTTTCAGTATCTAAGAGCATGAAAATAAGCTGTCATAAGCAGAGGCCTCTAAATTGCCTAATAGGTCTAAATAGCAAGTCGAATTTTGGCAAAATCCTGCCCTGCAGTCGATGGGGAGAGATTTTAGAACCAGCAGAAGTCCGCAACATCTGCAGTGCCATATTCTATGCTGTCTGTGAACTGCTTTGCTTTTAACGGGATGTCAACAACTGTGATTAGGCAAACCAGTGGCACACTGGGCTACAAATCGGGGTCCTACAGTTGTTGTTGACCTCAGAGGCCCATTGATTGCAGCTGCAGAATTCTTGCTCAAGTCCATCGCTTATTATTAAGCTGTGGCTCAGTTGTCAGTCGTAGGCCTACACATCGTCTCAGATAACCAATATAATTATTATGAAAACTACTTAAATAGTGATAGGCCTGTACGGAATGTGCAGCTTAGAATCCATAGTTTCTTTCCTTAAGGGACCAGAACATCCCCCCATTTTAACTGTAAAAATTGACAGTGCTAAATGAGTGAGTGGTCTTGACAGAGTAGATACTAGATACCCTACAAAACCACTACAAACCCAGTCGCAGGGCGGCGCTAATGCGCGTCTTTTTGACTGAGCACCGTTTACCTGTTATTCTTCTTGTCACGGCCCTCTAGCGAGTGCAGGCCGAATCAACTTTAAGGCTCCTGCTGGTATCTAATCTGCGATCCTTGTATTCAGTGGCGTATTTACCATTGGGCCATGCCCCCCTTTGGTCTTGGCCTAGCCTGTCCTCAGAACCCCATTTTAGGCTCGCGCTTCGCGCTCGCCATGGGCTGGCCCCCCTTACCAAAATTCTAAATACGCCACTGCTTGTATTCCACGCCAATGCTGTTAACACCCGGCCAACTTCCCGTCTTAGACTTAGCATAAAATAAACTTGTGAAGATCTTTAAGATATTTGCAATAGCATTCATAATAATAATAATAGGGCCTAATAATAATAATAATAATAATAATAATAATAATAATAATAATAATAATTCTGTCATGACAATTTGAATTTTTTCAATCAAGATATTTTGTTGCTTAATAAGTTAAATAATTACACATTTATGAAAGAAAGACTGTCAAGTGCAAAGCAAACCTGTATAAATTTAAACAATTTTATCTATAACATCAGAATTATTGACAAGTCAATTTGAAATTGAACGTCATTTTGCAAAATGACCGCAGTCATTAGACTAAGTTCGAATCTCACACTTCTTCTTTCTCGCACAGTAACAGCAGCCCCTGCAATAAAAACAGTTGACGAAATCACACAATTAATAAAATAAAAATATACCAATAACATCACAATATGATAAGTTCACAACACCAAAATACAAAATAAGCAAAGAGCTAGAAAGAAGAGCAACCTGCATACCAAGTTGGCTGATGCTTTTCAATGTACAGAACAACATCATGATCTGCAAAAACAGCAGAAACACAAACTGAAATCAACTGAAGACAATCGGTGACAGAGACCGACACAGGTGGTGCCGACATCAGTTGGCGCAGAAGTCGGGCAAACCAGTCGATTCTATTAATTAGCATATAAGAGGGGCCAGAAACAGTTTCAAGACAACATTCACCCGCCCATGGGCGATACGCCAGCCATCTTCAAAGCCTTTTCTACCTCTCACTTGTTAGCCAAAGCACACGCAGTGCCCCTCTCTCCCTCCCCTCATTCAACATCTGCCTGTGTATCCCTGTTTTAACAATTCTCAATTGCATGCAATTAAGAATAAGAACATCTCCCAGTCCCCGACTCTTCAGTCTTTCAAGACTCAATGCAAACGTAGTTTAAAACAACGTTTACTCTGGAGCTAAGTAAATGATTAAATGAAAGTGGAATGCAAAGCTTCTGCTTTGACTTTACCCAAGACTTTACCAGAAGAAAATACGTAAAAATTACCTTTATGACAGAAGTCACAACACGGTCGACAGATCCCTAACGACAGAAAAGCAGAAATGTACGCATGTACAACTATTAATTGACCGCAACAGCAGAAATAGTCAAGTTCATTGCATAAAATAATTTAGTTCTTTTTAAAATCTAGTGAAAAGGAGGTTAACAATTGTCAGGATCATTCGACTTATTAACAAAGATCAACTTACAATTAAGATTGCAGTTTTTGCATTTGAAGTAATCCATCGAAGCATTTCCATCCGCCTGAAACGTTGAAGCAAAGCACGCTTTGGGCAGGTCACTTTCACACCGAATCAGCCCATGGACAGCAATTTCACTGCCTGGCTTCTAGAAGTTCCAACAGAAAAACAGAATCAAAACAGCAGCACTTCTATGGCTCAGGAATGCAGAACACAGCTTCGAGCACCTAACTCAAGTGCTGTCAATAATTTAGTAAATTTAGGATTGCACAATTTTGGCATCAACATATCAACAGGAGGCATGAGAGGACATCTGCATAGGCTGCTCAGTGTCAAATGCCCAGTGTGTCATTAATTATCAGCACTTTATACAAAGAGAAATCACTGAAAAAGTCAACCAAGTAGAGTCTATATATCACTTAAATGAACTTTATCTTCATCTTATCATAAAGGATTTGGCCAAAAACAGACAGACAGACAGACAGAGGGAGAGAGAGTAGGTCAGAGAAGATCAGAGACAAAAGCAGACACACCTGAGAGGACAGAGTAATACAAAAGCAGCTGGACTTGGTCAAATAGAGAAGAAATTACGATTGTACAAGGATTTTAACTTGAATCAATTTTACCACATACAATAGAATACTGAAGAACTGGTCGACAGTCGCTGGGCAAAAGGATGACATCGGGACTCGTGGCTCCGTGCTCGATGACGTCGGCCGACATCCGAAGAGTCTCAAACAGAGACTGCCTTGCTAGAGGACTTCAAGAGAAAAAAACATAAACACAAAGTCAAAATAACTTTAAAACCAGTAGAATGCCAAAACTGCTCAAATGAAATTAACAAGAGCAGAAGACCTGATGCAGAGAAATCGAACGTCGTTGTCAAATGAAATGACATCGTCACCATGCTTCAATTTGACCAACTCTGAGATCTTCTGTTTGATGTCGTCAACACTGAAAGGGAAAATAAAATCAATCAGTTAGAAAGAGAAGAACGGCCGGAATTCTCTAAATCAGATCCCACCAAAGCACTTCATCTACGTCCATTTACTGTGAGATCCAGCAACAGACAAACATGTCTCTGCTCCTTTAAGATTACATCCAGTAAACGTTTACATCATTTGTGTGGCTCAGAGGAAAAACGGCGTATCCCTCAATTTTCGTATAATCGAGTTAACGCCTGCCATGACTTGCTCTAACCAATAGAAATCACTGAACCATTCACCTTAACTTTCATTACTATGTTCCTGTGGAAAATGATTTAGAAAATATTTATATTTAGTCATATTATATTTAATAAACTTTGCCTGCTGATTTCTCATAATTTTTTATGAGGGCTATGCCGTTTTTCCTCTGAGCCACACATTTGACCTGGCAAACATCAGAACACTACGAGCACTCAACTATTGTTCAAACAAATCGTCACACAGTGAATAGACTCTGTTAGTAAAAGAAATGGTCGTAGCAATTACAGGACACAATGGCCACTGACCTGTCCCGTGGCTTCAGTTGAACTCCGTTGAACTGCAAGCCTTTTCTCAAGAGACTCACAGTCACACTAACTGGCAAAATAGATAACGGAGGAATGTGATCGCTCAGATATCTAAAATATTCAGCAATCATCAAATCACCTCAGAGAAATATTCAAACAAAATGCAGAACGTCAAACAACTGCTTACACTTGAATAACTTACGCGTGTCTTTCTCTTATTCGTCAAATTTCTACCAATAATTACTTAATCCAAATACTCAACATGAAAATTTACATTACGGTACACTAATAATAATAAATTACACATCTGTACGAGGCTTAATACCTGTCGTATGCTTCTGCAACAAGAGCTGAGCATTTCTGGGTTTCTGCTGTGAATTTGTTCTTCTTCTCTTCTGCTTCCATTCTCAGATTTTCAACATCAACTATTAAACCGAAAAAATTAAAAAAATTATACAGTATATTACTTCAATTTTTTTCTTAAACTACAAAAACATGAACTTATAAAAATTTCTTAATGATTCATATGGCTTTTAAATCTGAAAAGCTAAAAGGCTAAAGATTTAATCAGATGAAAGAACATTAGAAACCACAGAACACTTATGCAATAACAAAATAACGAGGAAAGCATTAATTAGCCGTGTGAGTAACTGCACCAGTGAAAGCATTTCCCTTTTTTTCTCGGAGCATTTCAACTTGGAATTTGAAATCGGAATCAATTTCCAGATGCTGCCTTACGAGATCTCTTTGCAAATCCTGTTGAAGATAAAAACCTTCGGTTTTATTTGCATTCTACCGATCATCTCTGCCATCAAAAAGACATCATCATCAACATCAACGTCAACGTCATCGTCATCATCATCATCATCATCATCATCATCATTATCATCATCATCATCATTATCATCATCATCATCATCATCATCATCATCATCAAAGTGCAACTGAACAATGTACTGACAGATATGAAGAATTTCCAAAATTGCTTCTGTCATCATTTCAATTTATAAATGTCACAAATGCTTTGAAATTACATCAAAATAAGATTCAACCAACAACAACAACAACAACAATGCTAGTCTAGAAACCAAATACCTGATAAAACTTTTCGTGCATTGATAAACTTTTTCTCAAATGATCTGTAAACAAGAAGTTAAATAAGAACAGATAACTATAATGCAAGACCAAGAAAAAGTTATTATACAAAACAGAGTTTAATTACACATCCAAAGAAATCTGTAAAATCTAATTCTGCAAATTCAACATTAACAGAACATTCATCTGAATGTATACATGATATTCAAATGCATAGTAGATAAAACTGTTATCCAAATATCGATAACACGAGAAAACCTTTGAGAACTTCTTCAACTGGAGAGAAGAATTGTCTCAGTTCCTGATAATTCGTGAACATACTTTTGGCATTCTCAGTGACTAAAGACAAGTAATTAATAAATAACAACATAATTAATAATAATATTAATATTCTTCCAAGTTTCAAAATCACAAAACTAAGCAGAACGCGTATCAAAAGCAGTCACAAATAAACACGTGACTTTAGGTGATTAAGAATTAGAATATATCAGCACTGACAGTGTACCAAACAAACGACAATCACAGCAAGTATTAGAAAATAAATGCCTAAAGTTAGTTGAAAGAAAGAGGGGAGAACTGGTCACCTGAATTGATAATTTCATCAAAGTATTTCCTTTCTGCTTCTGATTCTTCAGTCTTCACCGACTCTAGATAATCACAGCACAAATAGCAGACAGTAAAAACCATTTCACATCTTGACAGACAACATTTTCACTAGGCAGACGGAGACATCACACTTCCCCACATAACGTAACTCAAAAGAAATTAAATTAAAACAATTACCAACTAGATTGTCAAAGAGCGGATCCTTTAGGACCATGTCTGGCCTCAAGTGTGCATTGCAGCACGGGCAGATTGGCTTTCTGTTGATGCATTCTAAGATGCAATCTTTGCAGAATCTGTGTCCACAGTGCGTTATGTGAGTCTCTGTCAGAATGCCAATGCATATCGGGCACGCAAGGTGCTCTTTCACGCACGCCAACTGTGCATTTATACAGAAAAAATAGCATTAAATCACTGAAAGAATGTAAAACAAATCAAATTATGAATGGCACTTCCTAACAATACAAAGTTAGTCCTCTGTGAAAACCAATCACCCATCCACTTCAAAGGCTATTTCAATGCAAGCAGGGTTCAACTTCATAAACCCAAAATCAGGCAGTTGGATTCCAGCAAGATGTTAATACATCCAAGTTCTGAGCTTTCAAGAAGGTACAATTCTGGTGCTACTGCTCACAGAGTCACAGCTTAAGCACCTTTATCATTCTAGTCATGTAAATATCTCCAAACACAAATTACTAATAACTCTGAATAATTTTAGACCTTAACTAGACGACGTTTCACCACCTCATGTGGGTGAACCGCCCTGTCTGCCCACTCTATCATCCACGGGCATAAATGTCAATTGCCACACTCAAAACATTCTGCCGAAAAACAAGATACGCGTGCATCAGTTTGTTAATGAAGTCGTAAATATAGGATCATTTTATGTACTATTTTGCATAAACCCTCATCATGTTGTGTCTCAGAATTAGGAGTATTAATACCGCGAACTAGTAACTCTTGCAAAACTAAAAAAAACAAAACACGATCAATCATATGGACAGCATGAATAAAACTGAGTAGTGCATAAATGACAAATTATGTTTCTGGCTGAAAATTCTGTCAAAATAATTTCTCCGCTAGCCAAACACCCTGTACTATGCACATCAACAACAGCTAAAACTCAATGCATAGCACTCTGACTAGCACTAATAAACAGTCCTTAGCCGAATAGGCCGAGTGGCTGCTATTGCGCTACATAAGTGCCTGCTCAGAAAAGAAAACAGAAAATGCGCAATCGCTAAAAAAAATACACATAAATGAATCGAATGAAAACAAATACTGCGAGATGCCGGAAAAGTTTAAGAAATACAGATCTCTAGAATAACTGAACGACGATTCTAACGCTGATTTTCAAGCGAAGATCTCTGTTGTCCATTTCGTTTCTCTTTCAATTAAATATTTTTATTTAAAAATCAATTCAAAACACCAAATGTTACGTCCACACGGATTCCAAGTTCTTGAGGCTATAGATCCGTCCAAAAACTCTAGCCAATAGATATTAATATTGGTTAGAAGGAGTCAATGGCGCCTGCAAGTGAAGCCAAATGGACCCAATGGAGGGTCGTATTTTCTTCCTGTTAATTAGTTTAACAACGCGTTCATCAATGATCAATTCATGTCTGCCTTGGTGATCCTCTGTCTGCCTCGGTAGATGTCTCGGTACAGCGTCAGCTCTGAAACCGGGAGATGTCCTACCGGGCTACCCCGGCCCGGGTTCAATATACCGGACGGTTAGAGATTTCATTCCTCAGGAAGTCACACGCCTCAAAGTAAGGATTATTTAGTGGAGGAACGGTTGGGAACGGCGTTCCCATTGTTACTACTGCATGCAGCGGAACAATTGGGAAGTAAGTAAGACGAAATTTCTATAGCGCTGCCATATAGCTTGGCGCAGTGCACCAGCTTATTCACGAGCGCTCAATCTGGATAAAATCCATAGTCCGTAATCCGTAGTCCGTGGTGGTCAAGGTTGTAGATCCAGGTAGGCAGTCGCAGCAAAGTATTTTCATGGAGGATGATAACAAGATTTTTGGCGGGTAGAATTCAGGCAGAATGAAAACGGCTCGGAACGGGGAGGGGTTAATAGGGAGCGTTCCCATTGTTACCATTATTTTTACTAAATAATATGTAGACCCCGACGTCACGGCGTGGAAACTAAAAGGGTCTTTTAATGTATCCAAGTAAGTTTGCTGTGCTCTGATATGCTAGCGGCGATAGTGAAGCTGTAGTTGCCTGCTACAAAGAAGTTGAAAGAACTGCCACTATAATAAATACCTGGCAAGGCAGCAGCACACAATTATTAAAAGACGTGCAGCAACCGTTGGCTGCATGGACACATGTAGACAGGACAGAAAGGGATTCAGGATGACAAAAAGCTATAGGGAAAAAGCTAATTTGTAGGAATCAAACCGGCGCAAGCTCTAGGCCTACGGTCAGGGCGCGATTTGCGGGGGAAAGGGGGAATCTTCCCCTCACTGCCCAACTGCATCCCCCTACTGCTACATCCCCACCACTACATCCCCCACACTGCTACAGTTTCCAACAACTACATCCCCCAAGCTCGACATATTCCCCTCCACTGCTCCAGGTCACAAATCGCACCCTGCCTACGGTTAGATTCAGTACATTAATTTTGCATTCTTCGTAGAAAAATTCAACTTTTATTTTTAAAAAGTGTTCCAATTACGGCAACTCTCCCCTACATTTGAAGGCTGAATGGGCGGATCAAGGCAGAACGTGAAATTGCACGCGAATTTCTGGATCTGCCTGTGCCACACGCAACAGCGCTTAATTAATTGTTGATTAATCAATTAATTGGCTAGAATCCATGGATGGCGATCTCGTGGCAAGGAATTCTTCTTGTGATTAGGTCTGCATCTGGCGAGGAAAGTCTACGGGTCAATCGATTAATGGCTTGCGAACTGCTCTGACGCTGTAGCCCTGTTAGACCTACGTACAGGACATAACTACCTAAGCCACTAAGGAGGCGATCGATTGCGAAATAAGCCTACATAATTAGGCCTATAGACGAGGAGCTTGCGATTATAACACAAAGCATGATATAGAAGTAGGCCTATTACCACACAACTAGGCTTCATTGGGCAATGATTTTGAAGCATCGATTGAAGCCCTTAGATGTAGTTTTGCTTATTTCCGGCTGTTGATACTGCTGCTGAGTTGGCGTTAGTGATAATTTTAAAGAATAAAGTGTATTGGAGAAAATGCAGTCAGCAATCGATCGTCACTTCGTAAGGTAAATATGTAGGCCTGCAAAACTCTTATCCTATGCATCATATTACTCGAAAGATTCCTCCCAGTAGAACATGACTTTCAGTTGCTGTTGTTGTAGAGGCCTATAGGGGCCTACGTCTCTGGAGACTGCAGTCATTGGCACCTGTGCAGTGATGTTTTGTGCATTCGAATGCTTTTCATCGCAAAATATGAAGCAGTCGTTTTGTTGTAACGTTATTTGTCTAGTATACGGTTGAACGTGAGAAAGGCACGGTTTTGCCAAACGACGAAAGCAAGTGTGAAGCCTCCTTCAGCGTTGACTGAAGGAATTGGTTAACACCCGCAGTGGCGTCGCCAGGAATTTTTGGTTGGGGAGGGGACAAAAGGGGCTAGCGTGTCAGATTCCTTACCCACCCCTCAGCCCCCCTCCACAGAAAACTTTCTCACCGGATTTGCGCGAATCTGGTAGGTGGTCTGGGGCAGTTGCCCCCCCCCGTGGCGACGCTAATGATCAACAATCAGCTAAGAGAAAATTCTACCCGCAGTAACTGCATTCCCTTCAAAACTCGCCGTTATAGACTGAGCGTCAGTGCTTGCACCACATACACACCAGTAGTGCTTTGGTTACTTTAAAACAGAGACGTATTTCAATTAGGCCACACTGTGATGGGGTGAAAAATGCAACTACCTCATTATGCTGAATAAATTGGCTAAATAGGCCAATGACACCACAAAGCAGGGACCATGAATTTCTCTGAGCCTCAGAGAAATATAGTCTGAGGACTGCGAATAGGGTCACTGCCTCCATTTACTTCTGAGTCAAACAGCAAAAACATTTTGAAAATCGGTTCACACTTGGACAAATATACAGGGACATGTTTTTTATTGAGTCACATTTTTTATATAACGTGTTTTAAGTGCTGCTTTATAAGCGTAGACCTATGGGCCAAAGCCAGGTCTTAAAATGAATATTAATATCGAACAATCTAATGTGTAGTGTATGCATACGTTATACCCAGTTGCATCCCTTCAGCTGATAATCTTAGCAAGCAATCCTCAAGCATCTATACTCGATAAGTCATTACACTGGGAATGTATGCATGAGATAAATTAATCCGGCGTCTGCACTTGGAATAACGGAAACTGGAGCGAGTGAACTGACTCGAACACAGTGCACTGAGGGTGATATAGACATGGTATTTTTTGATCTATTACAGCTGTATAATCTCCGTGCCTGTAGGCCAACTGTTCGTTAATACATAACTGTGTACAGGGGCTGTCCATTAATTACGTCAACAATTTAGGGGAGGGAGTTTGAAAAAGTTTGACAGTTGTTGACAGGGGGAGGGGGGGACTCAAACAAGAAATAAAGCAAGAGGAAGACCCAGGAAAAAGTGGGACAACATCAAAGATATGAGCATGAAAGGAATTTCAATCCTAGAAGGAAGACAACAGAAGATAGAACTTCTTGGAAACATTTTGTCTAGCTATTGCCACAAGAGTTGAGAGAGCAAAAATGATTTTAGAAAGTTAGTTTGCAACTAAAAGTTTAACTACTTACCTCTAGTTTAAATTTAGTTGTAGTTAAACTAATGTTTTTAGTTAGTTGCCCATCACTGCATACAAGTTATGTAGCACTGCAACCAGAGGAAAAGGGCGGTTGCTGACGAAATCGAGAGGTAAACGACGAGCAGATCGCTGCCATGGCACACTCTTGAGTCGAATCCACACACGCTGAAGGAATTGGTCTTGAAGATCCACTCGGGCAGTGACAGAAATTCTCTGCTGCTGTTGAAGTCTTGTCTTGAGAAGCAGTCATATATTGCTGAACTGAAATTAAAAATTGTTTGCAATTAGTTCAGTAAAACTGATATACGAAGTAAAACATAGTTCATGGCTGAAATATAAAGTATAAGTAAAATAAGGACACCAAAAATTAAATTAAAAAGTAGTAATTATTAGTTGCAGTAAAATTAACTTCTCCCATTTTATTTCAAATTTATGTTCATGCCGTACTGTTTGTACTTCTGCTGTCTCCCGGTTTATTCTTACAGACATTTCATTCCTCTTGACTCTCAAGTATCTAAATAGAAAAGTACAAGTTTATCCAAAGAACTAAAGCCGCGTAGCGGCAAGAACGTCGACTCTGCGCCTACAGTGAAATCGCATGGGCCCTAACGCGCTACTAGCGCCTCTACCGGCAGGAGTTTTCATTTACGCTCTGACTACCAGTTACCATGCAAGCTGTTATCGACTGAATATAATAAATAAATTGTGTTCTATTCTTTTGTATCTTTAAAATGATATAATCTGTAATTAGGATCTTTTAACTACAATAAACATTTCAGATAGTTGAAGTGGAAGTAAATATATGGAAGTGGGGCAAATGTAGCGTAAAAATCGGAGGTAGGCCACTAGGCCTACTATAAGCCAGGGTTATTTCTAGGATTGTGAATTTTGGGGTGTCGGTAAAATGTTGGGGTCTGCCGAATAAGTGCGAGAAAATGCCATCCCACAAAAAGTAGTCTGACAGGCAAAAACCCCAAAGAACCGTTAGTCAAATCTCAAGAAATCGTGACAACAGTCGTCA
Source organism: Metaphire vulgaris (assembly GCA_018105865.1). Taxonomy (NCBI): domain Eukaryota; kingdom Metazoa; phylum Annelida; class Clitellata; order Crassiclitellata; family Megascolecidae; genus Metaphire; species Metaphire vulgaris. The sequence goes on from CM030841.1 coordinate 17,824,038, forward strand.
GAGATATAAAATTCAGAGATATAAATAAAGTTTGGGGGTGTTACTTCTCGAATTGGGAGGGGGATGTCCGGGGCTATTTTAGGGTACATACCATTGTTAGATTAGGAAATTTTGGGGGTGTCGACCTCAAATTGGGCGGTGTTAAGGGGGTGTAAAAATATTCCTGCTATAAGCAGGGTGCGATTTGTGACCTGGAGCAGTGGGGGAATATGTCAAGCTTGGGGGATGTAGTGGTGGGGGATGTAGCAGTAGGGGGATGCAGGGGGGGGGGAATCCCCCTTCCCCCCTACAAATCGTGCCCTGGCTATAAGCCGACAAGTCTGCGAAGCAGTATGCATTTACTAAGGAAGCCACGTCATTTCTAATGTACAGATTGTTTAAATTGTATGTAGGGTTACACTTTAATTAACATCATAGTACAGCTGAAATCTAACACCAAATAATCTAATCTAAAATCTAACCCTAACCCTTAAAAATGACATTATTGGTTAGTGGTTTCAATTGCAACAGATGACATTATAATGAAAAATAAAGTTGCTAAGTCTAAAGCTTCTAGGCTATTTTCTAGGCTATTGTGTCTATTTAAAAAAATGCAGAAATTGTGAAAAATCAAGCCAAACACAATGCACAATTAACTGCATCAATGAGTTTTATTTTGCATAAAGATGTTGAGAATAATTTCTTACAAATTCAGTTTAGTCAATGTGGGGGCCATTAGCACAAAACATCTTATCCGAAATCTTAGCCTCTCAATTTAATAATTATGCTTAAAAATAGTGAATCCAGGCTGTATTAACAGTGTGCTAATAGTGATTACAATACATTGATCAGTTTCTCACTTACAGCACATATGTTATTACCATCAACAAACACAAATGAAATTTTCAATTGCTAAATTACATAAGACTTTTATAATGGCAGAAGAGCATTGACTTTTCCCCTGGCAACGGGTAATTAATTGCATCCACAAACAGACGAAACAGAACGAAAAAAGAAGCTGGTATTAATGCATTAAATACATTCAATGTGTTAACAACACCAACTACTTGATATATGCTGAAAAATACATCAAACAAGGACTGATAACAGCATGCAATGGACTGGAAAGACATTGGAAATGGCAATCTGAATGACAGACTACACAAAACAATGGAACAACCTCATTCATGATGAGGTCTACCCTCATAGCGAGGATGTCTAAAGACAAGACATCCAACAAATCTTTACCAAATGACCAAATTCAGTTTGTTTCGTTAAAATAATACCGGTAATATGAAACAGTAAAAGCTTAGAACGATCAAAGCTATCGATATAAAACTTTAAACTTCTGCTTGAACCAAACTTCAATTTCATCTGTAAATGAGTATCTTATAAATTTTAAAATATGAGCTCATAAAATCCGGTGTAATGCCGACAATTTTTCATTTTGAAACAAATTGTTCTACTTAGAAAGTAGGTTCTGATAGTGCCTCTTCCTGTTATAGTAAACCAAACCACAAATAACAACCCTTAAACAGCCATATACTTTGTAACTATATGCAACGTAACCAAGTCTACTCAGGCCCAGGTCCAGCAGTTTAAGGGTTAATAGGAACGAAGCAAGATGTGATGCTCGATGCTTCCTATGCCACAAAAAATAAGGACAAAGGCTTAAAAACAGTGACCCACATCAATACCACATGCTTCTCACAAGGATAATTGTCACAGGCTGCACCCTGTTGTTATTGTTTCAACCATCAGGACTTACATTTTCAATTAAATCATTAACAATTAACCTGCAATTGCACTTATGTATAAGGCAAGAATGAAAACAACACCGAATCAAATCAAAATCGTGTCCTTCTGAGAGCAAACACATTAAACTGCAAACAGAATTACAAGCAATATTAAAATCTACACAAAAACAAAAATGAATTCAGACTTTGGATCCATATGCAATGGGTTCCCAGTATACTCAGTCTTGGCAGCTAAATAGTTAAGGCATAACCAATGTCTGGAAATACGTTTTCTAGTTCGGTAAAGACTCCGTGGGCATTTAGTCCTAGAAAAAACCTGAGTGGATAGCACTTCCAGTCTTTTCCCTGCCACCTCCCCTACAACTCATTAATTATTTGACATACCTACTCATTCAGAGCAATAAATATTGAGGTAAGAAACCTAGAGGTCAGGTACATTACCACCATGCAAATAGAGAAATAGAACACAAGGACAGAGGTTAATTTAAAACAGTGGTTTTCACACTGGCTTACTTAGCCTCCTAAACCACTTTAAATCACATTATTAATAGGATCCAGAAAAAAAATTATAAAAGGATATAAATAAATCAACAGGTATGAAACCCACAACCATCGGTTGTTACCACTCTGCTAACTTACAGAAAGAAATTTAAACAAGAATGCAAGCACACACACTGACACTGATCCTATTCCGGATATGCATTTAGGTCAGCATTTGACGATACAAGACATAAAAACAGTAATGAATTACTTATTAAATATTTTCAAAGCCTTCCTATTTTTACGTGTCTTCTTACTGATGTTTGTTATTGAGCGATTTAGAACTTTTACCTTGTGATACAATAATATTCTAATAAATAAGGACACGCACTTCAATAATGTTACTCGCAAGCATCCAACGGCACAACTTTCAACCGCATCGTTAACACTCGGGACACATTTTTCAAACAATTGTCGAAATACTAATGACGTGTATTTAATTTCTTCAAAGTTATTCATGAACACATCACGACAAGCTGTTAACAAGCAAGTGACAGTATCAGAAGGTGTATGCAGGCTGCTTTGATTGCAGTGCTGGTACAGTTTCAAATTTAGAAAGATCTCTGATCTTTCAACAAAAGTGTCATTGTCCCTCTTCAGAAGCATATTACTACACAATTCACAATCATGGTCACGTAGAACAATTTTACACACAAAACCGGCTACATACAACAATGCATTTGACTCCAAAATTGTCTCATCATCCTGCAATAGATCATTCTCATATACTGAAATACCTTCAAAGCCTAAAGTTGTAACAGGTGAGCTACTGTCAAAAGATGAATAGCTGTCAAGCAAATTTAACTTAGGCAACTTGTCAACATCTTGCAACTTAAGTAAAAATTCTGTCATATCGTCATCACAATTAGTGCCTTTTGGTGGACAAAGTAAATGCTTAACAAGTACTTGTCGAAATGACGTACGAAAGAAGCTACAATCTGGATTGTCGCGAAAACCTCCACGACCTCTAATAATGGAGAAATGATTTTCAAGACAGTCCTGGTTTAGCCTGTTAGTTAACAATAACTTAAATCCAGTACTGTGCAGTTTATCAAACAACATAGTAACAGCATTTATAGTTAATAGAAAACCGTTTATGCATGGTACATTATGTTTACTTCCTAAAACTTTCAAATCTGTGAAAATTGTTTTGCATTGTTCAAAGTGCTCCCAATGAGCACTGTTAACTGACAGTGGACGGCATAACTGTTTAGCAGATGTTATTGTGGCAGAATTTAAACAGTCAAATAAACCGTCTATCTTTTCTATGAAATCCGCGGTGTGTTGAGCATCATCTGGCAGCACTCCAAACATTACATGTGTACTAATACCTGCTGCCACAGAATGACTGAAAATTTGTGAAGCCAGTCGAACACGCATAGCTGCAAACGGTGGCAATTTTAAATGTTTGTCGGTCAATTTAGGTGCGAGTTTAATTACTTGACGAGAATCACGCTCGTAAAACTGGACTATGTGTTGCCATTTAATTTTGTTTCCATTTAATTCCAGGTCATGCTTCATCAGATTGTTTCTTAAAGATTTCAATAAATGAGGTGGATCAAACAAGAAATAAACATCATTACCATTTATATTAGCATATGGATGATCACACGTAATGTTGAAGAACTTATACATCTGTTGATTTGTTGCACCCTGATCACAAATAACACACACTGTTGTTAAACCTGCTTCAGACAGTTTCTTTATGCAGTGATCGACAATTTCTTTAAGACGGTCAGCAGATGTTGAATTGGATACCAAAAAATATGCCAGTGGTTGCTTCCATTTTTTTTGCAGTCCACGCGCCATCAGTACGAGGGCATGGTTGGCTACGTTTTGCGTGCAGCCCAAATGTCCGAAATTTTCATAGCCCACAACACTGTCTGTTGACCTATCGTAACTCAGCGAAGTCTTCAGGCTGATTTCATCGAGTATCAATGCACACATCCTGTCACATTCATTAAGCTTACAACATTTATTATTCAGCATTAAAAAGACATTATCACAGAAACCTGGTGCTACTTGCAGTTTTTTCATCCAGAGTCGTAGCATCAAAACACTAGGCAGGATGAACAACCTTGCACACATTCTGTATGCCTTTGGACTGGAATAGTATAAAGATAGAGCAAAGCTTTTATCTGTCACAGTATATCGATGCCCATGTTTCTTTGAGTGCACATACGTAGCTGCGATGCGAGAAGAGAAGCAAGAAATTTATTTGCTGGCGGGATGTGATCAGACACAGCATCAATTAGCTGGTCCAAACTCAGACCTGTAGTTAATTTCTTATGTGACTGTTGTCGTTTACGTAGGCGATGAATCATAGTCCTCTGTTTGTCGACAAGACGGCGAAGAACTCTTTTCGTTGGTGTTAAAAGTAGACTTGCAGAACTAGGTTTCTTACTGTAGTAATGGTCACCTGACAACAGAAATCATTGCAATGAGAAAATTGACAGCTGCTGTGTGAGGTAGACAACAAAGTGAAGTAGCATTTTTCGAAATTGTAACATTGATCTGCTAATGCAGATAATGCCAGGCAATAGGATGTTGGTTAAGAAATCATCACTAGGCTCATGCATATTAATAAGGCAAGCAGTGATTCAGAGATAGGAGAGAGAGAGAGAGAGAGAGAGAGAGAGAGAGAGAGAGAGAGAGAGAGAGAGAGACAGACAGACAGACAGACAGACAGACAGACAGACAGACAAACTGTTCCATTTGTCCACAACCCATGAACCAAATTTTTTTTCTTTCTTGGACCCACTCTCTGTGATGAAAGTCACAGAAAATCAAAGCTTGTATTAGCTTCTAGGTTAGTATTGAAGCACATCCAAGTGTCATTCAATCCTCAATATTTAAAATTTTAAAGTGAGATTAAGAAGGAATTGGTCAATCCAATGCACACATATGCCATCGTAGCCTGTACGTCTAGGCTAAAGGTCGGTGTAGATGAAGGCAGAAATTTACAAAGTTAAATATAAGTTTAATTTAAGAATGATAGCCCTTTTAGGTGATACGTAAAAGTCTTGGGCATGTATGTGTATGTATGCGTGTGCAAGTGCTGAATGACAAATAATGTTTGAATAGTTGTTTTGAGCGCTTTGCCATCCCCATCAGCACCTGTATAGAAACTACGTAGCATACAGCATGAAACTCACCCAAATAAATATTCGTAACAAGTGACTCCATTTCAGGAAACTTGGTTTCAGTTTCAGCATGATGATTATTTGACATGTCTTCCACACCAACATCAATAACATTGTCAATGTTCTCTGACAAATGGAACAATTTAAGAATTTACAGAAAACAGCATGGTGTCTGTATAATAGTGCTTGTTAGTAAAAATATCAACAACACTATAAGCACTTGTGCTCATGACAGGTACTGCAGTTAGAGACTTTTAGAATATAAGAAACATTTTAAAGTATATTTTTTAGTGCAGAAACGTGCGGGAAACTGATGTTAAGCTGTCCACTACAAAGATATAGAGACGACAAATGAAGAGCATTTTAATAACAAATGAATAATAAATGTTACGTAAAAAGCTTGAAGTATCTGCAAATAAAGTAGACATCATGGCAGATAAAAGACAAAAATTTCTGGTTGAATATAGCAGCACAAGTGTAATCTCCGATAGTTTCAAGCAGAAGTCAAGCCATAGTTATTGTAGTTGCATGCCTTTGAGTACAGTGTAGGCATATAAATTTAGGAATGTCAATTTAGTCTATAAACGAAAACTGACCTGTAACTTCAAGCAATATATTATCATCATCATTCTTCTTCTGTAAGCAGTCTAAATCTGCATCCTCTTGTTTGACAAACAAACGCTTCCTTGGACTTTTACGGATTGACTTTAAAGGCAGAGGTGGATTTGGAACTTTAAAAATAGTCGGAACTGCTGTTGAAGTCAACCGGTTTCTAAGACGCGGATTCATGAATTGCGTGTCTTCAAAGTGATCAGCACATAGACGACAATTCTCGTATAAATATGACGTTTGCTTGCGAAGTTTATCCAAATCACTCCTGCGACAGTTGGTAATCCAAACCTTACATCTGCAATAATTATGTAAAGTATTTTTATTCTTTACGTTTACTTTAAACACTTAAATTTTACTTTAAACACTTGCTGAAAATCAATCACACAATCACACATTAAAGTTAGAACACAAATTAAAGTTTAAAAATTTTTCCACAAAATCCTCCATATCTCTCAATCACTTGCTCCAACAGGGCTTTCCATGGGCACGTATACATCAGAGCAAATGAGCAAAGTATGTGCTAGCTGCTTATGATGCATTAAGATTATTGAAAATAAATTAAAGAGTTACAAAACACAATGAACATCAAGTAAAACTTTTGCAGATTATGTTCCAAAATACCGGTCTTTAACTGAAATCTATACACGAAATTACCTCATCTGCTCCTTGGGGAAACGGAAAAATGATAATCCATTACACTTCCTTTGATAGTTGTTACAGTTTACAGCTGCACAATGCACTCCGCCAACCATTGTGTAACAACTGGAAGATCAATAAAAGAAGTACGCGATTAATACTGGACGGCTGTACGAAAAAAATTACAATAATTAACGAGATTTGCAGGAATATTAAGCAGCATTGCAGGTTTTTAATTGCATTACATCTGTTTCGTTCACACCAGCAAGATTTCGACATGCATTTATTATATCACAGGTCTTGAAATCAATTTGGTTTTTTCTGTAATCAGTGCCTTCAACTAATCTAAAATAATTATGCAAAAGTATTCATGCATCAATGACGATCACACCCCGTTACCCGACGACACTGCCCTTTTCAAGTCTGCCCAACAAGGGGCTAATATCCATTCAAACACTGTCGATGACACATTCAAACATGCCTAATCTAACTAGTTTCACATCAATTACAATAATTTACCTATATGTAAATTATTCGGAATTAATTCAAACGCAGTAAACACGTTAAACAGGCTATATTTTAACTTCGAAATATTAAAAAACGACCATTACTTCCAAAACAAAGTTGTTATGAAAACTCCTGCCGCGAGATGTCGCAACTGAAAATACCCACAATTCCCTGGCCCATGAGTGTTACATAGGACGAAACAGAGAGTCATCTTTCTTGCTGCCTACGGCAGCTTTAGTTCTTTGGTTTATCTACACAGCTTGCTGGTAGAAAAAGGGAGTGATATTTGGCAATTTTTTAAAGTATGACCAGGGCACCTACAAGCATGAAGCTCAAAAGCAGCATTGCATATTGAATCATTTACATTTGATTGGACTTGCAGTCATTGCACGCATACTGATTATTGTCCCCGTCTGATAGCGACAGCTTAGGTATTACACTAAATGTTTCTGTGCAATGGTAAGTGGCAGCCGTTCGTATTTATGTCACACTGTATAATAATGCTGTGCATTCAGCATATTAGCCCAGTGACTTACTGCTGTTAAATGAAATAAATGGAGTGGAAGCCTGGAAGGTCTGATATATATATATATATATATATATATATATATATATATAACTGTAATCAAAAGTACAGTATAATAACAATTATTTACAAAGTAAAATTATAACTGAAATTGAAAACTGTAATTGAAAGTCAAATAAGAAAGCCAAAACTAAAGAGTAAAAGTAATTATTTTTGGAAGTAAAATATCACTGCTGAGAAGCATCTTCAACGAGAGAATACACAGAAGATTCAGCAGGAGACGAAACTGCCAGTCGCTCGAGGTAGATCTGGATAAGCAACGCGTTGCCAAACGGCAGTCGAGTCGACAGGATGACGAACCAGATGACGGCTGATTATTCCCCTAAAATGACAATCAATATACAAAATTCACACAACCAGTCAAATAGAATCAATTGCTGCTCACATTGGCCAGATAATCAATTCATTGAGACTTTCCAAAACATGAAGGACAGCCTCAAGATAATCCCATATGATTAGCTGTTCACCCTCTCGCTGCGATGAAGCTGTGAGCCTGAGAGGGAGACCCCCCAGAAATTTTAGAATTAAAATGTTGAGATTAGATTTGACTTTCAAAATGTTTGGAACAAACCCCATAAACTAACAATTTTAGAGAAATAGGGAAGGTCCAAAGAAGAAAACAAATTGTCTTTCAACAGTTAATCAGATTATATTACATTTATATTAGATATATTCTATTTCAAGCGCACGGAGAAAAACAAATGAGAAAATTCTTTTACCTTTTAAAATTTAATGCCATAAGCTAAAATACATTATTGTTATAACTGTTGAGAGATTACAAATTTGTTTTCAGTCTACCCCAAAACAAGGAGGAATTCCCGTCCTGGAAAAAATATACACACACAAACACAAATACACACAAACACACACATACACAAACACACACAAATATAGATACACACAGACATACAGATAAGGCAACTTGAAGCTCTCTGTGATCCTGCTTTTGTGTCCTGAAGCTGAAGTATCTGTACCTGTACAGAAAATCATGAAAAAACCAAAGGCCTCTACAAGATCAATCATAAATGCATTTTACAAAGAAATAAAATGGCACCGTGCATCCTGAAAAAGTACAGAATTAACTAATTGCCAATCAAAGAAATAAACCAAGCACATTAAATAGGCCTATAGAAAATGACGGACGGCATCGCAACCGCAGTAAACGAAAGACGGCCGTCGGAAAAAGCAACGCCTCGTAACCGGCACTCACAAAAAACTTGACCGCACCTGCCACAGCACCGAACGAAACACACACAACAAACAACCGCAACCAAAGTGAAACAAAGAGCCAGCCGAAACCAAAGAACCCGGATGCTGGAATCAACGAATACAAGACATGATGGACCTCTGTGTGGCAAAAATAGATCCTGAAAACAAGAAACACAAAACTTAGTCAACCATGATAATGCAATACATACAACAACAGATAAATTATAAAAAAACGCAAAATAAAATATTGGGGCAAAGCAGCAGGGGTTGGGACTGGAGTTGACTTTGATGATGCTCGAGGGTCTTTCTCTTGCTTGGAGGTCTTTGCTTTCCTGAGTGACATCTACAACAACATTTAACCCTCCCCGCAACGATTTACAAGGTTGCTTGCCAATTATACAGTACAGACAGATTCAATTATACAATACAGATTCACAAGGTTGCAATTATACAGTAGCCTTCAATGTCAATACTGCAAAAACAAAATACTTTAGGTGTATATTAAGAGTTACAAAAGCAAATTATGCATCATCAAACTGAATGAACTGTAAAAAGGAAATTTTTAAGAAGCCCAGATTTCACAAAAAACACAGATTTGAGAAAAAAGCGCTGGCATAACTGATCGTTGAACTGTAAATCAGTGAGTGTCCGACATCTAACATTATTATTATACATGACAATTTCTTAAGAGCCATAAGCATAGCTAACATATGCCAGAGTCAAAAGCGCTTTACAAGAATGAAGTATTAAAAAGTACGTTTTCAGTTGTTTTCGGATCCGATACGGCAATGTCTCGACCGTCAACGTTGTTTGGGAACGAGTTGCACGAGGCAGGGCCCCAAGTCGGAAGGACCTGCCCCTCGAACCCCGCCGTCTTAAGCGCCGGAGGGACGATCAGATAGATGATTGCTGACCTCGAGCTTAGTAGAGAGCGGCGTTCGATCGTTGAGGATCATTCGAACAGGAATGTAGTAGTAGTAGTAAACTTCTTTAGCGCCATCGTAGTAGTACATCAGCACCAGTCGACGGAATAACTACTAATAACCCTAATAACTACTTAAAACCTTAACGATACGATACTAAACGACAGTTTCTAAACCGACATAACACAAACTTCGTCAACGGTATAAATATTTTAGAATTGTCTTTAAATTCTAAAATATTCGACCGAACGAAGTTTCTCGATGAACCCGACTGCGTGGCGTCGAGACGAAGAAAGGACCGCAGCATGAGGATCGTTTGAAATTTGAACTGGTGCCTAGAACAGTTTGAAATTTCAACCAATCACTAGAGAGCTAACATGAATTGAGTTCTTTTGATTGGTTGGAACTTTGAACAGAGGAGTAGTAAGTAAGTAAAATCTCGTGGATTTATATAACGCCTTTGTGGTGGAGTACAATAGTAGCTGCTTATTCTTAGTCGCTCAGCCTTTTTTAAAATAGCTGTGGGAAAGGTATATGATCAGCCAGGCAATAGTCAACATCCGAAGGGCAGTGAGGCTAGGTTGGGGGCTGTCCATTAATTACGTCAACAATTTAGAAGGGAGGGGGTTCGAAAAAGTTTGACAGTTGTTGACAGGTGACAGAGGAGGGGGTCAAGAAAAGTTGACGTCAACAATTTCACTTTTTACAAATAATCAAAAAATAGGAAATTTAATAGAATACTTATTACAATGGAAGAAAGCATGGCAAAAAAGGTAGGCTAATCACCACCACATTTTGACACGCGATGAGCAAAAAATGAAAAAATGGTCATCACTGCAAAAAATAATAACCTTGTTATTGGGACCTGCTATTGATTTTGGAAAGGGGTCAAAGTTGTTGACGTAATTATTCGGAGGGGTAAACTCAGTGGCGTCGCCAGGAATTTTTGGTTGGGGGCAAAATGGGCTAGCGTGTCAGATTCCTTACCCCCCCTCACCCCCTCCACAGAAAAACTTTCTCACCGGATTTGCGCGAATCTGGTAGGTGGTATGGGGCAGGTTGGGGGCAGCTGCCCCCATTCCCCCCCGTGACGACGCTAATGAACACCCGATTAATAATTGCGACCCGTTAGTTTCCCGTTCCAGTATGACACGGTAGCATTAGCGTCGCCACGGGGGTGGGTAAATGGGGCAACTGCCCCCCAACCTGCCCCAGACCACCTACCAGATTCGCGCAAATCCGGTGATAAAGTTTTCTGTGGAGGGGTGAGGGGTGGGTAAGGAATCTGACACTCTAGCCCATTTTGCCCCCCACCAAAAATTCCTGGCGACGCCACTGCACGATAGATATTGTTAGCAAGTATGACGCGTCTGGTTAATCTTGTGTGTGGCGAAGGAAAGCGACTGAGACAAACGGAGAAAGAGGAGGAAGAGGAAGAGGAGAATTCAACCTGACGATAGACACTCGTCTTCTCCTATTAAGATGTCAACTGATGGACGCCAACCGCCGATTCAACGAAGCGAAAGAGGTCAACTCCTTTCTATTCGCGTGCTAGACCAAGGACTACTAGATTGCCTGGACGCGTAACTGAAAAAGGAGCTATACTTCAGGGGGCTGGATAAATGCAGCCTCCTGTGCATTTGCATGTAATTTTGGACTTTTTCAACTTCCAATTGCTCGGATTCTGTGAAAGCTAAAATTATGAGGTATACACCAATGTTTTGCATTTTTATCCCTCTTTCAAACCATCCGTGCAAAATTTAATAACAATTGAGATAAGGGTCTACAATCTGGCCTGAAACAGATCTCCCCTCCCAAAAATTTTTTTTTATGTTCCAAGCTGTGTTGCTAACATTTTTGAGTGGCAGCCTAACTTTTGTGAACAGCAAAGTTATAGGAGAATGTAATTGGAACAAAATAAATCAAAAATTTTGAAAATTGGACAATATTTGGTCGAGATATGTTCTTCCTACCCCGAGCACTCTCCTTCCGATAAATTGTCGTTTCGATCAGTTTAGAACGATGCTTGTATTTCTTTTATAATTTGCTATATCTCGACCAAATATTGTCCAATTTTCAAAATGTTTGATTTATTTTGTTCCAATTACATTCCCCTACAACTTTGCTGTTCACAAAAGTTAGGTTGCCACTCAAAAATTTTATCAACACAGCTTGGAACATTAAAAAAAAATTTTTTTGAGGGGGTTCTGTTTCAGGCCAGATTGTGGACCCTTATCCCAATTGTTATTAAATTTTGCACGGATGGTTTGAAAGAGGGATAAAAATGCAAAACATTGGTGTATACCTCATAATTTTAGCTTTCACAGAATCCGAGCAATTGGAAGTTGAAAAAGTCCAAAATTACATGCAAATGCACAGGAGGCTGCATTTATCCAGCCCCCTGAAGTATGGCTCCTTTTTCAGTTACGCGTCAGTTACGCGTCCAAGCAATCTAGTAGTCCTTGGCTAGACGCATTTTAAATAGCACAATGCACTTCAGTCTACGGCACGGGGGGAGGAGGAGGCGCGGGGCCTGGCCCCCTCTCTAATCACGACTGGTGAGTAGTTAGGGGGTCGGGGGTAGTATAGTTTCTATAGTATTAGGTCAACGTGCACCAGAGAGCGTCCACCAGACACCAAACCGTTGGCCATAGAATTCTATATATATATATATACGATCATAGTTAGGCCTAGGCCTATATCAACAAGCATCAAACACTGGAAAATTTGGGTGATTCATAATTGAGAATTTAAAAATAGACTACTAAGGACTCGTAGACCTCTTTAGACCTTTTGCTTTCAACAGGTGTTTAAAGTGAAAATGGAAAAACTTAAGCAACGAAGAGAAGAACTGGAGAAAAAGGAACTTCATATGAAGAAATATCTAAAGAAATTCGAAACATTTCTTCAGGTTTTCAAACTTTGATTTTCGACACATTTTCTTTTGCATCTCGCCGCAGAACAGATTTCATGCGATTGAAAATACAACCAAACGCCCAACTGGGTCCTCTTACTCTCTAATCTGCAGAGAGAGAGGGGTACTGGTGTCTCCATACCCTAAGGCCAGGCTAAGGGGTAGAGGTACTGATGATCCCCATACCTAGACTAGTCCAGAAGACCAAGAGAAGATTTTCTGAATGTTCGGAATTGAAAGAGAGCGAAGTGGCGAGGAACCAATGACGTCAACGGGCGAAATCATGCAATGGACACTTCACGAAATGATCGAATCAATGTTAACCCCTTAACTGGGGATCCCGGATATATCTATCCATTTTACATTGAGTTACAGTTAAATACACGGTTAAGGGGTTAATGATTTAGGGATCGTCCATAAATTACGTAACGCGGTTAGGGGTTCGCCATTTGTTACGGAGTGTGACGACGGGGGTTATTCCGTAATTGTGACGTAACGCAAAAAAGCTTAAGTGATGACCTTTGACCTTTATTTGCTTGCCAGGGATTTTATATTTTTCATATATCACCTGATCTGTAACTCTTCCGCTCTTCCGAAAGTTCCCCGAGAAAAGCTTTAAAAACCCGACAAGTAAAAGGATCGAAGGTCATCTTGCATTTTTCACACTTGATCTGTAACCTTTTAGAAGAAAGTGTACCGGGGCCTAAAACTTGTAAATCCGCCGCTGATAATCATTATATCAATGGCGATGTTTTTCTCTTTCATTGTCCAGGAAAACGAATCGAAAAAGGCAAAAGCGCTGAAGAAGGCAGACGATTCAAATCAGACGACACTGGCGAAAACAGACGAAAGCACCGCGTATGCCACAGACATGCGCACCTGTTCAGTCTTTCTGCTTCTGAATTTCTTTTATTTAGTTTTCTTAAACGATATTCGAACTACATTAGGACCTAACTATTTATAATTTATATTAAATTGCAAGACATTTCTGCGCTATACAAAGGTTATTGAATGAGATCAGAATACTCGAGAGACGCAGAGAACGATTACGTCATCGGGTGACGCAACACAAGATCTACGCTCAGATGATGAATGACGTCGTCGACCTGAGTGACGATTTCCGGGAAATACGTGACGTCATCGAACGCCACAGCTCCCTCTCCTCCGCCAGACAGGTGCGTCTTGTCACAGAGGCTGCGCAGAGTCGTCGCTAGAGTATTCGGCGCCCTGGGCCGGGTATCAATTGTTCGCCCATAATTATATAACAGCGTAAAAACTGAAAACTGGTGATGACCTTTTTATCAGTCAGACTTTTCACGGCGTTGTAGGGGTGAAGCAGTGAAAGAAGTAGTGTGCAGAATATGTGGGTGATTGCCTTTTTTCCTTTTCTTGCTGCCAATACCGCCGTGAATAAAATCAACCATGGTTTCTGCTCCTCAGGACGGCGCCCGGGGCAGATTGCCCCCACGCCGCCCCTAGCTACGGCTCTGCAGTGGCGTAAGCGGAGGGGTCGGCCAGACCCTATGGCATAGATAGAAGATAGATAGACATTTATTGGACTACCACACGAATTTAGTAATATGTCGTAAATATAACAAGTAAGTAAAACGAAGTGTTCCAAAGGGACGAAGAGGGTTAACTCTGACCTGGCATATTTAAGGGTACAATTCTACAGGGGGAAGGTGCAATTAGGTCGGATGAACCCAATCAGCCTGGCTAACCTTTCTCTCTCTCTCTCTCTCTCTCTCTCTCTCTCTCTCTCTCTCCATTACTATTGTTGAAGTTGTCATCAATAAGCAATTAAGCATGAAGGACATAATATGTCACTTGCATTGCAACTTACAGGGGCCTAAGTAAGTTGATCGAGATAATTGCTACAGGCAAAGATCGACAAGTTTCATGGACGGAGTGTTATCATTGATATTGACTGATCGTTCTCTCTGATGCCGCGTGATCGTCTAAATGGGTGCTCTCCGTTGCGGGTCCATTAAGAGAAGACGACGACGACGACGACGACGACGAAGACCGGGACGCTGTTAAGGCGCGCATTACTCTCTGTGCAGAAATCTTCGGTGATCGTTGTTTTGCGAATGCGTTTACAGGATCTGACTGAATCGAACGCAGAATCCGAACAGAGACTCGACGAGATGAAGAAGTCTCTGGCGCGTTACATCAAAGTAAGTCTCTAGAGCTGTTCTGTCGCCGTCGTAGTCAGGATCACGTGTCGGGTACACTACAGTATAGGCCTATACAAGGCACCAGCCGCGCAACCATTTTCAACTCAATTTAGTATTCAATCGAATAAGCTAGCTCCAATTGCACGGTGGAGGCTGCACAGTTAGCAGCAGCAGCAGCAGCAGCAGCAGCAGCAGAGGTCTAAACAATCAAACACAAGCATTTAGGTCCGTTGTGTGTGTTTGTGTGTTTGTGCGTATGTGCGTGTGTGTGTGTGTCTAAGAATTCGGATATGTAGTGACAGGAAAGCTTTGATTTCATTGGATTCATTTGACCAAGATGAAAAACTGTCTATAGAGATGAGAAGGCCTATATCTAGGATCTGTTGTTGTTGTTGTTGTTGTTGTTGTCGTTGTTGTTGTTGTTGTTGTCGAGGAGGAGGAAGACGCCGAAGTCTTTCGACGCAATGTCGAATTGTCTCAGCTGACGACTGACTTCGACCGAAGTCGCTTCGGTTGCAACCAGAGGGACAGTGACTGGTCGACGGTCGTCGAAGCGATGACTACCAATCGACTTCTGCTCGGAATCATCGTCAAGTAGGCCTTTACGGGTTCCTCGTTCCCCGCGTCCCCTGCCCTAGCTCTCGTGGCTACCCCAATGCGGAATGGTTTGTTGAGGCTGTTCGCATATGCGATGGCTTAAACAGTGGCGTTGTAACCCTGAATGTCTGTGTCCGTGACAGACAGTGGCGGCTCCACCGGGGCCTCTGAGTAAGATTGCGTCATGGGTCCCACTTATCCACCGGATACCGCTAATGTCACTGCTTCAGGTCAGTTCGTCTCTTAATTACAAAGCCATACACGAATCATCGAGCATCTTACTTCTGTCGCCGCCTATCGTCAATGTTTCACGAAAGACGAGGCCGCCGCCGCCGCCGCCGCCGCCGCCGCCGCCGCCGCCGCCGCCGCCGCCGCCGCCGTCGTCGTAGTGCGCCGGTCGGCTGTGGTTTTCAGGTTTCTCTGTGTAAAACTATCGGCTTCGTTGCTATTTTAATATAATTAGGCGCAGTGGCGGCTCCACCGGGGGGCCAGAGGGCCCGCACCCCCTATTGAATGCCTGGCCCTCCCAGTGGCCCCCCGTTGGGACCCTATACTTAATGCTACATACATTAAACAACAAATGGTTGGCCCCCATGATTAGAGGTTGCCGCCCCAACGGCCCCCCACTTGCCAACTCCTAGAGCCGCCACTGATTAGGCCCCGCCTTTAATAACTTCCAAGCATAAGCGCTGGTCGCCTTGACAACGGTGGCTTCGGTGAGTAGTTGTTTGGTCGATCGACGTGTTTCAGTGTCACGGACAACTTGTTTTATCCGATCGAAAAGACGAAGATCGAGAGAACGGATGACGCCGATTCAGTGCGACGAAACAGACAGCACTTATGCACTGCACTCAAGCTACAGAAGGTCATTATTATTATTATTATTATTATTATTATTATTATTATTATTATTATTATTATTATTATTATTATTATTATTATTATTATTATTATTATTATTATCATCATCATCATCATCATCATCATCATCATCATCATCATTGTAGTTATTATTAAGTGACGTAGCCAGTATTCCGGAATATGGGAGCACTTCGACATTTTTCGGCCAATTAAAGTCTTGAGGAGCGAGAAAGGCGAGCGTCTCAGATGCTTTAAACAGCGCTAGAGTCTCTAGAACGTTTTCCTCGGTCAAATACCTCCAATTACTCGCTGGTTTTGGACGAATCCAGATCCGATTCTGCCCCTTGGCTACGCCGATGTTTATTAATCGTAGTATCCATCAGTATTATAGTAGCTTACCGCAGAGATGTCTATGGGTTGGGTTAACCCATGGGTTGGGCTATAGACTTTTCCATAGTTGTGGTGGGTTGGGTCATAAATAGTTTAGGAAATTGTAATGAATTACGGTTGGTTGGGTGCTAAAAAGTGGACCCATAGACATCTCTGGCCTAACGTCATAACAAGTAATTAGGCTCACGCCATGATAAAGTCATCGACTCACTATAGAAGGGTCTAGAAGGCAGCATAGAAGGGAAAAGTGCGAAATTGTGCACAGATTAATGTCCATTTCCTTAAAGCAAAAACAGTTTTATTAACCGTTTCTGGAGAAAAGCACAACTGTGTCCAAGGGCTGGAATTCTCCAGGTGCTGAGATTTTAAGCACTGCATGCGTCCTAAAAGTCGAGTGTTTTAAACTATCAGTTCAGTTGCCAGGAATCAATTGTATTCGTTGGGAACACTTTGACCAAAGCCCCACTGCATGGCCCACTGAAGCGGCGCAATAGGCCTACAGGCGTTTCAGTCTGCATGCAGACAGGGGCGACGCTAGGGGGTGGGTCCGCACCCATCCAGCCTCGGCACCCAAGCAAATCGTGCAAATACGCAGATACATTTTTGATTGGGTGGAGGGTGGGGTGAGGGGTAGTGTGAGCTGGGTCCTGGTTGTGTAGATTGCATTAGACCCACCCAGCCAACAAAACCCAGCGCCGCCCCTGCATGCAGAAGACCGATTCTTTAACAATTATTACTCTAGTGTGGTGCTTTTCGGAAGCTGGAATCAAAGCGCATATGATTAGTCTGAAAAGATGGCCAATGACAGACGACAACGCACGATTACAAAAGCTATTGCGATAACACAGGACTTTGAATTGTCGCTGAAGAGCATCGACTTGATTCTTCAGGTTCAGAAACACATTCTTGATCTTCAGAGCATCGTTAACGGAAAATGACAGCAAAGAGATAGACGCCGTGCACTCTCTCCTCAGTAACAATCCTCCGTCATTAAAGAAGAAGAAACTGATCAGCTAATTACAGTCAATCCCACTTAATGTGACTATTCTCTCTGCAGAATAAAATATCTAGATCAGAGGAAGAGTTTCTGAATTTGAGCCCTTTATTATTAGCAGACTAAACAGTGGGCATGACATGCATACAACTGACAAAATTACCTTTTAAGATTAATGAAATACAACTTGTTTTGTAAACTACTGAATTGCAACGATACAGTTTAGGTTAATATTTTGCAAATCAGCCTCTCTCACGTGCAAAGGCCAATTGTCTTAGAATGGGAACCAGAATGAAATGTCAACCATTGAAACGATTTTCATCAAAAGGGTTAATAATGGAAATTACAAGAAGAAGCTTAAAATGATAAAGAGTCTTGAATAACTGCAACTCCAAGTATTCATAAAATTCGTAAATAACACTTCTAAAATACAATAATTTATAATAATATAAATTACATATATCATAGGCCTATATGTTTATCTTATAAATGTAAATAATAATATTATATATATATATATATATATATTACATATATATATATATGTGATATAATTGGGTTATATTTTTAATCACTTTTGTTTGTGATTCCAAGTTGCAACTAGCAACTGAACTATGACAAACTGTATGGTATATATATATATATATATACCTATATATATATATATATATATATATATATATATATATATATATATATATATATATATATGCCCTATATATATATGCCATGCCCTGGACCAAAGTTCAGCAGAGAAATTGCCTAGGGCTGTTGCAATGTTGCTACTGATCATTGTACTGCTATGACGTACGACACACAGCACTCTACATGCAACTTTTCCACGACAGATGCCGTACGGCAGGTTTCCCAACCTTTTTATATCGTGACCCGGTAATTTGCATACTTTTCCCTTTGCAGCCCATACACATTTCACCCAGGGCCTACGTCCTGAAAGCCTGAAGTCTGACAAGCAAAAAATGGTCGTCACTGCTTTTCGACACCTAATCACCGAATGATGCGTCAATTTCAGTCTTAAGACGAAAAAAGGTCATCGCCACTTTTTTACACGTACAATTTAAACAATTTTTACAAAATCTTAAAATTATTATTGAATTTTATCAATTTTATTCGAAGAATTTTGCGACCCGGCATTTTATTATCCGTGGCCGCGTTCCGGCCCACCAGTTGGGAAACCCTGCTGTACGGCATTTGGTACTGAAGGTGTTAATATGAAATTGATACTATAACTTGTGTCATTTAAAATCCTGTAAAAAACATTGCAATCTATCAATAAGATATTCTTGACAGAACACCTCACACAGTTGACATGGAAATGGGAAAATCTTCAAAACAGTTTATGTCAAACAAAATTTAAAAGCATTAATTGCACACAAAGCATACAAAAATGAATTATTTTCTATCAGAAAAGTTGAAAACTTGGTGGATATTTAACGAGAATCCACTTCTCATAGAGTTGTTCACAATGAGTCCAACCAAGAAGAGAATAAACCTAAAACAAACACCAACAAATTACTGATACAAGCAGCAGCAGCAGCAGCAGCAGCAGCAGAAGATACGCTTCCAAATCAACAGAGTGACCAAGACAATGTCAGAGTAAATAAGTAAAATTTTGCAAGTAATTTATTTATATAGCACTTTGGAGAGTAGTACAGTAGTAACTGCTTATTATTATGCACTTAGTAAAGAGTAAAGAAATCTTTGACATAAATAGACAAATATTACACCTCGCAGATTTTTGTCTCCAGATCTTTTGTCAGTTTCTCCTCCGACTGTTTGAACATGAGCTTTAAAACGCGTCCGTAGTGCTGATGAACAAGTGCGTGACGCAGGAAAAACTGATACGTCTAGAAATACAACAGGATGATGTTAAAACAGAATATTAGTCAATTAAACCACGTAGATCTCAGGTTTTAATTTTATGCATATAAAATTAAATTGCATTTTATAAAATTAGCAGAACAACAACAACCACCAATGAATATGCCAAAAGAGTCATGTGGAATTTGTCATAATAAAATAGCGTACACACAGCAGTTAAATATCGGATGCAATAAGTAATCCAAGTGGCATCTGCATTCAGGAACAAAGACACACATATATCACGGCTACTACATTTCTTATAGATCATCAAGATGACTTCCTTCATGTAAAGGCCAGCCATGGTCTGGATTTCTTAGCTCCCGAGAAAAGCCGACAATTGCGTAAACATAACCTTAGAGTCCGTGATCTCCGTCCATTTCAGAAGCTCAACGAACAGCTCGTCTATTTCTCTCATGACTGCTGTAGTCTCCTCTTCACTGCGCTCAGCCTGTGCGTTGCGTATCATGTCGACCAACGCACAGCCCCTTCGCACATAAGCGTCAATCAGAGTGCTCTTTGTCTTCTCCATCTGACTGCAGCAAAAGACACGATTACCACGGTCATCGGAATCATTCACAAACAAGTTATCTTCAACTGCGTAAACAAACCAAAAGTCTCCCGCAAACGTGAAATCCAGGAAAGCCTTCAGCAAGAAAAAGATCTCACGTCAGATAAGTTCAGATGACTTGCACAGAGATCGTTAGAAAAGACATCAAGAGGACAGTTGCAATCAAGAGAAACGTAACAGAGTACGGTCTTACGCTTTGGTGACCGAAGCATCTGCCGACAGATCAGCTTTCATCCCGTAGTAAGCGATCAGAGCATTTACATCAATTCGACTGATGACGGCCTTTGCGGTGTCTTGAATTTCAGACAAACGGTTTAATCGATCCTAAGACACAGTTTATCATCACCGTCATTAAAATCAGAAGAAAAAACCGAACAACAAACAAGAACGTAGAGACATTTTCAAAAATCAAACCGTGCATTTAGTGGATGCCATAAAAGCAATGAAGATTCAACATAAGGCCACTTCTTCACCGACCACTTCAATCTAGACAGATCATGCCAGACACAGGATCCATTCACCATTCAGAATTTCATCAACTCACAAGTAGTCTAGTCACTTTACTTTAAGCTATTCTTCTCCAATAACAACCTGACCCGAGTAAATAACCTAGTTTCGTTCAACCAAGAAAAACACAGAAAAACACAGACGCCTAAACGCCGAGATACCTTGTCATCGTCAAGAACGTGCAGTCGAGCAGAGTGCAGCAGCAAATGGGAGTCGTAGCTTCTGCACAGCTCTTCATAAAGTGACTCACCGGTTTCACAATCAAACCTAACATTTGAAAATTAACAGAAAGTACAATTAAGCTCCTTCAGAAAAGTCAACCGACAAAAATATAAAAGACGACATGAAAACACTAAGTGCTATCAAAAGAGAGGAAATGATGAAAACTTTCAAATTCTTACTTTGACAGCCACGAGATCTTAAAGTCACGAAGTGCTTCTTCATACAAAACATCTTTCGTCTTCTCTGCTTTTGCAGTTGAAGAAACTTCAATGCTGCTATTTGAACCATTCTTTGTCTTCTTCAATAAATCCCCTATTGCATATCGAAATGTAAAACCCTCCTAAGGAACACATAAAAGACAAATCATATATTCAAGACAAAGTAACCTTCCATAAAAACTGAATCAAAAAGTCAAAGTGGCAGCACAGCCACAGCGAAGTCCACGTCTGCATCCGTTTCTGGCTGTTTAATAAAGAACATGTCTGACATTGATTGACTTTTTCAATAACTGGTACATTTGCCTGAGAGGATAAAGCATAAGAAACGCCAGAAGTCAGTTGAAGAGAACAGACAACAAGAACACAAGTGAAGAATTGACGAGAAGACAAAGACTCTCTGTGACGGAGCTAAAGCAACAATTCTCAGAGTAACACAGCAGCAGAGACAGACACTGACTAAATGCAAATCTCATTTAATTAAGCGCATCTAGGTTGAGTAAACGGATATCTTTGAAATGAAACACACTGGCTTACAATTTTCCTAGCTGCTTCATCTTTTGAGAACGACATAGAGCCGCTGAGATAATGGCCACTTGTGGCACCTTTTGGAATTCTACAAATCACAAACAATGACCATCGACTGTCAAACAGTTGCTAAAAGGAAGGCTGGCTATCATGAGGCCAAACACATCATTCAAGAATCCTTCTAAAGTGACGCAAGCAATTACCATTACATAATGCCACAATAACGGAACTAGGAACCTTAACCAAAAGGATTGTATACGTGACTAATCTAAATGTAAACAAGAAACAAAATTATAACTCAGAATGGCTACTTGTCATCAGGCAATGCAGCGACGTAGATTGGACAGACATGGCCCTTTGCAAGACCCTGAGCAGTGAACTTTTTTGCCCCCGTCAGACAGTTCTGGTGCGTTGCATAAACGTCCAGTTGAATTGGATTTGGAAGCTTATGGTGAACAAGAATAAACGCATCCTTCAACTTGTCAAGCATTTCTCGCTTTTCATGCCTCACCTGAAGGCGGATTGTGTAGTCACCCTTTTCTATTTTGACTGTGTACTGCAAATTAAACATATGAAAAAAGTCTGTGAAAATAATTACCAAAGTACAACAATAGCTAATTAGGAGTTTCATATCAGTGACTTGTTTATAGATTTGCATTTATTGCAGGAATTGCAGCGTAGGAACAAAAGCCGGTACACAGTGTGCTCCGTCTACGCTCGACCCACGACACCTTATTGGCGACCATAGGCCAGTGAAGAACCAAAAATCTCCTCAACCTTCAATTTAATCAATGCAATTAGCAGAGCAGGACCTAACCTGTAAGACGTACGCATCTCCACATCGTATCAGCTCTTTGTTGCTGTTGTAGAGCATCCAGAACTGTGACTCGTACTCGCTTTCGTAGAGTAAAGAGCTGAGCAGAGAAAAGTCGACGGTGATTTCACCAGACTTCATCTTGCTGAAGCCGTACGTCAGTTCAATGGCACTGATTTGTCGATTCTTAGGGAGGGTGTCCCGTCCCGACAGTAGGCACCGAATTCTTTGTTCATTTGGCCTAAAATTCACATATTGGCAAATTGTTATCATCCTCTGCATCACCACAATCAATGCAGTAGTGCTGAAATTGTGAAGATTTATCAGCCATTTTAGGCATCAAAACAGCTCATAAATATCTCCAAATGCTTAGTAGACACAGATCCTAAGATGAAAGGCTGACCTGAGTGGCTGAGTGTGATTACGAAGAGTGACAGAAGGAAGAACGTCTTCATGCTGCAAGAGGCTCTGAACATCTACACGGCAGACTGCGTCACTTGCATGCTGTCAAGCATTTCCAAATTACACAGATATACAAAGACCGCTGATACAATCAACTGAATCATTCGAGACTCTCAAGGTAAGAAAACAAAAACTTCTCTCAATTCCACCGTAATATCAGGCATCTACATTTAGATATGTGAAAATGCTTTGATTCTGATCACTAAATCCCAGCTCCGATTCTGATTTCAATCTCACATACAAGATATACATGTCACGCGACCAGTGACTGTTCTTGTATAATTTACATCTGTAATCAATTCATTTGATCATTTTAAAAATATGGATCCAAATGACATCATTATCAGGAAATTCTCTGACCATTGTAATATTTCTGGAGCACGGAAGAAGTCCGTGGAATGTGAGGCTGACATCAACAGGAGCGTCGTGCGTCGACTGCCACCATTTCCCAATTCCAAATTCCAACGTGCGTCCTCCCTAAACACAGACAACAGAAGAAAGGCTGCTCAGTCATAAGAGTCATCACAGTCGCATCTATACTTTAAGGCATCTAAAAGGTCAAAAGAAAACTCTCTCCAAATAAAAGACAATCTGTGTTTCCCTTTTTCATTTGAATCACTTTGCTGCCATGTTAATAGAGAGACTCTCGGTCGATTCTGGTCGAATCTTACCAAAACAGAGAACGTGAGGTTAGAGGAAACAAGTTCAGGCATTGAAATATATTTGTCAAATTGAAACGCCTTGAAAGACTTTTCTGGAACAAGTTGGATGCAGTGAACAATGAATCGTGGACTGTTCTCCAAAGCAGAAGACTGAAGATTCAAAACTAAAAGATAACAGAGCAAACATTTAACCTAAACCAAAGACTATTCAAAAAACTATTCTATTCTACAAAAGCCCATGGAAATCAACAACATTTTAAAACATTCACTAAATCGCCATTAGAAGGCTACGCTGGAAGCAGAGAATCAGATTTAGACCAAGATTTGTTCAGACACAACGGACAACATTTGCTGTTTCAGACTCACGAACAAACAGATCAACGTTTGGATCAATTGTGGGAAGCAGCAACGGATACAAGGTAATTTTTTGGCTGCCAAACTAAGCTGTCAGTTGTACAAGTGAAGCAAGAGTTAGCACAACCTAACACCATTATGAGTCAAATCTCAAAGACAGTGTTATAAAAATACTATTAACATTGTGCTATGCTAATACATATACAAATGAAGAAGTTGAAATTCTCACCTGCCCAGGTAGCCCCATGAGGTACACTAACAAAACTACGATTAATTTCACCGGGTCGAAAGGTCATGTTCTTATAAGAAATTGCATAACGATTGCCATCATCAACTCTTCAAACAACAAAATTCCAGAAAATACTGTCACCATCACCATCATCACTGCTGCCCTCAACATCATCATAATCATCACACTTATATCTACTGAAACTACAATTCTCATTCCACAGTAACCATTCTTCTTCACATAAACTGTCAGAAAACGTTCTCTCTCTCTCTCTCTCGTGAAATTACACCAGAGAACAAACAATTCAAGCAGTACACATCCTAAGAGAAAAAGAAAGTCACCTTTTTGGAATAATTACAAAGACAGGAACACGAAACACAGCTCCCTTTTCAATACACGAAATGTCAAATGCCACAATCTAAACACACATTCAAAAACACAAGCAAGAAGACACAGCAGCTAATAAACATGACTCTGCATTCCTCTGCAACATACACATTGCAATACATTCCAATTTGAAAAACTCCAATTGAAAGCATTCTCAAAACTAACCCTAACCACTACCGTCATCAAATACATCAACGTAAATGCCAAATGCATTCGTACCTTTCAGCAAAACTCGGACATCACCAGAAATATAAACTCAGTCTGAGCAAAGAGACTAATGCCGACCGACCGACCGACCGACCGACCTACCTCCGTGAAGTGAATGCCGGGCTCAAGAGATGTCGGATCGAGTTTGATGGCAAACTGGCGCTGCATATTCATGAGCTCCATGTGAGTCGGACAGCGGATCCAAGAAGCGTCACACGTGAGAGCGATCCGCATGGAAAACGAGATCTTTTCAACCTGGTCTGAAATCATAAATCGAAAGAATCTGATGTAGTGATCCAAAGTCTGGTAACATTTTCAAACAATGCAACACCGCAGATCCAAAGGACCTTCAATTTTACGCTAGACCAGAAACTTTTGCTGCAATATGAAGTGAAACAAGAAAATTAATATATGCCAAACTTTTGGAAGACAAATGTAATTATAATCTATTAGCTCGGTGTAAAGCAACAATCGATGAATCAAGTGAAACTTTCAAATGCAAGAATTCCATATTTCAATACCTTCAGTCATCTGCAAATACTGAGGTTCAACAGAAACCGTGTGCACTGATGCGCGACACACCTCGCGCTTCTCTCGAAGATAAATCCCTCGACCACGATCTCCACAGTTTATGGAAAAATTCACATTACGCTCCGGAACATCTGAGTATTTCACAAGAAATTCAAAAGCACGATCAACCTAAAGCACAGAACATGATCAGAACATGAGACAGACACAAGACCCATTGGTAATGTCTCCTCTCAGACAAAACGAAAACAGTTCCAAAGCAAAAGCAGATGAACAGACAATACAAAGACATCACGTGGAGAAATAAACTCATCATCTATATCTACATCTGCAAAGCAATTCTCATGCATGTGAAGAACAATGGCTACTAAAAGATCATTCATCAAATTGAAAGACAAGAGGCCTTATTAATCTCACCTGCAGCAAGCCATAACCTTGAGCAAACACCTCAACATTATCTATCTTCTTTGCGGTGTTTTCAAGCGCTCTCCTAACGGAATATGGTGAAAATGGAATCCCACTGTGCTTCAAACCACTCAGAATTAAAGCTACAAATATTCAAAATCAAAAGATTCAAAAACATAATAAGGAGTAAAATAACCGCAGTGTAACATCATAACAACATTCAAGAGAAACGTCTGGCAAAAGACTTCTTCTTCAGATGGAGAAAGCACACGTCTGAGCAGCGCTCACCGATTCCGCCACACGCATTTGGTGAGCTCATGCTTGTGCCGTTCATAAGCTGTGAACCGCGTAACGTCCAATTCGGCACAGACGCAATGGCGGCCCCCGGGGCACTGATACAGACTCCAAGCGCTCCATCAGGACTGCAACAAAGAAATTAATTCCAATGACTCAAAATATCATCAATTCAGTTAAATTTTTCACTTATTTACTTCACCAAAGACACTAAATATATACAGGGACAATCATAACTGTTCATAGAAATCTTGACATTACATTCTCTAATATGCCAAAGCCTGATGTCATCTGTCAAACCTCGGTCCACGTGACGACCACGTGTAGTGCATTCCCGGCAGTTTCTCAGAAATCGCGTAAGCTGCAGCCATCATCGTTGGAGAAATATAAGCACCGACTCCTGAAAGAAAATTAGTAACCAATCATTAATAATACAAAACACAAAGAAATCCAAATAAACCAATCCAAATAAACCAATCCAAATGAACCAATCCAAATGAATCAATCCAAATGAAATCCAATCAGGACTCAAGGAGTACTTCTGAAAAACCCAGCAAATTCAAAATCCAAAGAATTAGAAGCAAAACATTATTAGGCAGTCGATGATCGCATGCTTGTCAAATGCAGTTCTCTACCGATGATATTGTTCGTGGTGCCACCGGGAGCACCAACCGTAGACAGCGCCGGACCGTTGTTACCGGCACTTGACACAAAAATCAGTCCATGTTTGTTGACAGCCTCTGTAATTACATCACAAATTCTCCTGTAAATCAAAGCACAAAGATCAAATTATCAAAACGAGAAATTATGAATGTAAATATATGATGTCTCACAAACATAGCTTTATATAGTTTCTCAAAATGAGCTCCTTGTAAACAGTACAGAGATAAAACAAATCATCATCATCATCATCATCACATTCATTATCATCATCATTGTTGTCATCAGCCAGTCTTGTTCAAGGTTGCTCGACTAGTAATCGTGGACATGGAGCAGTTGATAGCAAACTGCTCAAGACTTCTTGTCGGCTTTCTCAAAAACCATGCTCACTCCGTAATCCATACATACTGAGTACATATAAGAGATATAAATGACCTCCATTTATGGGGAGTCAAGTGTGAACAGAGATCTCCAAATAAGACTCACCCTGCATTAGGCCAATGGCAGGCCTCTCCATAGCTATAGTTGATAACATCACAATGGAGTTCAACTGCCTTTATTATCTAGAACAAGAAATACGGTAGATTGAAGTTTTAACTCCCAGCATTTCCATTTGCTCAGAACATCAAGCACCAATATTAGAATTAAATCACAAAACAGCAACACACGAAATAGAAAACAAAGGACCGGCCGAGGACACAACACACGACAGACAGAGAAACAAAAGACAGCGGAAGGAAATCTGCAGAAAATGCCAGATGCAGTGCAAACTCACTCTAAGGCAGAACGACAGCAGAAGAGACAAATGTCTTACGGCGCGTGTCAGAGCAGTTCCAGTCTCCATGGAATCCAGGCGATTGTCTCCGATCTTGATTGAAACAATCTGGGCTCCAGGTGCAATTCCACACTTCTCCGGTTCATCCCTAAAATATCCAGCAGCAATGCAGGCAACGTGAGTTCCGTGAGCACCTGACAACAACAACAACAACAACAACAGTGAACAACAAGAGAAAACAGGAATGCCAAATCAATCAATCATCGCAGAAATAACAAATTCATTTTGAAAACTAGATCAACGTCATAATATTTCTAAATATTTCTTATTTATTTGCAAATATAACTGAATGACCATCAAATGCCAAATTCAGCAATTCAAGTAGAGCGCTGGGCACCTGTGTACCTGAATTGGTGACAATTTCAAGTAGATTTCCATCCTGATGAACGTTCACAACGTAATTCATCTTTGCTACAAGAGGAAAAACACAAAAGAATGAAAGCAAATAGAATAAAATCAATCTTCTTAAAATACATGTACAGTCAAAATCTATTTAAATCTCATAATTAATACATTACTTATAAACATTTCAAATAAGCGGTGATGCTCTACTTTTGCAGTGTAGTGATTAATATCATGAGAAGAGACAGAATAGATTAACTAGAGCAGTTGTTACCAGAAGTGATCACTCCACAGTCTCTCTTCTCTCTGTAGGTGCTTAACAGCTGACATTGCAAGAGCTCTCCGCATTCCGACGTATCAACGCACACCCTGCAAGAATTTAATTATCAAGTACAGGAAACTGGAATTCACAGAAACTCAAGTGCGACTAAAAGGCCAAATATAAAACTAAGATAAACCGCAAAATAACTCACTGCCAAGTGTTTCCATCGTGGAAGACGGCACAGTCATAGACTGGCCCGCATTCAGTGTACTTCTTTTCCAATGACTGCAAAACTTCAACTTTTGCAGACAAATCTTCTTTAACCCATTTCTCCTCCTTTAAAAAAAACAGGAGAAAATTGTAAAAGTGGTGTCCTAAAAGAAAAAAGTCCATCACACAAGATCACACTTTGCAAAAACACTTCAAAGGCAAAACAACCTCCAGCCTCTTCCAGTCTCAAGGCTAAATGACCAACAAAGTAACACAAAACTCAAATATGAACTTCTTTTAACTCACAAGCATCAACATCATTGTCAGCAGCAGCAGCAGCAGCAATGCCAGAGGCCGGTCTCACCTGAGAAAGATCAGAATGCTTAGCATCGAATTCCTCCAACTCTCGAGTGGCTTCGGTCAGCTTATGCCGATGAACTGGGTCCCACGAGTTCTCCTTAGCATCTTTCGTCAGTCGCTCCCTAAGGACTTTTGGGAAAAGACTGTAACCATTCTTGATGCCGATGTGATACTGGCCAGAAGGATTCACCCAAGAATCAGGAATCTGTAGAAACGACAGCAAATCAAATGACATTCCTTAAAAGGAAAGACCAGCATAATAGGCTTTTAGATGATCACATCTACAAATCAATCATACAATTCAGTGCCTGGCATTAAAGTGTCCATACCTTTGACAGCTCAGTACATCTACAAAATACAGACAACTTCTGCCTATTTCAGTACATGTATGCACTTCTATCATTCACACATTAACACAGAAAATTCCTTCATTGGCTCTGATTTTTATATGAATAGAGGATTGATAGAATATGAAGGATAGACGCATGTGAAAACAAATGGCTAAGAAGGATCATGAGAGTTGGCTATAAAGAGCATGTAACAAACAAAGAAATCAGAGACAGAACGCAACAACCCTTCGTCAGTAACATCATAAGAAAGAAAAGAATGGAATGGCTGGGGCATATATTGCGAATGGAAAACGAAAGACTGCCAAAAATAGCATACTATCATAAACAGAAGGGTAAAAGAAGTCAAGGACGACAGAGAACAAGATGGACGGACTGCATAAGTAAAGACCTCAACACGGTGGGGCTCAAGCTGGAAGGGAAAACAACTGGAAGAAATAGGATGACTCTGGAGGAACTGGCGAACAACAGAGACAAGTGGAGAGAAATCGTTTCGGAATCAACGACTGGACACAGTCAAAGATGACAGAGAGAGAGAGAGAGAGAGAGAGAGAGAATATGAAATCACAACAGATGAACCATTTGGCCATTAATGATTCAAATATCAAACCCATGGAATAATACAAACATCATACAGTACATTTCAATGCCTGTTAGCCATGAATTAGTTATATATGGTGAATGTTATCGGTCTTATAGATGTAGTTCCCAGTGATAACAAGCAGCCTATATATAATCAAATGTAAAACTTTAAAAGCGACAAATTAGCAGACAGCACAAACAGACAGATGAGTACGTTGACCTTGAGTTTTCTTCCAGACAATCCTGTAATTTCTCCATCTACTGCCTCTACTATTGTTGATGTATCGACATCCCCTGATCCTGTGACATCAGCTATATCAACAATCTTTGGCTGACCATCTGTTGTCGTCTACCACAGAACAGTTTAATCAAAAACTGTCAATTCTTTACTACTCTGTATAAATATGATCAAAACAATTAATTACAGTGAAAAGAATTGTTTTCCCAGAGAGTCAATGCCCAACATCAAATGCACTTTATTCATTTAATTGCCTCTTCTGACACAATGACATCTAATACATAGGCACATAATTATGTTTGATGTCCTAACTTTCCAACTCATCCAAAAACCAGACCCTAGAAGCTTAAACTCAAAACAGCATCCCAAGAACTAAAAAATTGTATTAGATAAAAATTTGACCCATAATGTCTGTTCAGTACAATTGCTAATGAAAAGCAGAATTGTATCAATTTAAATGCCTATAATTCCTATAATTCAATTTCACTGTCGAATGTGTACATATGATGACCCAGAAACGCAAAAGAGTCTGCAAATGATACAATTGAAATAAACTTGCTACTGCCAGTCATATATCAAAATTACAGCTTATTTTACAATGGATTTGAAATATTTAAAAATCCGAGATTAAAAACATTTGAAACATTCTTCTAATTTAGATCAAACACATTTTGACAACTTCCTGAATATGTTCTTACGTCACCTATAGAAAACTCTGGTCTCACTCATATCTTCCCTAGTGCGGAGCATTTGCTGTGATCATGTGTACTTGAGTCCTTAAGGGTAAAGTTTACTAAATCGCATCAGGCTTTATTTAAAGAAACTTCAACTGTGATCACACTTTAGCAGCTAAAGAGATCGTGCAAATCTTCTTGACTCAACAACGTCAGGGTCTTCGTCAACAAAGACATCAGCTTCATCGGATAATCCAGTTGCATCTGTGATCACAACTGTGATCACACTTTAGCAGCTAAAGAGATCGTGCTCTGTCAATCCGACCATAGCCTCAGTTCAGTTGAAACGCGGTCTGTTCTAAAGGTATTTTGCGCTACATATATGTGGCGAATATGAACCTGGAGTCCGGCTGCGAGAGGATCGACGCCGGTGTCGAGGACGGCGATCGTAACTCCGCGTCCGTCGCAGTCCGGATACTTGCTGAGAAAGGACCAGGCCCCGGTCTCCTTCTTTGGCAAAAGACCATCCAACGGGAACTCTATGTCCACCAACGATGACGACGACGCCATCTTCCCTTCACTCGACGACGATATAGATCCCTGTGTTTTCATTTGTGCATCTATGCCACTCGTAATTCTCGATTTTTTTCATAAAAGAAATTTGCCACATAATTCAGAAAATTTAGCATAATTAATAATTCTCAAAATCAGATTCACAAAATGAGGCCAGCATTTAACTCTGTTGCAATTAGCTCTTAAACGCGTAAACTCTCTCAAAATATCACCACTTGTTTTAACCGTAGCATCAGCCGATAGTGGATTTTCTGGTCTAGCCTATAAATGGACACATGTCTTTCAGCTTGATTATTCTTTCAAAATCTAGCACCTTTTCCAACTTCGATGCTTCTCATCTAATTTGTTCAAGTCCTTTTTCTTCGTAAGCAACATAATTGCGCTAAAAGATGAACAAATTAAGAGACTCGCTGCCTTCATACGAAAGTGTCCCTTATTTATACCGTAATAATTATAAGTTTACAGTTACACAACAAAGAGATTCACAGCGCCCCATTATAGACTTTTTGCAATAACAACCTGACCCGCTGCCTCATAGATACCCTGACCTTGCCCGGCCGACAAACCACCCTGCCTAAAGCTATTTTAAGAAAGATTAAGCGCATAAGAATAAGCAGCTACTGCTGTGCTGCTTTCCGGGGCGCTGTAGAAGTTTACGAGATTTTACTTTACTTACTTTACTTTGGCGCCCGAGGATTGTCTAAAAGAGCGCTATAAAAGTCTTCTTCTGACTAAGTATGATCTTTTATCTTTTCATTCATAGAATTATCACTAGAATGAGCCGGTGCGTTTGAAACTGAAAGTGAAACCAGTTTTCCGCCATTTAGTGTGATCACATTGCCAGAAACTCCTAAGA
This sequence comes from Metaphire vulgaris, assembly GCA_018105865.1. Lineage (NCBI taxonomy): Eukaryota > Metazoa > Annelida > Clitellata > Crassiclitellata > Megascolecidae > Metaphire > Metaphire vulgaris. The sequence continues at coordinate 17,856,065 of CM030841.1, forward strand.
GAAGCCGTCTTAAAAAGCCAAAGTATGATGTCATTTATTTAATAATAATAATAATAATAATATTATTATTATTATTATTATTATTATTATGCACTTCTATAGCACCAGTTCCAATACCAATACCAAAGGGTATCAATCGATTGGTATTTCAAAATCTATCCGCAAAAAGACATCACTAGGGCAAAAAGACCGGGTTTAGTGACCGGAGGAAAATGTAGTGACCGCTATATCGAGCGTGAGTCAGTCAGAGTCACCACTAGCGCAGGCCAGCAGTGGACGGCAGCTAGGTGGAGCCACCGCTCGTAGGCAGCTGCAGCAGTACAGCAGTCGTACCGTTCTCGTACGATGACAGTCGAATATATGAGTGCGAAATTGCATGACTTGCATTAAAATCTTTGAATCTGACAATTCTGTATTAAACGATAAAATCCAGTCTGCTAACTCCCTCTAGTCTAAGCCATGATAGCCATTTTCTAAAAGATGGCAACTTTCCGATCTTTAACCATGATAGACTGCTGCCTTTTATTAAATTTTTATTTCTATGTTCTCGTGACATCTCGTCGTCGTCAGTTGATTTTATTATAATAAATTACTAAACTCTGGTTTTCGATCGTTTAGCGAAGATCAGTCGCCAAAAGTGAAAATCTCCTTTTTGTAAATGCACTCGATCTGCGTTTAAACATTTGAAATGCGACAGTCAGGAACTTATAGAGCGCAATTAAGTAAATTAAACCCGTTGCCCGTCCTGATGGATTTGGTACTTGCGGCTAGGATTTGGTACGGCATCGGCTGATGACTCTGTGCATTTTAAAGTGATGCAATGGAAGTTAACCTATGAGGAAAGGCTAAATCACTGTGGATTGACAACCCTGGAAAAAAGAAGAGAGAGAGGGGATTTGATCGAGACATACAAAATACTAACAAAGTGGAAATGCCAAGAGAAAGATTCTTTACAATGAAGCAGTATGATCGAACCAGAGGACACAGCATGAAACTGTTCAAGAAACGGGTTGGGAGACATAAACAGCATTTTTTAGTGCAAGAGTGGACAGATGGAATGAACTGGATGAGGGGATAGTAACGGCTACAACTGTAAACGAGTTCAAGATAAACCTCAGTAGTTTAGGATATTAGATTGGACAGGAACAACAGCGGTTCTCACACAGGGCAGTCCCTACTGAACCACTTTAAACCTTGTTATAATATATTATATTAAGTTAATTGGATTGGATGCCACACTCAATATCCTAAATGATAATTGAGTCACTTGTTCATATTTTGTCGTTTGGGTCATTGCTAAATATTTCTTACAGATTTTACTGGCATGCACCAGTATGCACAATATTTTAAAATATTTTTTGTAAAGGTCTTTTGTGAATGCTTTACTGTTGCAATTGTCTGGCTTTAATATTAATGTTGATTTTTTCACATAGGACAGCATTTTTTGTTGCCATGGCCTCAAAAAAAGACCTTGAAGAAGTGTTTCATGTGGCTGACGTAGACAAAAGCGGTTTCCTGACACTTCAGGAGCTCTGCAGTGCTATGCGTCGCCTTGGCTACAAGGGCGATGATGCGGTCATCAAGGTGTGTTGAATTGTTTTTGTCAACAGTTTTATAGAAATTTATAGAAATTTTCCGATGATTTTCAAAAATATATGTGACAAGTGTGAAAAAGTGATGACTTATTTTTGCTTGTCAGACTTTTCAAGATGTTAAAGGATTATCAAAGGACATGCAATGCAGTGTTGCAGCGTCCCGCCCGCCCCCCTCCAGCACACCAAAAGTGTTTGCGATAATAAATAATATTGCATATTGTTTGAAATAAATTGATTGTGGACCCACCCGGGCCCCCTGCAGATCACTGGGCTCCTATTTGCCCCCCTTCTCTCGGCAAGCCTGCACACTAGATGGAATCAATGGTTGTACTTGCTGTTGGCAGTAGTCTCATATCACTCCAGTCCTAAAATCACTTCTCTGACTCGCAGTTCTGGAACGGATGCACTTCAGAATTCTATGCCTCACCAACAACACCGTCCAGTTCTCAAAACCCATGTACCAGTTGTTGTGTAATCACTTTACAGTGCAATTACAACAGTCAGTTTGTTCATCCTCTTCAGCCTGACTCTCTTGTACAGCCAGCAGCCATGTCACTATAATTCTCAGATTGGTTAATCTCCTACATGACACCTCGTCTCTGGAATGATCTGCCATTGTAAAGGTCAATTAATCAAGTTCTTATTAGTCTCCAATGACTATCACTTCACAAGCCTTCCAAAAACAAATATAAACTCTTCATTTCAGGAAATCCTCTGGCATAAACCTTACTCTACATTCAGCCCACCTCAAATCTCATAATCATCCACCATAGAAATACTTTCCTGCAACAGCCTACCTGGATCTACAACCCTGACAATCACAGACTGTGTGTTATGGATCTTGCTGAGATTGAATGCTCATGAACAGACTGGTGCACTGCGCCAAGCTTTCAAGTGACGCTATAGAAATTTTGTTTGTACTTGCTTGCTTACATATTTAGTCTCCTTTGTCAGAACGTATTCAATGAGTTCCATTAATTGTGCTTTTTCACAAAGCAGTGTTAATGGCAATGCATCTGATTTGAGCAAATGGTTTATGATTACCTGTTTTTACACTCAGAGCTTCTTTGAAAAAACGGATTCATCCGGAGACAGCAAAGTATCTTTTGACGAATACATGAAGGCCATGAACAAGGCACCGCCTCAGCTGCACCGGTATAAACTTCATTACCTTCTACCTTTCTCTTTTTATATATATATATATATATATATATATATATATATATATATATATATATATATATATATATAATTATACATTTTTGTACTCGATACTTCATTCCCGAGGGACTTGTGAAAAAATTGTCTGGAGACATAGAGAGATTGTCTGGTTAACTCTTGTCCAGTTTGAGGTGTGAGAAAGACATGTTTGTGTGTGTGTGTTTGAATGTATATTGATATGTATTAATTTGACTTCTGATGTTTTATTTCTTGTTTAATTGTAGCATAGTTAAGCCTCACATCGGAAGAAGACATTCTTTTGAAAATTTCAGTTTATATTTGGTTGAGTTGTGTTTGATTCATCTAATGAGTTTTGAATTTTAGTTCTTTTCTTAATTCATAAATATATTTAATAAACTTTGTCGTTCTTTTATCAGTTTGTCTTTGTTTACAGTGCAGCGCTTATGAGACGAATCTTCTCAAAGTTCGACCGTGATGGGAATGGAACTCTCAACCGGAAGGAGCTTCAGGGCGCTACGGCGTTTCTTGGTGATAAATTTTCCGATGAAGACACTGCTCTGCTGATGGAAGTACTTGACAAGGACCACTCTGATTCCATCGACATGGAAGAGTTCATCCAGGCATTCGTCAATGCTAGACGTTGATAGTGTACGTCTGATGTCTGACGAAGGTGAATGATGGAGAATGTAAGCTTTGATGTTCTAGTGCCAAACTATCTTCTATTATTAGCTTTACATCAGATTCTGATTCGATTGCTTTGTGCATTTTCTCCATTTTGTATTCAGGCTATGAATGTTGGTGCACGATGTTTCCTTGTTGCATCATTCCATGGGCATTTGTTTCACTTGTGTCTATTGTTATGTTAATGGTTGTTTTGCTGAATTGCTTTATTAAATTGTAGAACTTTCTGAAATCTTACTTTAGATTTATACTTATATTCTGCTTTGTTGTTGTATTGAAACATGTCAGTTAGAAATTGTTTGTGAGATGATTTGGAGCAGATGTTTTTCAATGTGTTATCTTAGTGACTAAGAGATGGCAGATCTGTTGTGTGGTAATTCTCTCAGTATTATAATCAGTAGAATAGTAAGTTGTGATTGTGTGCAGTTTCATGTAAGCTCACTCAGGTTGCCTCTAAGTGTAAGTTTCTAAGAGATTTACACAGCTGTTAATTCATATTGAGCCATTTCAATGATGATTGGAATTTAAAGGTTTCTTCGGATTATTTGTTATAATACATGAAATATTCTTGCATCAGTGAATTACAGAAGGTCATTTTCTGAAGAAAGCAAACAATTTTAAAACTTTGGAACTGAAAATTCTATTGTTCAGCCATCTTGAATTCTTGTGTTGTTTTCAGTTTTTGACTTTGTTGGGTTGATTTTATACTTTGTACTCTTTTTTTACCTTTTGCTGTATGATAAATCATTTGCTAGAAAAATTCTGACTAGCTATTTTGTTAATTGAAAAGAAGCTGCAGAAGGCTTTTCATTTGTTGCTGTTAGCATTTGATACTTTGATCAGAAGTTGTCTTTATAAAGTCATTGCTTTTAGTGTTTGTATTTCTTGTCAGCTGACTTTGCAATTTAATGGTTGGTTTTGCCTCTTCCTTTGCAGTTGATGTACTGGCAGCCGCTTGACTTATTCCATTGTTTGTCTAAGGAATTTTTTGGAATGTCTTGACTATTAGGCGGCCTTTTGTTTGAGGCCAATTTGCTCTTTTGAATTTCATGCACGAGACGAAGATTCTGCTGTTGAGTTTAGAGCACACCACTAAAAGTCATTGTTGATCAAATATTGTAATTTTGTTTTAATCTTTTGATGGAATTTGACATCAGGTTTTAGCAAAGACAAAATTCACTGTTGTAATTTTTCGTAAAAGGTCATTTTGAGCGATATTTAGAGTACTGTATTGTGAAAAGAAAGTTACTTGGCTGAAATATGAAACTTAGTGATTGGAAATTTAGATTTTATTAGTAGAAATTACTGAAATCCAGTTTTGAATATAAGAGGAAAATGAGTATGCAGTTGGTAGTTTACAAAAGGAATATCGGCGTGAAATGTTTTCTTTGCTTAAGATATAAACTGTCTCCTGGATGTTGATTGATGCTATTGTCTATTCTATGCCTAAGATTTGTACTTGTAAAATGTTAATGTTTAAGCTTCTCATTTTGCATTTGATATTGCATGTATTATTTTTCTTAATAATAGATTTCCTTGAGCATCTAAATGTGTTGAGTATTTTGACTTTGAGAATGTGTGTTCTGCAGCTGTGATTGTAGACGGGTCTTGTACTCTCAAGCAGTGGCGGCTCCACTGGGGGTCAGGGAGGACCCGTGCCCCCTATTGAGTGCCTGCCCCCCCCCAGTGGCCTCCCAGTTGGGACCCTATACTTAATGCTACATACATTAAACAACAAATGGAAAACGCACTATAGATAGTAGAACTTAATTTAAAGCATATGAGATGATGACATTTTTGGACTGCTGGCTACGCCACTGTCTAATACAGATAGGTTTCAATCGATGGTACCACAAAGTACAAATCTACCTTCAAAGACCAGATCAGTTCTATGGATTAGCTAGAATGAAAATCAGCATTGGAGGCTATCAGAGCTAAACCACTTGACAAGGCGTGTTTCTTAGTCGAGCGCTATATTAGAGCAGCGCTTTGGGCTTGAGCGCGGCGGGTGAAGTTTGCGGTCGAGTGCGTTGTGCGATGGCAGCGGCTGATCGACGCCGTCGTCAACGTCCCTTGGGGATCGCTGTGATCGGCTTTTCTCTTTACTTTTCCACTTATTTCTGTCTTGTAGTGTAAAATGGTGATGGATTAAGTAGTCGATGGTTTAATCGAGCGTTTTATTGTGAGTCGTTGAACGTCCTCCTATTGTCAGTGTTTGTATTGATCGACGTGTCTCGACCTGTCGTTCATCCATTCGCTTTAAACGAAGACATAGTCTGTGACAGATGGCCCCAATGGCCTTAGGCACTCCTACGCCAGCAGCCACTCGATCGTTTTTCTAGCTCTACTATTGTCACGAAGAGCCAAGCACGGACATTGGAGTTTCGCAAACTTAACCAGTTAATTGGAACCTATGCTCTCACAACGCAATCCATTTTCCCTTTATAGTAACGAAAAACGTCTATAGCGCCTGGTTAATAGCACTCATTGCATCAGTCAGTGGTCGCTGCAAAGTCATATAGTGAATCCCAGGGTCAGATCCAGTCATTGGCATAGCCAGTGATCCAGAACTGGCAAAGAGAAACACCTCTGCTCACCTCCGTCTCACTCTCTCCCTCTGACTGATCTCTGGAATGACCTGGATCTTTTGCGGATCGATTTTGAAGTACCATCGATTGATACCTTGGGTATTAGAACTGGTGCTATAGAAGTGCATAATTATTGATTATTTATTATTGCTCTCTACTGCTGTTTTAAAAAAGCCATAGCGTGCCAAAAGTTGTGAAGAACATTAAAAAGGAATTTTATTATAATTTTATTTCTGTTGTTTATTATGAAGCAGGAACTTGTTCACTGGAATTCATTGTTGCCAACATGGCCATCTTAAAGTTCGATTTGGATGTAATTGGATCAACATGCATTCGACGGAAGAAGCCGTGGCCAAGATTGGCTATTGTAGGAGAGGTCTGCATTTGTTGAGTGTTTGAAATCATAACCTGTCTTTGCTTTTCTTAATGTCTGGTCATGAGATTCATTACTTGATGTGACCTGATCATTGTTTTGCTGACAGGACCATAATTACGATTGCACCTTTGTTGTCAGAGCATTGTTTTAGATGACTGAAAATTTTTTGGGAAGTAAGTAAAGTAAAGTAAAATCTCGTGGATTTCTATAGCACCTTGGAAAGCAGCACAACAGTAGCTGCTTATTCTTAGGCGCTCAGCCTCTCTTAAAATAGCTATCGGGAAATGTCATTTAACATCGCATTGTTTTCTACAGAGTGTTTTTCTTCTCGATGCACAACGTATCAGTGTTTTGTACATGAAGTCAGGAAAAACAAAAAGACAAATAACGAAACTCCAGCCTTTTCTAAAGAATGTTGTCCAAATGACAGCTTCGGACCGCGGTAATTGTTCCATTTGTCTGAAGCTTTATTGCTGTTTTTGCTTCTAAAGGTTCCAAGTCTAGACTGCAAGCTCCTTGAGTTGCGAGTTCAATTCCTATTGTAGAATTGATGCTGTCAAACAAATTTGCAGTCTGCTCTGTTACTTGGTGAATGAATTGAAATTTTCAAGAGATTTGCCAGATGTTAAATCATAGACATCTTAATGGAAATATAAGGATGACCTTTTGGTGAAATTTATAGGAGATTTTATTGGAGGACTGATGAATTCTGGAGACTTATTCCTGTGGCATAAGTCAACTGATACATTGAAGCTCATTCACGGATTGCCTTTGCTTGTTAATCCAGCAGTTCACCTTCAAAGAACTGGTCAGTTAATCTAAAGTTACTGTGAATGTACCGGTAGTCTAAGGATTACATCTTTCAATGAGATTCCTCTTCTATATCCCAATTAAGTTGAAAATCTGGTCTTGATTTTTTTAGTTAAATTTATTATTTCAGCACTGTTGCACTTGGAGTTATTTTATTCCTGTTACAATATTTATTAATTTATGGACTGTGTAGGCAGCATTAGGAGTTAATGTCACGACTAGCCTGCCATCATTTTATACTAACCTGATAAGAAAATGCTTGAGACAAATGCATTTAAAAATATGTTATCATGTTGAATTCAAGTTAGTTGTGCTTTTGACCAGAATTGAAGTAGTAGTGGCATCTGCTAAATTTGATTGTAAATGATATAGTTATGATTTTAACAAATATCCGACCTTGTGAACACACACACACACACACATATAAAATAATGCAAAAAACTTTGAAATAAATTTCTTAATATAATTTGCATGTTTGTTTTGAGACCAGAATTTCAAGGAAGGTAGGAATGTTTGCCATTAAATAATGGTTCACTTACAAGGCTCACAGAAATTTTGGAATCTTGATTTCTTGGCAAATGATGGACAGAACACATAATGTTGATGAGTAATGATGACAGTGACGATGTTGGTTGAAGCAGTTGTCTTATGCTTTCGTTTTTTATCTCAATTGTTTTTATTTTTAAGGCACTCGTCAGTTTCCTTATTTGTGTGTTTCCAATTCTCTTATTTTGGTCATCACTGAGACGTTACAGATATTTGTCTGGGAGTTGGACCCAAACACTTCCTTCTTTAGCCCAGGACAGCCAACATTACCTGGAACGTGGGCTCAGGTGATGCCAGAAGTAGGGTCGGTGCTTCCAGGACCCTCTAATGCCGAACTTTCAGTTCATGCAGTTTTCAGCATCAATAATTCTGTGAGTTTTTGTATTTTACTTTGATACTATAATAATTATTGTTAGCATGTTTGTGTTATGATATTTATAAGTTTGCTATTTGCAATTTGTGTCATTTGAATTTATTTAGTGTTCTGTTAAGTGCTGCTCTGCTTTTGACAGACTCTGGGACTCCATTGCATCTGTTCATTTGTTTTCGTTCAAAATGGGGATTTGTGCATGACGACGGTTGTCATGCATTGGTCAAGTGAGGAGCCATTACTCAGCTGCAGGTTCTGTCCAAATGACCATTCGTATGTTTCTTTAATTTTAAGCAGTTGATCCAATGGCATATTGCAGTTCAATGCCTGTTAACTATTTGAGGTTAATGGTGGTTATAAATTTACTAAATTGAGGAAGACTAATAAGATTGCTGGCATCATTAATTATTAGTCTCTCTCTCTCTGTCTCTACTCTTTTTAGAAAGCCAACATTTTCGGCCAAATGGAAGACTTTGAAGGTACCAGTGGCTAGTATTGGTCCTCTGGTAGAGGCGGTCTTGGAGCCACGTGCCATCGTGGTGCGCATTTCATGTGACGGTCAGCTCCTGGCAATTGCTGTTAACCAGCTCAACTCTCAGACTAATCGACTGGTATTTGTCTCTACTCTGACTGAAGTTATAACTGTTGTTGATTTAAAGGCAATGGGAACTAAGCTTCCAGTTACAAAGAATGCAAGGTGAGCTAAGCCAGTGTTACCGCTGTCCTCTTATTAGATTAACAGTGTGATCATTTTGGTTTTAGCAATTTTGGTCTTCATATGATAATAAGTAAACAGAGTCTGTCCATTCTGGTTGTGCTTATCATTCATATACCGGTAGTCATTCTTCTGTGATTATGAGTCTGATTTTGTGAGTTGGGGGTGAAAGCCGTTTGAAACTCACAGTTTTGGCTCGAATGGAGAAAATGTCATGGGACGTCACTGTTTGTTATGAGATTCTACTCCAGCAGGTCTCAAACTTTGTAGGATTTCTTATGTGGTGGTCCCTTAGAAATTTATGTGATGACTCTCGTACCTTATAAAGTTTAAATTTTAGATTAGCTGTAATTAACATATAGGCTATCTTTTAACATATAGGCTACTTGTTTTGACAATCAATTATTTAATCAGAAAATTGTAATTCTTAGTCATTGAATTTAAATTCAAATGGAATCAGCACTCTTAGAGCCACCAGTATGTTTTGTTTGCTGAGGTGTTGGCAAAATATCTTGAGAAAGTAAATGCTTTATGGTTCTCCTGAAACCACCTGGTGGTCCCGTAGGGGACCGCAGACCCCAGTTTGAGAACCACTGTTCTAAATAGTCTGTTTTGTGCTTTAGGTCATAAAGTAGTTTGTGATGTTATAATGTTGTTACCACTTGATACCTGGCATAGTAATGAAATGATGTTGCATACATTAACAAAATTGCTTTGATTTTTAGGTTATATTGGATTTTTGACATGGATTGGTCACATGATGACCTATTTTTGGTTTGTATAACTGGTCAGGGGTCAGCGTGCCTTTTGCCTCGGCTTGGAGAGCCTGTGATCATTGAGACACGTGGGTTCAGCATTGATATGGGACCAAAGTATTTCCTTCCTCTTCATCCTCTCATCTCAGTCGAGTGAGAATCTTACGTCGATTTTCTACATGAAACTCAGTTTAAAATTCTGTCTAAGATAAATTACAAGTGGTGCTTGTGAAGATTGTATCCTTTAATGAATATGAGATCAACTTCATTGATACTTATATTATAGCATATCTTCAAAAAGAAGATATTAGACTATTTATATATAGATATTTTTCAAATTGAAGAAATATTGTAAATAGTTTTTGCTGAAGGTGAATTGGCATTAAACCCTGTCAGTTTGCTTTTAAGTTTGATTTTATGTCACTTATTTATGAAATTAATATAGCATTATTGATTACTTTGTTTTATAGATAAGTTCAATAAATTATTTTTTACTTGTACCTTGTGGTAGCGGGTTAAGTATATGGTAGATGTGGAGTGGAGTCAGTAAGGATCCATGAAATTTGCCTTTGAAGCTGACTTAAATTTAATTCTGGATAATGAGAGGTTCTTTCCCGTAATTGATTTCCTGGGGGTTGAGGCCATCCATCCAGTCAATGTAGAACATTTTGATTTTAGCTCTCCAACCTTCACACCGGAAGTTTAAAAATGTTTGGGGAGGGAGTAGTTTGCTTCAGTACACCTTTGAAACTCATGCTTTTAGTCCTTTTAGGTTTCTTAACGGTAGTAAAATGTGTGTTTGTGGCACAGCCTGATGTTGCTTAATGCTACAGAATAGTGTATTAATTACTGATGATCATAATCTTGATGTAAATACATGACTTGACAATTGTAGAAACATTGTAAAATGTAAACATAGTAAATAGCAGAATAGCTCTTTACTAGGGGTATATTTTTAAATGTGATAATATTGTGTATTTTTGCAATTTTTGCTGATAGATCCTACAATGAAATGAAGTCAATAAAGCCTGCTTCACTCCAGCAGTTCTCCGTTGCAGTGCATCCGTCTCTTCCAATATTTCTCTTTTCTGACGGTTTCATGGTTACAGCCGTTGAATTGCCACAGAATGTGACATGCTTGACAATTCTGCAGCAGCTGACGTCGCTTTCAACATCGCACCTGTGCTACATTCGCAGTCAACAGAAACTGCGCTCATCTGTCTTTGAAGCATTTAGATCATCAAGGAAACCTGATGGCTCATTGTCTGATACGAAGCATAACTTTGGAGGTCGAAGGGGCCTATGTGTCAATGTTGCCTCTCCAAAAGCCCGCACTCCGTACAGGTTTGAGGAGGCTCCCTCGGATGCAGTGGATGGTGGGTTTGCGTTTGAGTGTGTCAATGGCAGAAACGGATTTGTGGGTGAAAGTGATTTTGGTAAAATTGTTTTTGGTGATGAAGAAAACGCATCTACTTCCATTGATTGGAAGAATCTTGTGGACAAAGACTACCTGACACCTAGTGATTACTTACTGCCCGTACAGAAGGAACTTGTCCTGGCTTGGGGACTGGCATCTTCTCACATCGGTCTCTGGACAGTGGAGCATGAAGAAGCCATGAACTCTGTCTCACACAATCTTGTTAAGTTTTGCAGCATTTTGCTAGAAGTTGACGAAACGTTGCCAGCACCACACGCCCAAAAGGCTTCACCCAATTTGACACGTTTGCTGTCATTTTTCAAACACATCACAAGCCTTCTTTGCATGGATGCCCTTGGCAAGAAACTTCTCATTTCGTACGCACGTTTTGTTCACTCGATCATTGAACTATTGCTTCGGACTAAAACGCTGAAGAGATCTCGTGTTCATACGCTCAATGGATGCTATCTCATCCTCCAATATGCAGAATGCCATCTGGTGAAAGTCTATTCCTCTGTGACAGATTGGTCTGGAATAATTGCAGTGCTTGACTCACTTCCTGGAGGAATTTGCAGCCGAAGATCAAAGTATTTTCCACTGGAAAATTCCTCAGAAGATCTCAGGACATCAGGATATCAGCATAATCACCCATGTTTGCAGAGGCAAGTTCACTTGATAATTTAAATATGTAATTTCTGAACACCAGTGAGATTGCTTCATGTACTCTGTTGACCATAATTTACTGATAATGGTTTGAGTTAGATGGTTCTTTTGTGTAAAAGGTTGATTGGCAGTTGGCAACTCCTTCTCAGGTATACTGTGAAGCATTACGACCTTGTTCGTCAGCAGTTTCAATCTCAGTCAAAGCCACGAAGATCGCTTTGTGTGCAATTTGAGCAGACAACCGATGTTATGTTGGCGGTGATTTGTAAACTGCAAAAGATGAATATAGACTGTCCTTTCAGGATGAGTCCACGTCTTGTACCAGGTTCGTGAACAGTTTCACTTTGCTTTCCATGCATTTGCAATGATTTGTTATATGTTTCATTTGACTCTGCTTTTTGTTTTCGTTAAAATTAACTGTCTCTTACAATATTTGTGACCTATCAACTGGCTTAGATCATGAATTTATACACTAAGTGTTTCTAATTATAGATAGCACTTGATTAAAGTATTGGTTAAGATTATTTGATCATTGACTTTTAGCATTCATTTAAATGATGATGTGATGAAAACAATATCTAAATAGTACAATATTTAATAAACAGATGAGTGAATGTTGTCGTTATGATGGTGGTGATGATGATGATGATGTGTTTCTTTTGTAGCTGAACTCTTTTCCATTGAGGGCCGTAGCTCCGAGGCCATCTCATCTTGGGTGCAGACCATCACAAGTCATTATGGTAAGACAGAATGACAGGTATCCTGATCAGCAGAAACTAGGGATAACAATTATTATCAGGCTGATAACCATGTTGTGTACCAGGTTTTCATGAAATTAGTTCTTGATTTCTTGCTTGTTGAAGATGACAATGGCTTTGGTGATGTGTGCCGATGTCTGCATGCGATCTTGTATGCAATGCTTATGGAGGGAAATGTTCGTCGTGCAATGGAGTTGGTGGAATTGGTCATAAGAGAGCCAGACACTTCAAAGGCCGTTGCTCTGTTTGCCAGAAATGATGCAGCAAAGGATTTTGCTCTTGCACAAATTCCAAAGGTCAATTTTGATTCTAAAAATAAACTTTGTCAGATATTTAGATCATTACTCTGTCTAAATGTTCTTTCTTCCTTTAATTTACTCCCATGTTCTTGTTACGGCTGTTGAAGAATTTCTTCTTGCTCAAAGGTTGTACAGTCAAACTTGACTAATGCCATATTCAAGTACGCTAAGATTGTGACTTTGAAGAGATTGACGTAATTAGGACCTGAACGACAGCGATGTGAATTTTGACTGGGAATAATGAATGATTAATGTGTTTTTAGAAAGATTCTGCATGTTGAGTGGCAGAGGAATTGAGCATAAGGATGAATTTCAACTATTATTTCTAATGCTTTCCTGATAACTGTCATTGCTATTGTAGATATTATTATTATTATATAATATTTTGTTGTTTTCATTCATTTTGTTATAACATGAAGTTTAATTCAGATTTTTTTCTTCAAATGTTCTTCAGTGCATCGAAGAGCAGTCGATGGTTTTTCTTCCGTATCCGTTGATCCAGTCGAGGGCCGTTCGGCATTTGATGAGGTCCCTTGGAAGACTGATGGCCGCCTATTTTACTAACTTCGCCCTTTTTGTGTTTCCACCTCACGATGCTCTCCGTATTCCACCTCTCTGCTCCACTCGGCCTATAAGTGAGTCTCACTGGAGTCTACCGGTACTTGGGCTTTTCATCACGTCATGAAATTGCATTTCCTTTTAAATTTGTAACCAGGACTTGACTGCTTTTCAGATTCTGTCATCTTTATTTAGATTTGTGTCAGGGACTTTGGTCTGTGGTAATGATGGATGTGGCTTTGATAGTTTGGAGGCTTTTGTGATCCTGTCGAAGAAAAAGCATTCTTATTGACTTCACGACTAACTGTTCTTCAAATATGCTGAGTCATTTAGGAGACGCTTGGCCAAATGTTAGAGGCTGTCCTGTCTGATATAAAAGCACAAAATGAATTTTTTTCTAATTGATTTAAGTCTACCAGGAAACCAAATGATGTCAGTTGGTTGTCATGGAAACTGGTTTTAAATATTGGAGAATTCTTCCACACTAACTGGTGATGGTTGATTTTTCTCATAAATGTTATAAAAGCAGAAGGTGAAATCTGCCCTGTATTTATTCTTCTATCAGAGAGTGTTGTGTAGAATTGAATGTTGTTGAATGAATTTCTTTTTTAGAAAGACGTGTTGTGTCGTTGTCTCGTGAGGTCATCACTCAGAAGATGACGTCACAGCATCTGGACTCTGCCTGGACAGTGCACAAGTCACTTCAGTACCTGCTGCTCGGCTGTCATCCGTGTGATGCTGTCTGGATGGTTGAGCACCTGGGTGACTGGAAGACAGCATTTGCCATGGCCTTTGCAGTTGACTATCACTGTGCAAATGCTGCAGATGACACTGCCAGGTGACCTCACTGCAGCAGCACTTATTGATGATTGATTTTGAGTGATTGCTTTGGCCATTGATCTGTGATTGATTTCTGATTCGGTTGCAAACACGGATGGAGTGAAAAAGACAGACCCTGTGAATCAAACGATGCTCTGAGCGCTTCTTTTCTCTATAATAAATTATAGTATAATAATAATAGTACTAATTATTTAATAACTCTATTTTAAGTGATTTCTCCTGCGTTGAAGACTTTCTTTCACCAGCCGGTTGTCTTGGTCCTCTTGTATTTCTAGACTGAAGCTGACGTTACCAAACAATTTGAAGCCCCAATTCATTCTCAGCAGTCATCTGATTTCCATCTTTCAAGGTATTTTGTATTTTATTATTGCAAGACTTTTATTAGAACTGTGATGAACTTCGTATTGTGCTGTTTTCAGCATTTGATCGTAATTTCTTGCACTGAGCGTAGGATCTGATTTTGCTTGTTATAATGAGCATAGATGACTGAACATAATGATAATAACATAATGAACATAGCTGAGTTATGTTTTAATTTCTATTAGTTTATCTGATAGAGTATTGTGTCTTCCATCATGTGATCTTCCATCCCGACTTTTGCCTGTTAATGAGATCGATTTGCTCCTCAGCTAATCTTAGTGAAATTCTGTTGATGATTTCAGAACTTTCAAAGAAGGAAGCTTTAGATTCTGACGCTGACTTTTTGTCTCAGAGTTTGGCAGGTGCTCTTCTGGCAGCAACATTTGCAGGAGTCGACCTGACCTGTGTCTTGCTGACCTTTCTCATTCAAGTGCTGAAGGATGTGATTAAGCAGTTCAGTCCAATAGTACCAGAGGGAGTCTACTTACCAGCACCTCCAGTATACTGTCCACAGCCAGTCGTCACCGAGGAGGTACATCAGGCATCATGCGTGTTGTTTTGGCGTAATTTCTGCGTGGGTTATGTTCGGACTTTTGCTGCATTTTCATTTCGATTTTATGGGCCCATTTTGATCGTATTTGTTTTTCATTATCTAGTTTTCCATTTTTTGTATTTGCAGTGAGTGTTGTTTGATCTTTATGTGTTTGTTATTTAGGAGAAAGTACGTCTTTTGAAAGCAGAATTGGTTGAATTGCAGCTGAGACAAAGGGCATCTTTGATCACAAATCTAATTGTTCTTATTCTAAATTCTTCGCTTGTTGTCCAACCAGCCGCTCATTGGTATGCTATGAAGGTTATGAAAGCAATCGAAATGCAACTTGCTTTGGAGGTATTTAAGAAAAATTCTCACATGTTTAGAATTTATTTTCAGTTCCTGCAGAAAAATAGAGCCAAAGAATTTGTCATTTGCTTGTTCTTGCATTTCAAAAACATGAAAATATTGCTTATTTGATAAATTTTCTAAGATTTGGAAAAGAATGCTGTTGAAGCCAAGAGAACATTAATCAGACTTGAAGGCTGTTCTCTTGGTTGAAAAAATAGTGCGTTGTGACTTCAGAATTTTTGCAGCAGCATTAGTGATTTCAACCATAAACTACAACGGACATGATTTTCTACTATAAATCTCAGTCTGAATACTAAACACAGTAATATGGGATGACACTTAAGATATTTTATGATCATGGATATTTTTACACCCCCCCCCCTCCTAAACACCCTCCCACACCCCCAATTTGAGGTCGACACCCCAACATTTGGTAATGTGACAATGGTATGCATACAAAATGCATACTAATTAGCTCTGGACAGCCCCCCCCCAATTTGAGGTCGACACTCCCCAAATTCGCAATCCTAGAAATATCCCTGTGTTATGATTGATTTGGAAACTGACTTGCGTTTGCCGTTAAAGTCACTGATCTCCTCATCTTTGGTTGCTGCTCTGTTTATAGAGAGTAGGAAAAGATCAACTAAAAGGCACGTTTGGTGCTGACTTAATCAGTAGTTGTTGCATTTGTGATGTTTCTTCGTTCCCTTCAGGGTCATACTTCTGACTCTGATTCGCCGTTGCAAAAGTATCTGTCTTCAAAGTCGACTTTTAAGCACAGCAGTGAGATTCCGTCCATTGGTGTTGTGCTAACGTCATTCCGTGACTTATCTTCGCTTCTGTGGTTGATGGAAGTCAGGGACAGACTGTCACTTCTTCTCAGGAAGAAAAAAGCTCAGACAGACGGTCATGTAAGACGGCCATGAATGACACCATCAGAAATTATATTTATCTGCAAATTATATTTATAATAATTAACTTCAAGCTAAAATTAATATCTTCTGGACTGCAACTTTTGAAGATTTTTCATACAGTTTGGCATATTTATTCAGTTGCATGACATTTTTATGTGAAATCTCTTAGATATTTGAAGTGCCGGCTACAGATGATGAGAGTTGGAACGCCATTTGCCAAGAGACGCTGTTTTGGTCTGTTCTCTATTTGCCATTTTCTGGGTTCCTCGGTGCTGAGCGTGACATCTATGCAACCATTTTGTCAATTATCACTGAAATGCCGGCTTCAGCAAAAACAGCAAAGGTACTTGCCAAGCATTTTCCAAATGGTGAAAATTTTGATGCTGAAATTCAACAAAAGCTGCAGGAGATCATTAAGGAATGGCAGGGTGCGTTCCTTATGGACGATGGTTCTTCGTCTGGCCTCACAATGAATCTTGTCTACTGTGAAGAGGTGGCTAATGTTGTCCAATCTATTGAAAGAAAACGCAACACATTTCACGAGTACAACGAACATGTTTTTGTGAGTCTTGAAAATAGCCTTGTAATTGGGTCTAGGCCATTTGAAACTTCAATGGAATATGCAAATTTTCTGGGGATATTTTTTGATGTCTGTCTTGGAAAAGCTTTAGAGTTAGCCAGCCATTCTAAAGGAAGCATTCCTCTTTTGAAAGAGTTTTCCGCTGACATCAGAAAGAGAGAGCTGAGCAAAATGCCCAAAAGAGTTTTCTCTCGATCATCTGACGATGTTCTTAGTCTGAATCCTTTGAAGCAGTCTCTGTCTGCTAAATGGAAACTCAATGCGATGAAAACACTTGTTCAGGTGCCAAACACTGATGCTCGACAGGTTGGACTTTTTCGTAGCATGAGTACAGGAGATGTTGGTAAAGTTTCTGATATAAAGATAGCAAGGTCGTCTTCAGTAACTTTTCCTGGAATAGTGGATGAAAGTGGCTTTCCACTGGACGTTTTTGACCCAAGTGTGATCTCAGAATGTTCTGGAACAAGTCGTCGTAACGGACAGCGACCTTCGTCAGCCAATCGCAACAACAACAGCAGCAATTTGAGGCCAAATGCGCGTGACTTTCGGAGGTCTGTGAATGGTTTTGAGTCTCTGTCCGGTTGCAGCAACAGGGAGTCTGATGCTTTGGCACAGCCAATTGTTCCTAACTGGATTCTTGAAAAGATGAAATTTGATTTGGGTTTCATTGAACTTCAGCGACTCGTGGAGTGGCTGTTGCAGTGGGCAGGTGGCCGCAGTGCATTCAGTGACGGCTCACTGTTGTTCAAGTCTTCTCCTACTCACATCCAAAAGCCTCTCATGCAGGTCCAGGTGACTCCACAACTCTTGATATATAGTCTCTGGCTCATTGACAACATTGATACGACACAGACTAAGTCTCCTGTGGCAGCAAAGCAAGAGGAAGTAACTGTTGCAATGGTACAGGAAGTTGAGATGATTTTAGGAAAAGATTCAAACACTGCATCTTTGAAGTCTGACGGCAAAAGAACAAAAAATTGTGCAGACGATGACAAGGAAGGTTCCTTTAGGGATTACCCCCCAACTCCTTTTCCCAGAGGTCAAAGTCATCTGACGGCCAGAGCGTCATCTTGTGGCGCAAGAAATGAACATTTGCAGCCAGAAAAGCACGATGATGAATTTGAACAAGTTGCCGTAGTAAATACAGAAGTGAAAACTTTAGAGAAAAAGAAAAGATTGAAGAAAAAGAATTCAAAATCGAAGGATGATCAGAGGGAGAAAATGTTTGACTGTGATTCAGAACAGACGGTTATTTCGTATGAAACAGAAGTTAGTGATTTCGGAACAAGGCGACTCTCTGCGAGAGATCAAGAGGAAGTCCACCATATACAGGAAAATCTCCTCAACACAGACAATGTCGGGTAAAGTGTGAAATTGAAAATGAGAATCATATGATTTTTAAAATGCATTTTAATGTGGTTTTGAAGTGAATGTTTGGAGTCTGTGTTGATGTTTTTAATTTGAAAGAGATCTTGCTTCCAGTGGCTGACTGCTTTACTATTCAATTGCTGATTTTCACTTTGCTATGTTATTCTGAATCTGTGATATGTTTTATTTAGTTGGTCATTAATTTCATGAGGTATTTTGTAGCATTTCCAGTGATGCCGTTCTGTGCTTTATTTTGTTCATTAATTTACTCAGTGGGGGGATTTCTTGTAAATGAATTTTCTGTCATGCAGTGAATACTTACAATGGAAATGATGTGACTTTGATTCTGTTTTCTTCAGAACTGACAGTGATAGCAGCCTGGCTGTGAGTTCATTGACTGGGGAAGACTTACATCAGACGATGAACGACACTTTGATTAAGCTCACTGGGTGTGCATTGCATTGTATAGTAGAACTTTGTTATCATGTACTTAGCGGGTCTGTAAAATTTAGTATGTTATACAGGTTGCGTTATATCCAGTACCATCCAATGTGGTAGCGTATCACATCATGGGACTGTAACTTTATAACCAAGCCCGTTATGTCAAAGTTCTACTGTAGTGGATAACTTTATGATTTACGTATTTTGCATTTTGTGCTAAAATTAACTTGTGGCCAAATTCTGAGATTTTCATTTCTTTAGCCAGACTGGTTTTCTTGGTAGTCTCTTTTGTGCAGACTTGAGCTATGTGCTTCTAATTTCTGAAGATGCTAGTTTTTATCTACAGTAAGACAGAGTATCAACAAAAATTTGCAGAAGTGATGGCCGTGCATGTAACACTTGTTCTTTGATAAATGTTTGGAAAAATTGCCACCAGTTTTATCTTTAAATATAATAATGGTAATATCTGATGAGATATTTATCAAATACACACAGAATAATCTCTTGTCTGTAGAAATAAAGAAGTTGTAGATGAAATCATTCAATGAGTAAGCATTCAATATTGTTGTTAGCAGAAAGAAGACTACTCCTCCAAAGCAGGAAGACGATATTAGAGATGTAGGAGAAATGGCGTGCAGTGTCGCTCTTCCTCAGCAACAGTCCTCAGCTCCTCTGCCAGAGCAACAACGCGTGCAGCCGGATGTAGCAACTGATTTGAAACGCATCATCAGAGATGAAATGCGCCGAATTATGGCTGTTTGTATCATTTGTTTTTAAGCACTTCTGTCTTTATATTTTATGACGAGGAGGAGGAGGAGGAGGAGGAGGAGGAATAGAATAATTGATGTGAGGATTGTTGAGGTTTGAATTAAAGACTACAGAGTGGTTCTTACTCAAAGTGTTTCTCACTGAACCACTCTGAAACCAGTTATTATTATTGCTGTTGAAATTATGAAAGTGGAACTAATTTTTTACTGATTGAAGGCAAAATTAGTTTTGTTGGAAGTTGATTTTAATGTTTATTGAAATTGTTGATGCTTTGTAAGCAGAACAGAGTTTACGACGTCTGGTTTCTTGTGTTTCAGGCTCAGCACAAAGGCATTTTAACAATGCTGAACTCCTTAGAAGGGAATGAAACTGCTGCGATTCCACTTAATACGAATGGTCCTTACATGATGAATGGGCATCTCCTCACAGGCAATCTGAACAGTGACATGAACAGCCCTCTGCCAAGACAGTATCCAGTTTACAGGATGGAAGCCGATATGTCTGCTTTTCCAACAGATGGTTCTTTTGCCAGCAGACCAACAACTCAGCTTCTGAGCAGTTCAAAACTGAAGGAAGAACCCAAAGAAAACCTTCCTCGGAAATTTTCCAATTTGGCGAGAACAGATGTTAAAAAGGATGAAGAGAATCCCGTGATTCAAGATGCATTGCAGGAGCTCAGCTGGCTTCAGAATAAAACACGAGTCCAACCGCTCTTGCTTCTTCCAGACCGAGTCAATCACCTCACTGCTGGTGGTGGTGGTGGTGGTGGTCTCAGCAATAGTCTTTCATTTGTTGCAAGGATTGAGGACTCACAGGAGCCGAACAGAACTGTGTTTCCAGCCTTTAGACCGATTCCACCTCCCTTACTTCACCTTCCAGTTCCAGAAGAGAAATTCACATTTTCCCTGAAATTTCCTCAGTTGTTCAGGATGGAACTGAAGAAACCAAATGGGACTCAGAATCATGAAATTTCCAGCAGTTTGTTTCCTGTTCTGCAAAGAAATCACTTCATCCACGAGCCACCGGACAGAGATCCTGGAGGAATCACTGCTGCTGCACCATTTGTCATGTGGAGATCACGACCTCCTCCCCCTCCTCAGCATCTGGGTTCTATGGTTCCTCCCTCGGTTCCTTCAGTCAATGTTCATAGACAGGCTCTGGAGGCTCTCTCCGCTGGAACGCCATTTCCTCTGCTTCGACTTCCAAATGCATCGACTCGTTCTGTTCGACCCTTCATTGCTTTTCCTCCAGATCAGGTTGGGAACTCGGAGCAGAGGCAGCTGTTGCATGAGGCTGGTGAATTTAAGGGACCAGCTGAGCCTTCAGATGCGGTACAGCCCGTGTATTTGGAAGCAGATAGCAGGTACTCTATGACCAACTGTCCTATGCAGTCTAATTATTGTTTTCATTTATTTCTTAGATTGTAATGTGTTCCTGTTCAGATCACTTGTTGATTATTTAAATTTTTATTTTTATTGACAGGAAACGTGATCCACGTGAGGTGCATTTTGAGACAACTGAAGCAGTGGCTGTATGTATACTGTGTACACTTTATAGAGACTTGTCATGTTTACTTTGCACATCAGCTAAGCAGCAGTTCTGTTGCTAATGACTGCTTATGATATGGAATGCTATTTTTGCTAAAATCACTTTGTATTGACCATAATTTCTGTCTTATTAAGTAAGAAGAGTTCTTTATGCTAATGCTTGGCTGGATACACTAGTTTGGTTGTATTTAGGCTGTTTGTATACCTGACTGTTTCTATAAGAGATTGCTATTGTTAAATTAGGGAGAGAATTCAGCAGCCAGTGTTTTGTTAGATCAAGAACCAGTAAAGTTGCACTCAGGATATGCATTGACGCCTGGTATGTCATATTTTCAGTCACTGGAACAATTTATTCACATTTATAAATAAATGTAAAAATAAAGGTAATAAGCACGAATGTGAGTATTATAACTGATGGGTGTTTGGGTCTGTTGACTGTCATTTGAGAAGTTTTTTGTAGGTCACAAGTGTGACTTGGCTTTATACTTTGGGGACAAAGTTTTGAATTGTTTTGCCACTTTTCTTACGTTATTTTCTGCCAAACAACTGAAATGATCTTCATTGACCTCTGAGGTTATGCTGTTGTAGGACTGTTTGATGAATATCTTGCCAAACAGAATGAATTGGGATCAATTGCAGACACTCACGCCAAGATTCAGCTGGAGGCAGTCTCTGCCCTCCAACCAAAGCAGCCGAAGGTACCCGACTGTCGTCACTTTTGTAGATGCTGTGGCTAACTGATCATACATCTTTTCAACTTATTTTTTGTTGTATTTTATCTGCATTTAATTTGTTTTAGGTGGAAATTGTGCCTAAGAAAGACATGTACACAGAAACAACTGAAGATGATCATTCTGGTAAATTGTTGCTTTTTCTATTTTCACATTTAAGTTTTCAAAATCCCCGATGAATTTAGTTAAGAGTTGGTGGCCATGAAGTAATTTCAATTTTACTTCTGTGTCTTTGCTTCCTTTCTAAAGGTGCTGATCTTGTGAGTGAGACAATGCAGCAATACTATCGTGATCAGAAGGATCGTAGACTGGACCCGGTGTTGCCGCCGGATGTCTTTGTGCATTTGAGGTTCCCAGAAACAGACTCAAGAAAAGAAAACCAGGTTTATTCTGAGTTTTTCACCATTCAACGTCAGTTGATGACTTGGGTCTGGTGCCTCGACTTTCCCGATGATCTGCAAATGCATAATTTATCCAAAAATTCTAAATCACTGAAATTATTTAACTAAAAATTTGACAGAAACTTTCATAAGATTGCACTGAGGTCAGTCGGTGAATTGAAATTTCTACAGTTGTCTGGCTGCATGGCTCTGAAATGAGGAAACTCACCCTTTGAACCCGACTAACCATAACGACACATGACATGCAATTCATGCCACTGGCCATTGTTAATGTTTTACTGGTTGTCGAGCATGGAAAAGTTTGCATATTATGCTCATCAACACACAGAACTCCACAGCTTTTGTTTACTGTGTAAAATAAAAACAGAATAAGTCAAAATATGTTCTTTGCTCCCAGTTTGAAATAATCATTGTCTTTTACAGTGGAATGAAGGAGTGTTGGAAAATCCAGTTGTTGCTTTTTCACTGACCACTTTCCTCTTCTCTAGATGTGTCTTTGGACAACTTGCTTGAAATCTTATTCTTGGCCTCAGTATTTGATCCCTAAAGTTTGCAGATTTAATTTTTACTATAAGCAATTTATTAAGTTTGCAAATCACCAAATTATATCGTCAGATAAGTCTTTTTTAATTGCATTATTATTATTATTATTATTATTATTATTATTATTATTATTTGTGTAAGGAATTTGTTGTTGAGAATTGTACTCTCTCAGATTCAAATGATTTAGGACACTGGCATCTTGATGTCTCTCAGGATGCAGACGTGTTTCTCTTGGTTAAAATAAATGTTATTATAAACTACCGGTATGCATCTGTAACTTTAATTCAATTGAAATTTTTTCGTTCTAAGAGCATAATCTTATGATTTGAGTTCTATTTCAGAGATTTGATGGGAAACGTGACTTCATTAACGTTGTTGATATAAACGATGAGATTTTATCCGATATTATGTCATCTTTACGGGATAAGGAGACTAAATCAGAGATTATGATGGAAAAAGAACCATCAATGGAAAGCCAAGAGGAAGTTGATACTGGTCCAAAAGGTAAAGTAGACAGTGTGCGTTATGTGCCTTAGAATTGTATTTGCAGTAATGTTCTCTTTGGCATCATGTTCTGTCAAAATATTTCATGAAGAATTTCAAATACAGTGTGACACTGAAGTAAGCAGTTGTTACTTTGCATTTTCAACCAATTAAGAGACTTCTATGACGTCACTCTCATGATTATGTGTTTTTGATGCTGTTCATGATGTTTGTCAAATTATATCTTCTATTTTCAAGCATACATTTAATTTTTTAAATTTACAGCTCATTAGTCTATTTATCTCTGAAATAATAAATGTTTAGCTTTAAGTGCTTTATTTTTCTAGTGACTTTTCTAGAACAACAGGAATCATCGTTCGCCCGTGGCCCTGATTCTGTCACAGTTGATCTTTTTAACCGCATGTCATCTTCTAAAATGTAAGCATCTGTCTGTCTGTCTGTCTGTCTGTCTGTCTGTCTGTCTGTCTGTCTGTCTGTCTGTCTGTCTGTCTGTCTGTCTGTCTGTCTGTCTGTCTGTCTGTCTGTCTGTCTGTCTGTCTGTCTGTCTGTCTGTCTGTCTGTCTTTTGACACATTCACTTATTAAATAAGATTGACAGAAAACGCGCAGACCCTTTGGTTGATGTTCGAAATGGTGCTGGGCCAATTTACCGATGACGTCCAGTGCGGCCTAATAGCATTATAATTGGGATGATAACAGTTTAACTTAATTTTGGAATGCCTGCAGAGTTTGGAGTTTTCCAAGATTCACTCAGAATGTGACGCTGGATGTGGTTAAGTGTTCTTCTCATAATCTCTTTGTGGAAATGTCGGTGCATTCAGTAGTTGACTAAGCGTACTGATGTTGAACTGCGGAGTGTTTATTCTTTAGTTCATTGTCACCAACAAAAGTGAAAAATCACAGCAAGAATGCAGTTGACAAAATGAACCAAAGAATAACAGAAATCGCACAAATGGCACAAAACATGAAGCAGGACCTTGCAGACACACGACTGGTAAAATTTTATATTTTATCCTATACTATTGTTATTTATTATTATTTATCTTATGAAGGGGCATGCCGGAGTAATGGTAAGACTTTTACCATACAATTGATGGGTAGCAAGTTTGATTCTGACCATGTCTAGAGTGTAGCAACCTTGGACAAGTTGTTCATTCCTAATTGTTCCTGAGTATTTCAACTGGAGACCACATCAATCGTATCCTCTCCTGGTGATGTCAAAGGCTATTGGACCTGTATTAGGGTGGAAAAATCATCATCATCTTCATTTTGCAAATATGAATTGTTTAGTGTTTTTTATTGCAGAGTCCATAGAATCCTTGTGATAGATTTAAAATGACTCTTTTAGTGTCTTAATTGAATTAATAAAAATTTGGGTTTGATGGTTATGTCGTAAAATGTGGCTGTTGGCTGTTTTAGGTTGTGAGTAGGCTTGAAGAAGTTGACGAAAGATTAAATGAAATGGTAAATATGTCCCAATTGCTCTGGAATTCTTTCTGCTTCTTCAATTTTCAGTGTTTTTAAATGTTAGAGTTTTTAATATAGAATTGAAATTTCCAGGAGAGATAATTGTTATCTTCAAGATACTTTATAAAAATTTATGAAATCTGCAATAAATGAACAAACACTCCAGTGGCAAATGTTAAGTGCCTTGATGGCTCAGTTGGTTGAACATCAGCCCTATCTGCCACCAACCTGGGTTCTATTCCCGGATGCCCACATAGCCACTGGCACAGAGTGGAAATATGGTCTGCATTACGCTGTAGGCTGATGACTGGTTCATTGTTATCAAGGTCCTATAAAAATGTAAGATTTCAATTTTGCTTTTAGACGTATTCAGAAAAGTTCTTGAAATAAAATCAGGAATTTTCTAAGCATTGAGCAATGTGATTGTGAAGAGCTTATATGTCAAGTGTTTATTGATCGAATGACAAGAGTGTTTTGCCTCATAAATATTTTTAAAGGAATTTATCTATTTTGCATATTTTGTTTGATTTATCTTTTCAAATGAAACTCAGAGAAACGCAAGAGAAGAACAAGATGAGAGGTCTGTTGATAAATTCCTTTTTTGCTGAAATCTGTTTCTTAATTTAGTTAATGGAATTTAAGACAACGGCTGTATTCGTCGGTGATGCCTAGAGGCTGATCGTTTGATGGTGGACATTGTTTTCTCAGCTGACTAATCACTGTTCTCATATTTTGGGTCAATAGAATAAAATAGTCGGTTGAGAGGTTAAGAATTCCTGTCTGGTTAGGACTTGTGTGCATGTCACATGACCGCTTCTGCTTTGCTTGGAAGTTGGAATGCAGAGTGAAATGTCTTAAGTGTTCTGCACTGGCATTCATTTCTTAGGCTTTCAAGTCACATTCAACCAAACTATCCAACAAATGACCTGCAACAGACAAAGTCTTCACATCTGTCAGCAGATGAACTTTTAGACAAAACTCTGTAAGAACACTAAGAAACATTATTGCTTTATTTTGATGTTTATCAATTTAATGGGCAGCTGTTTAGCTGTTGTCAAATTAAACTTCTGTTCATTTTGTATGAAATCTCTTGCAACAGGCAGTTTAGGTCTTATGGCTGAAAAGACAACTGTTTGCATTGTCTGTTCTGTTGTTACTTGGGTCTTTCTAAAGTGATGGCTTTGAGTTTGTCTTTGCTGAGATTTCAATGATCTTAGTATTATTAGATCTGTCTCTATTCAAATGGATTCAGTGAGTTTAATTGTTACATTTATGTTTCTTGCAGTGGAGCAAGTAGAACAGGTGTTGATTTGAGTGGAGACGAGCTGCAACAGCTGTTTGCTGCACTTACGGCAAGAAGTCCACACCTGCAGTTCGAGGAACAGAACGAAGAAGACGAAAAACGGACGAAAATTCTAGAATGGATGAAAAGGAAAAGGGGAGAACGCACGAGAAGTTTCAGACGTGAATTGCTGGAAAAGCGAAATTCTGAAGTTCATCCATTTGAACCTAAGAAAACTCAGACTCAGACAGTAAGCTTCATTAGATTGGGAATTAACATTTGTTCAGATTCTAGGACACAGAAAGTCTTGCTGATATTTTCTGTGATATGTCAAAAGTTTCTGTGAAGACTTAACGTGAATATTTTGTTATTAATTTTAGCAAAGTCACAGGAATCCTGAATCATTTGAAGAGGAAAGACTGGCAAATAGGAAGAAGATTCAGCTGCAGAACATGGACCAGAGAAATCAGGAAATGTTCGGCCTCTTAAAGGAAGTGCTGCTCTCCGAACCTCCCTTTGTTTCTAGTTTGCTGCAGGCGACCGGATCTGCCAAGAGTGGTCGTCGGCCTAAGTCTCCGTTGAGTGTTTCACACGCAAGAAAAATGTCTTCTCGTTCTTTAAGGAAACCAAAACCTCTGACAACTGACGAACACAGAGAATATTTAGAGCTTTTGGAAAGCTGTGAACAAGAGGCTGAATTAATATTAAAGGGGGAAAATGCACGAGATGGAACAGCCAACATTGACAATTTCACAATGTTGAAAGAGCAAGGCGTGAATGATAGAACAACAAGGAGAAATGAAAAGCAAAGAAGAGCAAGTGTTGATAACAAAGAAAATGTCGACATCGCTAATAAGACTTTTAAACTGAAGTCATTTAGAGAAGTTGTGAAATTGCAGAGGCCAGAAGTCACACGTCAAAATAGGTCGCGTTCAGTTCAGAGATCAGCTAAAGAAAAACCCAATGCAGAGGCATCATCCGTTGTAGAAATAGCACCCGATGAAAGACAGAAAATTTATGGTAAACTTTTTAAAAATATATTTCGAATGGAGAATCATCTGAACCTGTGTTTGGCAGTAGACACTCCTCTGACATATTTTATCAGTTTCAATCAATCAACTTCTATGGCGCCACTATTATAATGCCTAGGGCGTCGGCCAAAAACATGTCAAATCGAGTCACAGAATCAGAGCCAGGTCAAAAGCCGGAAGGGCAGTTTGATAGCTTATCTGTCGAGGGATATTGTTCTTGAATTTTTGGCTGGAATTGAGTTTTGTTTTGATGGAAAAATCTTGAATTTATGTTGTTATGTGAATTAGTAAAGTGCATTTTCAAATGCTTATTAGTAAGCTCTGTCTGACTTTCTTCTCTTGTTCCTTCATTCCAGGTTCAACTCGTGTTCCTGGTTCTTCTCGCCCAAAGTCAGCCGTTCGTACAATTAAGACTTATGCTCTGAGGCTACAAGAGATGAAACACATCCCAGCAGCTGGAAAAAACCAGATACAATGGAGATATACAATGGACCCTGGCGGTATGGACAGTGCCATTAACTGTCTATTGATGCACAATGTGTGTTCTGGGTTGCTCTTCTGTAAAACATAAAAAGAGAACAACTTCTTTGATCAGTTTTCATCTGTGGAGCTCATTTTAATCTTGATAAAAGTTCATAGAAACAAGAGGATTGATATTTTAAGAAGACACATTTTCACTGCTATTTTGGATTTTGCAGCTTTCCTTGTAAAAGTTTTACTTTCTTTAGGTGCCCAATCAGCTTCGATTCAACCGCAGCTAAAAAGCAGCCAGAGACAAATGAAACGGAGACCTACGCTAACGTACTCTCAGCAGCTGCAGCGGCTGCAGGCGCCAAAGGAACAGTTTTACTCAAACAACGGTAGAAGCAGCTTTTTCACCCAACTTCAAGGCTTAAAACTGAAATGCAATATTCTAATGGCTCATAATTTAGTGATCCACTTTGACAAACAAGTCTTCTATCAACTGATTAACAAGGTTTTTATGGGTTTCTATTAAGCCGTTTGCAGTGATGTTAGTCCTTGTCCTTGTCCTTAAGGACCAATTTGAAGTCATCGTTATCCTCGTCCTTGGGGTCGGCCTCGTCCTTATCCTCATCCTTGTTACTTAGTCTTTCAAAAATCCTTATAAAGACCAAATTATCTGCTTGCCATAATTTCAGTCCATTCAGTTGTACTAATTATGTTAATGTGAATATTTGACTTTGGTCATCGACCTTCAAAAATCTTTGTATAGCCACTTATGGTATCCTCCGCTCTAAACTATGCAGCCGGGAACAACAAGACATCTATCAGATCCCTAGGGTCGAGGTCCCTCCCCACTTTAAGAGGGTTGGGTATAGAGGGAGGGGAAATGCACTGAGGCAGTTTTCACCTTAGTTTACACCTATAGCTGAATAAGAAGTCCATCAAGTAGTCAAAGCCGGTTGAGGGGTTTTGCTCTCTCCCCTTAAGACTTCCGTTCTTGGAGACTTGGAAACTGTTATTGTTACTGTAGCCTACTTTATCCACAAGGTCAATCAGTCTGCTCGGTTGGCCAGCCTTACCTTGTTAACTGACACCAATAAACAAAAACTTTGGGATTCTAGAGAAAGTTATTTTCATAATTTAAAGTTTTGGTTATACTTTTTAATTTGATTTCTTTATGTAGTGATAGACCTTATTTTTAGCATTTGTTTATGTACAGTAGATCTTAATATTTTACATAAATCGATATATTAGACAGCCTAATAGCGGGAAGCGGGACATGCACATTTGTCAAAATGAAATTTTGACTTTATATGACCTGGAATTGGATATATCGAAACTCGGATATATTGAAGTATTTATCGTGGTCCGTTGAGCTTCAATATAATGGGGTTCTACTGTAGATTGTTTTACAACATTCTTGTTTTAATTCTGTGATTCAAATTGAAATCATTTTTTGTATTTTCTTTTCTGCCTGTCGGTACTTGATCCTTGTCCTTAGAGGTCAGTCCTTGTGTTTCTTGTGCTTGGGGGGTCAGTCCTTGTTGACATCACTGGCCGTTTGTGTTCCTTTGTGATTCGTATCATTGCATATTATGTATTGACCATATCTGTAGAGGTCTTGTAAACAGTGTCTTTGTTATGTAGAGCCTTCATCTTCTAAGCCAACCTTGGGACTTCGCTGGCACAAACCTCTTCATGGTTCAAAGACTTACACTCAGCAACTGAAGGAACTGCAACAGCCGGCAACTGTTAGATTAGAAAACTTTAGGCCCTCGCTCACATTCAGACCAAGTGAGTGTCATTTCTGCCAAATGACCATTATGCACAGCTAACCTTTCAAGGATGTAACAAATCGTCCATAGTCTATCCTGGTTGTAGCATTTGAAAGAGTCGACCAACAAGAGAAATTGGCCTGTATGGAATCATTTTAGTATTTCTGCTTTGTTGTTTTAGGTGTGTTGCCTGGTCATAGTGGCCGTGCCCTGCGACGCAGCCGACCCTACATCGACCCATACAGTGACCTTGATGCCACTAGTGACGTCAGTGGATGGACTGTGGATGAAGATGTACAAAGGATTCTATACGGGGACAAAAGCCCTCAAATTACGGTAAATTTCTCCATCACTCCACAAGTTTTTAATCAGATGTTGTGGTCATATTGAAAAATAAACTAAGTCAAGAGGCAAATCCTTGCTTTCAAAATATACAGTACTTCAGAAATTGCAACGGGAAACAGCTATTTACTTCCCTCTTTATAGTCACTTTCATGCCTGAGCACCTGAATTGTTTAACAGATGTCACCCAAGACAAAACACAACAAAATCAGTGTTTTTTGAAACTCAAAATCACTGCGCGGCGGCTGGAAATTGCTGCGCGGGCGCGCAGCTTAGAGGGAACATTGATCTGGACCCGCATTTTGGATATCTATCAGATATCTGACTGCTTTAAAGGGTTAAAAATCTATACAATGTATAGCCACCATTATTATATTTTGCAATATAAGACACATTAATAGGGTGGAAAGTGACGGATTTTTCTAGTCCACTGACATCACTGCAAAGCGTTTGAGGGTCCTAAATAGAAATTTGGGTGAAATAACGACATGAATTTTTGGGTCGCCTGAAAAATTTTCATGGACTATAGTCCATGGTTTTTTTTCGAAATTTGAGCGAAAATTTGTGGTGTCGTAGAGATTTCATATTTGCACCGATTGAAGCTCAGTCGATGCCTACAAGGAATCTGGACCCGCATTTTGGATATCTATCATGTGTCTGACTTCTTTAAAGGGTTAAAAATCTATACAATGTATAGCCACCATTATTATATTTTGCAATATAGACACATTAATAGGGTGGAAAGTGACGGATTTTTCTACTCCACTGACATCACTGCAAGGTGTTTGAAGGTTCTAAATA
The DNA here is from genome assembly GCA_018105865.1 of Metaphire vulgaris. NCBI lineage: Eukaryota > Metazoa > Annelida > Clitellata > Crassiclitellata > Megascolecidae > Metaphire > Metaphire vulgaris. Next base: position 17,886,420 of record CM030841.1, read on the forward strand.
GAAATTTGGGTGAAATATCGACATGAATTTTTGGGTCGCCTGAAAATTTTTCATGGACTATAGTCCAGGGTTTTTTTCGAAATTTGAGCGAAAATTTGTGGTGTCGTAGAGATTTCATATTTGCACCGATTGAAGCCCAGTTGATGCCTACAAGGAATCTGGAGTGCAATGTTCCCTCTAAATTTTGTTGAGTGTGCGCGGAAAAGTATAGTGCCTGAGCACTCTTTCATGCCCGAGCACCTGAATTGGTCCACAGATGTCACCCAAAACAAAACACAACAAAATCAGTTTTTTGAAACTCAAAATCACTGCGCGGCGTTTTCTTGTCATGTGCGCAGGCACGCAGCTTAGAGGGAACATTGTTGTCGCTATGCCCCTGGTTGAGAGCAGACATTTTAAAGTCGAACGACAGTAACACTGGAATAATTCATTCTCAGCTGTATATATCTCTGCATTGTGTAGGCAAGCGAGACGGATTTGTCCGAGTTAATTGCACTCCGTGATCGTGAATCTTCTCTCGAGTACACTGATCTGGTGAACATTGAGGATCTCGAAATGCTCGACAGCGTAAGCATCAACAGCTGCATAGACTGGACAGCAGTCGACCAAATAGTTGCAGAAAATGATTAAACATACATTTAAGAGAATGAAAATAACTCAATATTTTTTATAAAAGAATCTGTCTAGATGAAATGATTCATCCATTCATCTTTTAACTTGGGAGATTCACATGAATGATGACTTTGCCAGTAAGCTCCATTTGTTTGCATAATGTGGAAATATTTAAACCACATCTTGAATTATTGTGAACATAAACTGGACAATTTATTTTGATTATAAGAATTGTAGATGAGATTATTTCCAAACTGCGTCATTACAACTGCTGGTGAAAATGCATGATGCAAATGTTTGGGGTCCTGTCACCATTCAGATCGGGACTGGTGGCGACATTCGTCCAACACCGGTTATAGTGGAAGGGGAAGTATCAGTTCGAGGAAAATGCAGCAGACCTTTTGCTTGTGAAGACATTTGGGCCGGAAAATGTGCCTCATATTCTGGCTATGCCACTGTTTGGAGTGGTATGTTATGCTATAAAAGGCTTTTTGTTAGGAAGTCTGCCTCATCGACAATGAATGTTCTTAGTAAGAGAGAGATATTTTCTTCTGTTCTGGCCACCTGTCTGTCCATTGCAGCTTTGAAGTCTTCTTTGACACCCTTGTTCACTCCACGTGTTACAGTTCTTGACCTGAAATAAATTACAATATTAGGACAGACGAGATTAACTTCCCTTATGTAGAAGACCCTACTAAACCTGTCAACAACATATAAAGCAACCTTATACTTACAGCTCATTGCAAAGTTTTTGAACCCGTCCATGCATCAAAGTAATGCAATGATAAACTGCATAGTAGGTAGGCCATGTCCCAATGTGCATTATTCCCAAAAGCACTAAATGTTGATTTATAGACAACTGAACTGCACTGAATAAGACAAATGACGAGACAGAAGTCACACTGGATTAGTTCAAGTAAACTAACTGTAAACAAGATTTTGCCGATGATGATGACGACTGAAGTAGATCGAGATTCACTTTGCCACCTTCTGGGGTTCGTAGATAAGCAAATTCTTCAAGGAGATCGATGTCTTTCGATCAAGTTAAGGAAGATCATAAATGAGATTATATTATAAGAATAATCACTCTGTTAGAGCTGCACTGTTCAAAATGTACATACTAAAATACTGTAATATATAATACTTTATTTTAGAAATGTATTTATTTTAGACATTTATATACTAAAACACTGTAATATATAATAGTTTTATGAACAGTGAAATATCATCAATAAAATGTCTCAAAAAATATATTTCCACAAAAGATACTAATAATGTAATTGAAAAACAGGCAGTATGAGAAGCATCCTCGTCGTTTGATTCCCTCCAAGATCTTGCACATCATTGGTTCATACTTTGGCCAATCGTGTTGCATCAAAACCATCATGTGACCAAGCAGCGTATCCAACTCGGCACCATTGCTGTTGCCATGTGTCGCTAGCACCTCACCGACCGCATTTGCTTTCCATACTTTGTCCTCAAAAATAGACACAATGCAAGAAATCATTCACTGTTTACATCATTAACCATTAAAACTAAATGAAGAAAATTGAAAAAAGAGAAAGATTGAAAGAATTCTAAATAGTACAACCAGCAAGAATGCTTTCGAATTTCACAGCAAAACCCTTCTAATGTCCTATTCGTAGGCTATTCGGTGCATGACAATAAACAGAGCCGACGTCACTGGGAGTCGACTCCAGTAGAAAAAACAAGCAGAAAAGTAGGAGAGAAAAGCAGAGAGTCTACCTTTAAACATGCCACAAGAAGATGAACACAACAGGAGAAGACCTCGGAGTCAATCAAAGGCATAAGGAAGAGCTGGCGACCTTTAACCTGCGGAGGTCCCAACGCCTCATGGCCTTGTATGGAACCAGAGGAAAATGTACTGATAATGTAGAGAACCATATCAACAACTGCCTGAAAGAAAAACATGCAAAAAACAAAACAGATTTTTAACTAATTGAACCAAAGTTTGAACTACACATTTTCTTGTAATGAGAAAATTGCTTTCTGCTCACCATGTAGTTTGAAATGCTGTAGTAGCAACATGCAAGCTGTAAACTCATCTGAAACATACAATAAATATATCTGCATTAAAATTACATTAGCTTCCACAAATAAATTCAAAAATGCTGCTCATTCAAATTGCTAATGTTGAAATGACGAGGTCTACTTGAAGTTGAAATTCAATTTGCAGACCGACCTGGCGATGTCTTGATAGAGTTGAACACTGAGCGCTTTGAATTGGCTGCAGTCTCGATATTATCTCTCTATAGTAACCCTATTCCAACAAACAATTAAAAGGCATCCTAAGAAATTCAACATCAACAAAAGCAGAGGCTCTGTGCAGTTTTAGTAATAAGTTAAATGTCAACTATGTTTTTTCTGAAAACATTATCAGTCCTTTCTATCTACAAAATCCCCAAATAAATTCTCCATCCTCTCAACCTCTCAAAGCAATAACTTAGTCCTGAAAAAGTCAAAGTAGTAGAAAAACTTTAAAAGTGCCAACCTGATAGAGAAGAACGTCCGTCTCAAAACGAAACAGCCACGGCCACTTGTCAGCCGACCAACCGTCACTGAGAACTTTAAATTCTACAATCAATATACAAAATATCAGTTTCCAAGCTACTTCAGTACTATACAAGGCTGTCGATTTTTACTTAAATCAATCTGATAAAACCATTTAATATTCTTGTAGCTCCATCAACCAAAAGTATTTGCATTGTGTGCATCACAGTTCAAGAGGAGAGTTGCAGAAAGCCCTGTTAACACCACCAGAACAGCACCTGGAGAATGAGAAGATCTCTGGTCATTGTGGACAAAGACAAAATACTCACCCTAACCTAATTAATTCAATCCATGCACGAATGCAATTGACAAAATATTGAATCAACAGACATGACATAAATATATGTGTATACATATATATATATATATATATATATATATATATATATATATATATATATATTATAGAAAACAGAAAGTCACAATAGTGAAAATTATCATAGGTTTTATCAAAAACCTTTAATAAAAAGAGCATTTATGATTTTATGACAAGTTTCATCTTCACCATTTTGAAGCAGAGGTGAGTTGAGCAAATGCCAGCAGTTGAGTGCAATCTGGAAGCTGTGAACGACATCTTCCGACCGGCCGAGTGACAAGATCTTATTGGCAAAGAAAATCTTTGGTAGACTCTCTTCTGTCTTTAGTCGTTTTGACTTCAATCTGTTCCATACAATTTCAACATTAATACAGAAATCAATCAAAAAATAAGTAATTAAAATTATATTACAGCTAACAAAAATATCAAATGAACCACAAGATGAAGCAAAATCAAAATTTTGAAATGTAATGAATTAGGATCAAATACTCTGTGCTACAGTTTAGTGTCATAAACACGTCTACAAACTCGTTTCCATTGGATGGTTCTGTTTGAAAGCACTCAACCAGAACAAATGCGTGATGTGCACCCTGCATGGTCTGACCTGAAACACAGTTAACCAAGAATAAACTGAAGATAATCTCTATTCATACAAGTGTTTAATGATTATCAAAGAAACAGGTCAGCTGCTGAAGAACAATTTTATAAGCATCAGTAAAGATTGAAGCAATACCTTAATTACATCAGCAATTCAACATTTTCAAAAATTCCTAAATTAAACTTCTAAATATACATTTAAATATACATTAGGCTAAAAAAATTAAGTCATGGGCAGAATGTGAACATCACAGTCTGTATGCATCCCTATAAGGTACTATATCATAAACGATATTCACGTGCCTCATTTAGGTCAAATTTATGATATATTCAATGAATGAGACATTAACTATTATCCACCACGCATCTGATATTTAAACAATACGGAGAACTCCGTATTCCTTCAACGTCACATCTTATGTGCTGGACTCATTGACAGATGCCACAGCTTCAAAAGCCTCTAAACAACGACCTCAGAGTGCTTTCAATTGAAGAATAATGCACAAATGTAGAAGGATGTAAAATAAAGACTAACCAGAGCCCGAGTGAGAATCAACTGTCTCCAAGTACACACGAAGGCAATGGACAAACAGAACAGCCGTGCAAAGAAGGACTTGATTCGTTAGAATTTCCAACTGACTCGAATCCAAACGCGATGTCCGAAGACCTTCGGACATCTGAAATATTTGGTGCCATTGACTGTCAAGGCTAAACAGAGAAAACAACCAAAAGCACACATCAGCCGAAGGAAACAAGCTTACAGAAACAGTCAACAGATTATAATGGAACAGAGAATAAGGAGGAGAATGACAATAACAGAGAGGGAGAGAATAAACAAGACCAGAATAAAGGATAATTATTAAACAAAAACACAGAAACAGGCAGATGAAAAACGGAAGAAATAAGATCAGAGGCAGAGGAAGGCAGAGCCAGAATGAAAATTTTATCTTTGTGGATTTTAACGAGTGAAAAATACCTGTCACCAGAGAAAAGCCTTCCAATGTTCCACTGCAGGTCACCTGCTACAGCGTTTATCAACTGGAAGAGCTGGTGCCAAGGATCGGTGATGGCGCTATCCTTGCCAGAAAAACTGCTCAGCACACAGCTGGTGTTCTCAAAAGCCGGAGCAAAACTGGCATTTGCTGCACAAAATACTTTTTTATCTGCAAAAATTTAGAATTGATAATGAAGTAAGTTAAAATAGAAATGAAAAGCAATAACAGCAGCTGTGTTAAACCCAAACAGTTAAGAGCTGAAAACTCACCGTGGGAATCTGATGAATTGGCTTTTGAAGATTTCTGAGCAATAAAACAGATGCAATATTCAACGGCCTTTCGAAGCCATCGGCAAAGATTTCTTGCGGAAGGCTTTTGTTGTCCTCTGCGTAGCAAGAGCGGAAGAACACTGCAAGCTGAAGAAAACAGAATTGCAATCGCTAAAACAATGTTCGCTTTAAACAAGCTACGAAAACCTTTTTCTGTAACAGTTCAATCAGATTCAAATGTACCGTAAATGACAACAAAAAAAGACAATAGAAATGACCAAACTAACCAAGATATCTCCTGTAAGGATTAACCGGTGACGTGAGGAGCGCAAATTTTTCTGCTTGCAAAAGCGATTCAACTAACCTTTCCTGAAATTAAATAACTGAAGTCATCAAATAACTGAAATTTCAAAATATTATTAAAACATTGCTACTCAATTAAAATTCCATAACAATGTTAGTGAATGAAGGAAACAAGTAAGTAAGAATGAATGATAAAGGAGAAATAAAGTGTAAAAAATACCTACTCCTTGGTCAGGCATATGCGATGGATAACGTTCTACGATGAGCAGAAGCAGACGACACTGCTGTAAAACGTCAGACGACAACTCTGCCACTCGCAACAGAGCACGGCACTGCATTTCCTCAGGCAATGAAGTAAATATATCTACAGAAGGCAAAAGTAAAATCTAATAAATTTGCCAGATTCAGTCGTTGATCACAATGTACAGCATCCAAAGCCTAAACCAACATGAAACAAAGCAACAATTCAAATCCAGAAGACAAGGAAAAAACAGAGGTGATCACAAACTGAAACTGAGATTCATAAAATGTGCAGAAATTAGAAAATCTGCCCAAAATACAAACAAATGCCATCTCTTTTACACAAATCCCATTTGCCCATTTGCACCCACAGGGCCAAGTGTTGCATAAAAGTGAAAGAGTTCATGCCCCCAAAGTCCATTCTAATATCAGGAATAGTCATAAAAGTATTAGTATCAGAGCAATGCACTTTGCAACACGCGACCCTTCAGCACGAAAATCCTTGTACACCACTATAATCACACTTCATCAATTCATGTGCATTGATTTATACTGGCATGTGCTTTACTTGCACAACATAAAAAGCGTACCACGAAGAAAAACAGCATTTTCATCGGTTCTGTCTGACTGCAGGACATCGGTCATCACGCAAATTTCAGTCCAAAGTAAACTTTCGCTTGGAAAATTTGACAACCTATAAAACCATTCAAGATATTTCAACTCATAAAAGCCTTAGAATTCAATGCAAGAAGACAAATGCTGTGAAGAAGATAAAGAATATAACATTTTAAAGTTTGTAGGTATTTTCATAGATAGTTGAATGAAACCAATGGCTAACATTTCCTCCAAATGTCGTACAAGTTCTCGAATGTTTCGACTGCTCTTTTCCAACTGATACATTTCAAACTACAACGAAATCATTCAATCCCGTAACATTATAGGATGAAGAATCGAGAAACTGTGAAGAGTGAATGATTGTCAAAATGGCATGAGCTCCTGCATATCACTGTTATAATTACTATACGTCTCATAATTGGGACATCTAATTGTCAAATCGCTTAAACCAGCTCATCGGCGATCAATCCACAGACTAAACGCTTGTCCAAGTAGAAACGTAGGCTATTCGTCAATTGTGCCACAAGGATTGAATGTGATGATAATCCAACTTCCAACTGACAAAATCAGCCAGATCAAGTTAAGTGAGCATGGCGCTATATAAAAATGAAGGCTTTAATAGTATTACAAGGTGACCATATGTAGTAGTAGAGTAGTAGTAGTAATGGTAATCAGTGTTAGGAAAGATCACTTGTAAAATGATCTTGATCAAAGATCAAGATCACTAGAGAGAAATTGATCTAAGATCAAGATCAAAGATCACTAGAGTATAAATGATCTAAGATCAAGATCACTTTAAAAGTGATCTAAGATCAAAGATCATACAAATATAGTTATTATATCATGTATGACGTGTCACGTATGATAACGATGCAAATGTCCACTGTACGACGCATGTAAACTTTTGTAATACTAAGTTACTAACACAACTGAAAACAGTTCATAACAATTTTAGAAACTAACTGTCAGTTCACAGTCAGTGTTGAACACGGCAGTTCATTTTCAGCATGAGCAGACGCTCAAACGTTGCGTCATACAACCTGTTTCTTCGCGGTGTAGCTATCAAACCTCCAATACTAAAAAGTCTTTCGATAGGCGCAGAAGATGGCAGGGTTGTGTTATATATTTCACAAATGCTGCCTTGACATGTGGGTATGCCAACATGCTAGAAAGTTCCTTATTTGGGTTATTCAGGTAGTGCATGACCTCTATCTTGACTGCATTTTCACGACCAGTTGCAACTGAGCAACTCCTCCCTGAGTCCCAGTGACAGTGCCAGTACTAATGTCAGGGCCACACCCATAATCCTCATCATCTGCACCGGCTGCACTAACATGATCATTGAGGTCCGAATGCTTGATTTGTCCGCCATTTTACTCAATACACATAGAAGTTCGTTGATTGATTGACTTAGTTGGGAGAATACATATAATTTGATCTTTGATCTTCTGTTGATAATAAAGATCAAAATCACCGAAAAAGTGATTTAAAATCAGAGTCAAAGATCACTAGTAAAAAGTGATCTAGATCAAAGATCAAAGATCATGAATTGTGATCTTAGATCATGATCTTTGATCTTTTGATCTAAGATCACTCCTAACACTGATGGTAATAGTAGAAGCAGCAGTAGTAGTGTTCAGTGGTTCAGTAGGATCTGCCCTGTATAAGAGTGGTGAGTTGGAGATGATCGGTGAACCTGAATGGAGAAGTTTCTTGGAAAGAGCGTCCTGGCGACGACGAGCCATGACCGGGCTGCGTAGGGGTCCTGTCTCCTCAGGATCTTCGCTCTCATCACCAGCCATTCGTCGTCTCTCGGCTCAACAACGGACGCCGCCATCTTGTTTCTCAACTGCAGCAACTGCTGCCGCCGGTGCCTTTTTGGAAAGCAAAAACTCCTTATCCACAGATTCTATTGTATCAACGTTTTACAACGGAAATTTACGGAATGAATTGCAAATTGCAATATTAGTGTGAAATCTTTAAATCTCGTTAATTTCTATAGCGCTGTCGTAGAAGCACCGAAGTAGCTCCTTATTCCTATGTGCTTAATCTTAAAATGAAGTAGCTATAGCCTATATAGCCAAAAGGTGGGGTTGTTCATGCCGGGTCATTTAATCAAAAGGGGCCAGTGGTTGGGACGGTACAGCTATATATTAGACAGCCATTGTCTAGTGCAGGGTTGTCCAACTGGTGGCCCGCGGGCTGGATCCGGCCCGCGGGACAGTTTCATCCGAGTTTGGGAAATAACAATTTTAGCTATAGGACCAGTTATTACCGTTATTTTTAGGACTAGGAGATACCAAATTGCTTACTTATCCGCAAGGACATAGAACAAGAATAAATAACAATGGAAAGTAAAGTAAGTAAATCATTCCTTTTTCTGAAATCATTTCCTCCATAACTGTAACAACCTAGCCTCACTGCCCTTTGGATGTTGACTATTGCCTGGCTGATAATATACCTTCCCCAATCCCCATAGCTATTTTAAGAGAGGCTGAGCGCCTAAGAATAAGTAGCTACTGTTGTGCTGTTTCCAAGGTGCTATAGAAATCCACGAGATTTTACTTTACTTTAAGTACTAATGTCTACAAAAAATAACGGATACAGTATTTTGATAACTGTTAACCCTTTCACTGGGATCCTCGAACTCAGCTCGTCATGAAGTTCCGTAGCGTTTCAACGCCACGCGATATAAAACGCTATATATAATATATTACGCTATAAAACGTTTTAGTACCCATCCATTCGATAGATGGCGCCTATTTTTAAAAGCTATATTACCTCTTTGAAAGAGGAAATATATATTCTTTGGAGAGACGGGTCCGACTAATAACTTCCAGAATCGACTTTTCCGCGTTAGAACTGATCTATCTTTACCAAAAAGTTGACAAATCTTTTTACAACTTTGCCGCTGACCAAAGTGGGATTACCGCTGAAAATATTTTGCTACGGGGCTTTGACAATTTTTTTCGGGGGTGTGGGTGCTATTTTAGGCCGTAGTGTGGACTTACCCCCCCCCATTTTTTTCTGCACGGAGGATTAGAAAAGCTAAACAATGGTGTTTACATTATGTTCTTAACAGTTTAATTGACTTCAAAGAGTTTGTACAATTAAAAATAGGTTACAGGTGGTAGCCGCCCCAGTTATGACCGTCCTGGTTATGACCGCCCCAGTTACTCTATGGGTTTTGACGAAAAGCAGTCTACCCTAACCCGTACGGGGTCGTATAATCATCCACACCATAAACCAGACACGAAACACTAACCCTAAACGATACTGACAGCAGCCATAGCTGGGGCGGTCATAACGGGGAGGTCATAGGCTCAGCTGGGGCGGCTATAATGTGATACCTAAAAATAAGATCACTTGAATATAATCACATCATTTACGAACTGTCAAATCCATGGAAACTAACCAACATTAAATCGAAGAATCAAATACAAAATATTGTATAAAATACTTCTCTCCCAAAAATATTAATAATTTAATACTTCAAACAATTTTGCTGAAAACTATTATACAAGATCTATTAAATAGATAAATGAACAGGATACGACAAACTGTGGAAATGCCCAATCACACACAAGCTTTGTGCATGGGCAGCAACTTTCTTCAGCAGGTGTCGTTAAATTTCACCTGCTTCTTCTCAGCAAGATATGAATTGCTCATTACAACAAAACAAATACCCAAACAAACTGATAACAGAAAACAGCGACATTTTCAATAAATTTTCGACCGACGGTTGTATTAACACCGCATTATAAGCAAACACAAACATACTGACAGACATTTCAGGCACATCCATTGAGCAGAACTGAAGTAAAAATAAATCCTAAAACTTATTTTCAAAATGCAGACATAATTCAGAATCCTGTACACAAATCCTCCCTCAGAGACTAGCACATGTTTCCAGTTGGAAAGATCTCATATATTTGTACAGTGTAGGTCTATAAACCAATGTACAGCTGGAGAGATAATCCAGAGCCCCACTATCTGAGCCATCATTCCAGGCATGATCACATTAAGACTATTCTTTACAAGCAACACTGGCCATTCATTGAATAAGAATTAAATTTACAGTATTTTAATTATAAAACAATACAGACTGACAAAGTTAATAATTGATGACACTGCTAAATCACCCACACAGTGGCATAGCTGGGGGAGCAGCTGAGCAAATTTTCTCAAGTGTGGCACCTTTTTAGGAAAATTTTAAACAAAAATTAAAGTAAACAAGAGACTATGAGCTATTACTGGAAAACGTCTCCACCATTGCATGGCAACGACCTTAACCATTGCATTGGCATAGCAACGACCTTAACCTTTGTTTTGCTCGTCAAGACCTGTTGCCCCTATTCCTGAATCTTGACTGGATTGCAGAGGTCATGCCTTTTTCATATGCTTGCCCCCCTGATGCTAAAGCCTGGCTATGCCACTACAGCCACAGTTTCAGGAAAGTGTTTGCCAATTCAGTACATAAGGAACTAAAAGTGAAATGGTACAAGTATATTCCGTTTCTGGCCAAAACTCTATGCTGAAATTTTCTCCAAATCTGCTGCCGTTAAGACATTTCAAATCAATGTGCTACTTTAAAGTTTAAACTTAGACTATAACATGCTGTTGCTTTTTCCTCTTCAATCTGTCTTACTGGTTTACACAGTGACTAATATTACTAACAGTAGTATTGCTTTTTTATACATTTTATGACCGATTTTGAGTAGCCTTTTATACCTTACTCAATTAGAGCTGGTGCTATAGATGTGAATAGCTAATTTAAAAGTAACCCTAAAATGAAACAAGGCCACTCACCAACTGCATAAGTCATGCCATAACTTAGGCTTAAATTCTGCCATTCTGAACAATTGCAAAAGGACTGCCAAGAAACGGCGCTGGAATCTTTGGATGCCACATCGCACCTAAATACTTTAACTGTTGATCATTACGTAACAATAAAATAATTACATATAAGGAATGTCTCTGACAACTCAACAATTTACTTTAAATAACTCAATACAGAAACAATGAAATGAATAATATTAAACTAAATATGGTGCACATTTGATTCATGGTCCATAAACACAGAGAGACCACACAACCTCAGCAGTTTACAAAAACAGACTTGAGCCAAACACAAAGACAAACTTTGCACTTCTATTGATAAAAGGGTCTGATATGCATAAAAAGATGCGCTCCTGACGGTGAAAACTAGTGGATGATGTCCTCAAAGTAGTCACCGGAGCCACTTGCCTCTGCTGCTACTGATATGGTTTTGTCAGTGGTAAGATCGTCATTCTGCATATAAACCACATTGAAAATAAACACAGCACGCAAGTGTGTGTGTATGCACACCACACACCACGTGATGGCCTGAGTGAATATAATTTCAGTAGGGGGCCGTCCATAAATTACGTCACGCAGTTAAGAGGTCCGGCCATTTGCGACGAGGGGGTTCCGTAAATGTTACGTCACGCAAAAAATGTAGATCATGACCTTTGACCTTTTTTTTGCTTGTCTGACATTTTTTTGCTTGTCAGGGTTTTTTGAGAGGAAAAAATATAATTATGACCTATTTTTGCTTGTCAGGGTTTTTCGAGAGGAAAAATACTAGGATGGCCTTTTTTGCTTGTCAAGACTTTACGGAAGACGAAAATGAGGGGTCGGCCCGTTGTGACGTCATATTTTAGGGGGTTCGACGTTTTGTGACGTCGCGTTACGTAGGGGTCAAAAATGTTCCAAATTTGCATGACGTAATTTATGGACGACCCCTAGAAGGTAAGACTCAAGAGTTACGGCTAATAAGCAAATCTGCTTGAAACATGATGCACTGAATAATTTTTAAGCATAGCTTTAAAATAAAAACAAAAGTTAAGTAAAGTCAACAATTTTCAGCAGAGCTTTTGGTGTACATCATTCACAACATGTCTTCTAATCTAAAAGTACAGCGGTCAATTGTCTCCTCTGAACAAGCACTTGAAGAGTACAATGACCCTGTACACCAACAGCTGAACATGGCTGCTGCAGTCCACTACTAAAGCAGCAGCAAACGATATCACCACTTACGTATGCTTCAGGTGGCACAAACATTAGGCATACAAACAAGAGAAACTTGAGAAACTCAAATGAAACGATATTAAACTCACTGAACTTGCAATGCTTGCAAGCAGCTCTTCCTCAATCTCTTCTTCGACAACTTCATCAAATGCACTTTGGACGTTGTTTTCAGATCTTGCAGATCGAGGTGTTGGACCAATTGGACTGATGCTGCCAAGAAATCAATTGGAAATCAAACGGTCATTTTCACTCGACTGAAAAGGACTATTCATTTAATGAATGCTAACATAAAAAATCAACATAACTTCAAATGAAGCCGCTTAAATAAAAGAAAATGTTACATCTCTGAACTGAACTTAAGTCAATATTAGGCCTTAAGATTGAACCTCTTACTGTAGTTCAGAAACAATAGCAACAACTTTCAATCAACTGCTCAAAACACCATTTATACCAACATAAAAAATCTGCCTTCAATCTGACCAGAAAAAATATCACAAACATTTCAAAATTCAGTTATAATAGAATAGCAATTTAAAAAGTAATGATGAAACAATAATTAGCCACACATGATTTGAATTATAAAACAACAGACGTACTTTGATTCCTGAAAATCATCATCATAATCTCCAAAATCAGCTCCTACAAAAAACAGTTGAACTTATCATTCAAGTATTAATATAAAAAGTGCTAAATTAAAGACGAAATCCATGGCTCAACAGACCCAATATTGAAAAGTAAACTTGAAAAGCTGTAAGAGAGCAAGACTCCCTTCGGCTTGCTAATGAGACTCACAGCAAAAAAATTAATGCATGGAATTCATTTTATTCTACACTATTTGCTAAACTGAATTATTATCTAAGTTATTTTAAAACTATCAATATTTTTATAGGTAACAACATTTATATCTAAAGTCAAGATTAATAAGATATTGCTTACCCAAGTCAATGACTTCAAGGTCATTGCTGGTATTTTCAGGTTCTCTGTCTCTGATTTTGAATCCTCCTAAAATCATTAAACGATGAACAATAGAAGCTCCCTTCCACTGCTCATCAGGCAAAGGACAAAACTACAATGATAGTCAATGTCAATTAATTAAAAAAAGCATGTGAAAAGCAAAGCAAAAAATAAATATTGTCAAAAAAGCATCAGTAACCTAAATCTGGAAGATCAGCCAGTGAACTCATTCCACCCGCAGGTGCCTTTCGCGTCTCAATTGCTGCTTTGCTCCCAAAATCCAATATTCCAACACTGCAGTAAAACGACAAAAGAAGAGTGCATCATTGCTCCGGCAGACTCGGTAAACCGAGCATTTCAGAACTGTTTGAAACCAAGAAACAGTTAAACAACACTAAGACATACTTTAGTGGACCTGTAAAAAGCATCACTGACAATCAGAAGACCTGTAAAGAGAGTCCAAAGGAACCAGTTGAGGTCTCAGCTGACCAGTACTGACCAGAGGTACCTATTACCCGAGTCAGTGCTAATGAGAGCCAATGCTAAATACGTGAATTACATACCTGCTAAACCCATCTGGTTTGTTATCAGGAAGAGGCAAATCTTCCTGGCTGCTTGAATAACTGTTCTCATCACTTTTTTTCACCAAATCAGGAATGAATTTAGAATCACCATTCCACTTTAATCCACTCGTTGTTTCAGAAGACCTTTCTGTCACTTCTGCTTCTTTGGAGTGCTGAAATCAAATTTTAAACCACAATTTACGCAAAATATTAGATTTCACATAAACATACTTATTCCTTATATGATAAGGCCAAACCAAAAAAAATCCAAGAGAATTCTTTAACCAATCCAGAAGACATCATCAGGTGCAGCAATGGCAGTCACTGCTCCAATTAAGATACAAAGATAGAAGCAAAATTCCAAAGAAATATCTAGAAAGAGATCATAGAAGATGCTGTCCACATCAACAGCTCAGAAGACAGAAACGCTTCGTGCCTTATCGTCCACTTTAGACGGAATAATGGTTTCGACATTCTGCGACACAACAGATTTACAAAGGACAAACACACGTCTGTACATGCTGAGGAATTCACCAAACTCAATAGCTGAAGAAACATAAACACAAACAACTGCAAGAAACATTAATAGCAACAAAGATCAGCTAAAGCTCTTGGCAATTATCACAGCTCAATGGTTAGGCAGAGATGAACCCTGTCATGGACACAGCAGAAGACCCACTCAACACCAATCATCACAATGTAACACCATTCTAATCAATATCTACACTTCACATTCTCAACAGCTAATGTCAACTCTGCCCATGTAATATTAACTAGTCCCTTAAATGCTACATTAACCTGGTTCAGTGCATGACTTGCGTAAAGCATTGGCTCAATGAAGACTTGTAGAACTATCCTGTTGACTCAGGAACCAATCTTGTATGGTCGTAGAGGTTCACATCTTAGACATGCCCTTGAGGGCATTATCCTTAAACAATTGCCAGTTGTGCCATACAAATAAATAAACTAATAACCCAAATATAAAAGAATGTTTTAAAATAACTCATCAGGAATAGGTAATAATGAAATAATAAAATAAGAAATAAAATGATCCAACCAAATGTTCACTTACAAAATGATCACTTACAAAATGTCCAATATATATATATATATATATATATATATATATATATATATATATATCATAGATATGCTTGACTCAACAAATACAAAAAGACATCAATAGACTCAAGTCAAAACAAGCTGATTCTCTTATACTTGGACAAATGCAACACCTCCAAGTGTAATTTTGAAATGCATGCAGCAACGCATAAGAAAAGCACACCTTCTCCTACTCCTACCGTTGCTAAAATCTTTATCTGTGACACGAAATTCATCATTTACGTAACGATCCAACATGTCTCTGGAAATAAAAACCAAAGCTGATGACAGTTGAAGTTGAATAATTGCCTGGTAATAAACATTGTATGCCTCATACAAGAACCAGCACTGAAACACATTCTAAAACAGATGCACATTTCATGAAAACAACTGAGTATCAGGCAAAGGTCATTCAAAGCTAGGAGAAAACAATGATTAACTATGCAGAATGCATCTCAAAACTTTAACTTCAGTAATTTATTAGTTATGTAGAATTGCTATTAAGCCTACCTGTTGACGCCAGGAAAAACATCAGCAAACAACAACTGAAGTTCATTTTTCTCAATTCTCCCACTTTTATCCTAACAAAACAGAAGTCAAAACACTATTCAATAAAAATAATATCATCCATTTATTATCTAGCAACACAGGATATTTGTGAAAGATGGAGGCACATTCAGTCAGATGCACTGAATCAACAGCCATGGACTGGTTAGATGGATATATTGTCTAAAACCAGATGCATCTCGCTGTGCACAGAGGGTTTCAATTACCATTTTAAAAACTGAGCATTTTTTAAAAATTCCTGAGTGAAATTAACAATATGAAAGAATAATTTCCAACAAATTGAACTAATGTCTAATGATGGAGAAGACCTAGAATCTATAATATATTTGAAAAAAGAATAAATCAAAGTAAAGTTTTTAAAAATGTAATGTTGGTATTAATATGGAAACTGAACAGCTAAAGGGATACAATCCGGCAATCCCACCATTAATACTAGTCATAATTATGACAGACTTAGGTTAAGCACAAGGTAGCAACAATTCTACAGAATATACAGTAAGCAAGAAAAGAATTTTATCATATTCATAATACACTTTCATGGTAAAAATTAGCTAGTGAGGACTCAGAGCAACAAAGCTGTTCTTAGGAGGAAGAATTCAAAGTGTACTTTCAAAAGTTCTCTGGGAAATTCTTAGCAACTTAGAACAATTTTGACTTACATCAGTGTATATATATATATATATATATATATATATATATATATATATATATATATATATATATACACATACACACACACACATACATACATACAGACAGATGATGCTGTGTATGCGATACTAGTTATTAGTGTAATAAAAGTTCATAGTTCATAACAGGAAAGACACGATGAATAACAATGAAGTGTTGGTCAAAGGAGGAACACGAAGGAGCTTGATGGCAACAATGACAACAGGACAGATGGAATTTTTTGGTCAGAGAAGTTTGTTACAACAGGAAAGATTGAGGAAAAAAGAGATAGAGGAAGACAAAGGAGAAAATATCTGGACAGTTTATGCTATCTACAGGGAGGAAACTACGGAATAATTTAGAAGAAGAAGAAGAAGAAGAAGAAGAAGAAGAAGAAGAAGAAGAAGAAGAAGAAGCAGAAGAAGTTAAATAACCTAAGTTGACCATTATAAAGCTCTAATATTCTGGAGTCATGAAATAACAAATCTGAATTATTATTGTTTTTTTAATTAAAGATTGAATCTTTAGAGATTTAACATGGAATCTTATTACTTGAGCACCAGTTGACATTACCTTATGAGAGATACAGATACATCATCATATGGTAAAGAGCTCAAATGTTTCCTGATTATCGCAGTTTTATAAAATTCTTCCATTATAACTACAGTATTTTTGCATCAAAAAGTTGCCAAATTAGGACAAAATTCAGCAATGAATTGTGCTAAATTCATAAGCTAACAATAAGATAAAGAAAGAGATTACCGTGTCATATTCATTAAATTTTCGACGAGCTTCAGAAATCTGTTCAACTGATAAAGACTGAAATGAAAGCAAATTCTAAGAGATGTAAAATCAATCATAACTGCGGCAATGTTCTCCTCAATTAACAGTCTCTGTCTTATGACAATGCTGTTTGGTGGTATTCCTATTTCTCCACAGTTCACAATGTCCATTTGTTCTTCAACATCCTTCATGAGATGTCTGCTCTGTGCCGCCACCAAATGCAATGCACCACACATAGCAAGCACTTCTCTTTTACAATCTCTATCATTGGCTTTCATTCTCACAAAATGTCTTCATTTGTCATTTCATTTTGTCACCTGGCTTGCAAAAATCGTCCAGGACACCACAACATATAAGTCCTTGCATTTTCTACTTCATCTTCATCCTTTTAGCAGGAATACATTAGCATAGATGATAAACAGAATTCCAATATTCAGTTCCAAGAGTTAAATTTCATCATGGAAGTAACACCCTCATGGCAACTCTGGCCAGAGTGACCCAAGCTACAATACAATTTCCAATATACCGGAATTTATATTTCCTACTCGTTTCAATTTTATGATTCCCATTAAATGTTGTGTCACATTTGACTTCTGCTAATTACCGTCATTATTTTTCTCACTACCGCTACTGTTGTCTTTGCTTTTGCAAATTGACATCACATATTAAACAACGGTGAATAAACTTCATCGTGGAGCAACGTGAGATAACAGTGAATAATTTACTAATAAACAATGAAGATCTATCAGAAATGCAGAGAAACACTTGTGTCGCTGAATTCTGACCTCCAGTGAAGGTCCACTGGAGTGAAACCGCCTGAGAACTTCGGAAATCAAAGGCAAACTGGAATCAACCAAAGATTCTGAAATGTTGAGCTGCTTCATCAGACCAGACCGTGTCATGTACTGACCATTCTGAAATAAAAACATGTCCATCTGTCTCAATTACCAGCAGTCCTATTGAAATCTCAAAACTATTCAGGTGCTAGAACAGTGAGGTCACAGGAATATGCAGAATACATCAAATACTGGTGTAAAATGAAAACCAATTCACTTGCCACAAAAAATCTGCACCAACAGCATCTCAAGAGAACCCACTTGGTTTAAACTAGAAATTATATTCAGTTGCACTAAGCATACTTACAAATCCATTTTCGGGATCAAAGACCACAAGAGTGTAGTCAAGCTTAAAAAATTGCAGAAACTCCCGCACCAATGATATCACTAGGCAACCTAAAATGTTACAATTTTCTTTGAAAATAGAAATAAGAATTAACAAGATAAAAGCAATGGCATGAAAGAGACACTGTGATCACTTAGCCAGACTTTTAGAACCACCCAAGAGAACATAACTATGCCCAGAACAAAATTAGAACACTGTTCTTATTTGTAGAAGCCAGAATAAATGGCACAATTCAACAACTTTAAATAAATAATGACTCAAAATGTAAACAATTTTGCAAAAATGACATCCTAGACATCAAGAGCATTACCTTCTTTTGTCAGTAAAAAGTTTTTCAGTTCCTGATTCACAAATGGAGCTTTATTCTAAAATTTCACAAAATACCTTTAATTCTTTAACACTTAGAAATCAATAAATCATTCAGAAAACTTCTTGAATGTCTTGTAATAATGCAACACAAAGTGACAGCGGTGATGACAGTGGTGCAAATTGTGCCAAGGCTGTAAAGAGAGGAAGGTGAAGATGGCAAGTAGTTGAGAAGAAAGGTGAGGACAGCAGTGACATGACAATGATGACATGACATGGCAAATATGCATCACATGCAATGGCAGATTAACAGAAGAGAACAGACTGAATGAGTGAAGCAATCTCTGTCATCTGTAGATGTAGAAACTCTTTTTTATGTTAACCTATAACTGAGATCAGACATTTTCAAATGCTGACAAATTGTGAATCATGAAGCTTATACATGGGGGGGGCATTGCATTTACCTTCACACAGCAACCAAATCACTTGAGGAATGTCATCTCATGCAGTAGACAGTGCATCAGAGACACTAAAGGATGTTAGACTAAATTAAACCACAGTGGAAAACATATTTTGTTTAAGAGAGAGAAATTAACACAGAAATGCTCCCAAATAGGTGATCTTAAAGCATACAACACCAATAAGACAGGGCTAAGCATTAGAGGGGGCTTCTAAAATCAGGGAAAATTGAGAAATTTAGATGCACAATAAACTTTTACATTATTTTCAAAGTCCATTTACCTTCACAGGTTCTTGTTCCTCTAGGGCCATAAAAACACTTGCTCGCAACTCAGCCTAAAAATCATTTAGCAAAAACTTTAATCATTCTCAAACTTATCATTAACAAAATGAAAAGTTTACTGTCAAAGTGACATTAAGCCTTCATACTCTCTTTATAATTTAATTATTAACTACCAAATTCAGTGCAATAATTCATCAGTTGCTATACATAATACAAAATCTCTTTATGTTATTAACTAAAAGTTTTAAGTTAAACTAGCATTTTAACTAAACTATTTATATTTAATTAAACTATGACAACAACTATAAAATTTAATTAAACTTTTAGTTAGTGACTAATCAGTTAACTAGATGCCCATCACTGAGTATAGTATACATTAAATCCGTATCTTCGCAAATATGCGAATAATGACGATGACCGTTATCAATTAATAAATTTTCAGTCTTTTCTTACAATAAAATCAAAAATCGTAAAATCGTTATGTTAAATGCGTTACGATTTCAAATAAGACATTAGATCGATAATCTGTTTGGTCTCTAAAGCGATAGATAAAGCGTCCATTTAATATCCTGCATATAAATTTTCACAAAAAAACTACACAAATGCTTTGAGACAATACAATTGAACTAATAGAAAGGAACGGATCGTCGAACTAAGAGCGAACTCAGCGGCTGCTCTGAGCGAACGAATGAGTGAATGGGTTTACTCTGATCTTGCCGAGGACTCCGTTTGTCTCCAGAGTTTGAGAAACTAATTCTCTCAATTCGGAATCTTCGTCGACCGACATGTTTACCTTCTTATTTCTCGCCCTTTACTTGCAACACGGAGTAATAATATCGTACCAATCGGAGTTCTCATTAACTTAGTAAGTAAAATCTCGTAAATTTATATAGCGTTATTTTTACTTAGTAGTACAGTGGTAGCTGCTTATTCTTATGCGCTTAGTCTTTCTTGGAATGGCTATAGGAAAGATGGGTTTTCGGCCGGGCGAAGGTCAGTGTATCTATGAGGCAGCGGGGCGAGTTGATATAGCTACGGAGGAAATGACTTTTGAAATAGGAAGATTTTAAGTCGAAACCTGAAGGATTGAAGAGACGGTACGCGTTCACTCTGTATTGCAGGCCTACAGCTAGCTGGGCCTGTGCGCCTCTGATTCATAATAGTACGTCGAAGAACCGCTAAATCCAGCACACCCTCCCTCCCCTCGTTCAATGCGTGGCCACCATTGGTCCATTTGGACGCCGCTGGGGGCGGAGCAGCATCGGCGTCGACCAATAGTCGATCCGCTTGAAGTCAGTCAAACGACTAAGCGCCCGCTACAACACCGCAAGGATCTGGAGGCTGATGAGAGGAAGAGCGCTTGTGGACGGTCTTTGAGGGAAGATCAAAGTACAATTTCGCAATCGACTTGTTTGCTATGTGGAGATTTTCTTTGTCTGACTGCGTGTCGATTGGTCTTTGCGCCCATCTGTAAGCGATTGTAATGTTTCCAGAATTCGTCTTCAACGTCCTCTTGTGTCTGACGTTCACTGTCAATTTGTCAGCAGGTGAGTTAAATAAGGTGACCTGCTGCTGACTGTTTAGGCCTATAGGCCTATAGCCTCTGATGAACGCTGGTCTGGCGAAGGTATCCGTGATCCGGATCTTTGGTGCTGCATTGAGTGATTGCTTTGTTGTGGTGTACGATTACGGTGTATCAGTGGCGGCTCCACAGGGGGGCACGGGCCCCCCTATTGAGTTCCTGGTCCCCAGTGACCCCACTACTGGGACCCTATACTTAATACTACATACCTAATAACAAATGGTTGCCCCATGATTAGAAGTTGCCACCCCAACGCCCCCCCCCCACTTGCCAAATCCTGGAGCCGCCACTGCGGTCTATAACCCATATAGTGGTCTTCTGTCGTTCAGCGTTACATGATATCGGATAGCGTTTGGCGAACGGTCGTCACTGAGGCTATGAGCATGTGCGTCCGGAGGGAGGTGCAAGGGGGTGCAATTGCACTCTCTGGAAAAATTGTGAAGTTATGAAAAAAGTAAAGTTACTTGTTTCTTTCGTCACAAAACCTTGTTTTGCACCCCCCTTGGAAACATTTTTTATTTCTTACGTCACAAGACCCTCTTTTGCACCTCTTGGAAAAATGTCTGCGGACGCCCACGGTTATGAGCGTTGCGTTGCGTCCGATCCTCGCCAGCGTCTACGAGACGACGCTATGCGAACACACACACAATTAATGTCCATTTGTAAGTGGCGTAGCCAGGATTTTCCGAAAGGGGGTTAGGGTTCTCGTGATTTCCAACTTCGGAAAATTCTGACAACCTAAAAACGTTATTACCATTCCATAAATTAGCTAACAGCAGTAGGCCCTACAGAAAACATCCTGACAAGCTTGGTTGAAACGCCCCTTGAGAGTGGGAGAGAGAAGAGGGTCTAAAATTTCCTTTCTATTATGTGTGCCCATTCGGCTATAGGCAAAAAATAGCCATTGACATAGAAGAAAATTTTCTAATACGAAGCGAAGTGGCGAATTAGACGCCGAATGAACAGGCTTAACAGAACAAAAATTGGTACTCTGTTCTAAATAATTTGTGGGAGCAACTAAATAACAATTAAGGATTTGCATTTTCAGGGTTTCCTTCGTGCAGTCCAAATCCCTGTCTCAACAGAGGTGAATGTGAGTCCGGTCACTCATCTGGAGCCGCTTTCTGCAGGTAGGCAGTGTGTACCGTGTCGTGTATTATGGTGTATATTAAGCGTACGGACGATTGACGATATATGGTAGGCCTGTACTATAGGAAGAGAAGAATGAGAGAACGCCATAACAGTGATTAATGCAAACATTTGCGCTGTCTATTGGGACGCATTTATATAGCACCACAGTCTGCTATGTAGCTTTTGTTGGTCTAATTGCAAAAAAGAAACCCCAAGTAGTAAGCTTAGGCCTATATGTAATGCTTTTGGCTGTGATACGCATCGGCTAAGAGCATATCTTGCACGTGTTGTGCTGCCCTGCTCTGACCGTCCCTATCAAGGACCTCTTCAGACTGAGTCCGTGAGAAATGTTACCTATTCCAACCATGATCACACCACCGGCGTTAACTCTCACAGAGCGACTTATGCAGGACATCAGGTAGACTGTTTCAATTCAAAGGAATTGAATATTTACAGATTTACGTTTGCATGGAAAGGTATGGGGATCGTGGAATAGAGGTGATGATGGAGACTTAGGTACGGGTCTGACCTTCGGTGACCTTATCAGCAGCTGCTGATTCTGGAGGAGATATGATGATGAAGACAATGGAGAAGAATGATGAGACCAGACATCTTCAGAACTTCGGTCCAGCTGCCTTCAATAGGTTCTCCAGACTTTATGTCTGTCTTTATCTGTCGCCAAATCATTTGTAAAGGGGCGGACAGGGATATTTCTACGATTGTGAATTTGGGGGTGGGGTGTAGACCTCAAATTGGGGGTGTCCGGAGCTAATTAGTATGTAATTTGTATGCATCCATTGTCACATTACCAAATTTGGGGGTGTCGACCTCAAATTGGTGGGGGGTGTTGAGGGGTGTTAGGGGGGTGTAAAAATATCTCTGGGGCGGAAGACAGAAGATGGCAGAGTGGATTGCGAGCTGTAGCGGTAGGCTGACGGAGTGTGTTCAAGCCCCGTTAGTGCCCCTAGTGGCGTTTACACAGAGGTGATGGGCAACTAACTAAAAAACATTAGTTAAACTATAACTAAATTTAAACTAGAAATAAGTAGTTGAACTTTTAGTTGCAAACTAACTTTCTAAAATAGTTAACTAAACTAAAAAAGTGTAGTTAAACTTTTTGCAACTAATTTTACAACTATTTCCTAGGTATCAGGTATGTGTTCATGAAAACTTAGACGATGTTCGCAACATGAACATATCAGTCAATGAACCATTTAAATCATTAATATTGTCTATTTAATATTTAAGTCTTAGTCTAGACTGCAGAAACACAAGTTTGTTTGGAAAAAATGACCCAGAAAAGAATAGATTGAAAAGGGACTGTTATTGAGAATTCGGGACACCAACTAAAAAGTTTTAGTTAGACTATTTAGTTATTAACTAAAATTTTTCAGTTAAACTAGCATTTTAACTAAACTATTTACAGCCTGTATTTATATTTAATTAAACTATGTAGATAACTTTAAAAAATTAGTTGAACGTTTAGTTGGTAACTAATTAGTTAACTAGTTGCCCATCATTGTAACACAGGCAACCTCATAAGCCACTGTAAACCATGCTAAGTAAAGTCCACGAATGGATTGAATAGGAAAGTTAGGAAAGTCAATGCAAAGAGACGTCACTCTGAGTTTCATTTACCCAGTAATTTACTATAGTTTTGACTTCTTCAAATTTTATTCAGACCATTGTGAGCAATCCACATCTTCTTCCTTCAGAGTTCAGACGATATGCTGCATCATGGACCAATGTCCTCCTCCTCCTTCTCCCTCTTCCTCCACGACCACCACCTTTGTCCAGATACGATGCCCTTCATGCCCTTCGGATTACCATCCCACCGAGTCAGCCACAGGCCGAGCGATTGGCTTCGGATGTTTACTCTTGAGAATAAACAGGGCGAAATATTACATTACATTCCGGACCTGGGTTGTTGATGAGAGTTGCTTGTGGCTCTGAACTATGGAGAGTTGGAGACTCGAATGGCAAAGGCTTCTTCGTCTCTTTACGAAAGCTTTTTCAGTGCCACACGTTTGAGATTTTTAGGGATTTTTGGAGGCATAGGGCGTCGAGCCCCAATCCCTCCACTCGAAGTGTTAACACGGAAGAGATGTAGAAAGGAGGTCAGAAGGGCATCATCGGGGACATGAATGTGTCTAAATATAGCAGCCAATCGCTTCAGCTGCGGTTGGGGTTCGTTTGACGTTTCTTTGTCATCAGCTGAACTGGACTTATTCTGTGTCAGCGATGGCTTTGTCTTCGGCTGTACCAAGAGCTGCCACTGCAGGGTTCTGAAGTAATTTTTCTGAGAGGCAAAGTCAGTTATGAGAAGGAAAAAAACAAAAATTACTCTTTCGGTCAGATTAAGCTACATTTAGAAATCTGATTTTCATTCTTGATCAGTTGACATATAAAATTATTAGCTACAGTTTATAGGCGTCAATGTAGGATTGTATGGTAGTGAAACTCTAAAGTTCTAACAAGAGACATCCTAGGAGAGTAGATCAGTTGTAGAACCATTCGGTTTCATTTAGCCTACAGTCGTTAATTGGTGTATTAAGCAGGATGAGTAGCAGACAGAAGAAATTGTGGAATGTTTTTCAGCAGAGTCGCATTCTAAATACTTGATGGTGAGCAATTTTCCCATAGAAGTAGATCGACCGGCAATATTCTAAGTAAAATATCAAGCATTGTCTAAGTGTACACAACACGTCCAAAAAGTATTGGATTCCGGATATAGGAATACTGGGCATGGTGGAGGGTAGCGGGTTCGAATCTGACCCTAGACACTGCATATCAATCTTGGGCAAGTTCTTCACTCATGACTTGCTCTGCACTTAACCATTATTCACTTTATGAATGACTAATCATATATTAAAGACGCTATAGTGGTGGTGGTGGTAGTAGCAATAGTAATTTCCTGTAGTAGTAGTAGTAGTAGTAGTAGTAGTAGTAGTAGTAGTAGTAGTAGTAGTAGTAGTAGTAGTAGTAGTAGTAGTAGTAGTAGTAGTAGTATCCTAATAATAGGAAAAGAGACTGTTGTTTATAGAGATGACTGCAGCATATTGAACAACTGATAATGCAGACAGATCACGAAGTAAACATTTTCCGTTGTAATGCAGTGTAACGTCATATGACACTTATATAGCGCCTGTTTATTTCTACTCAGTATTTTCCACAAAAGTATTGCTGGTTATTTGGTTGCCTGTACGAAGACCAGGGCACGGTTTGTAGGGGGAAAGGGGATTTTCCCCCACTGCCCAACTGCATTCCCCCTACTGCTACATCCCCCACCACTACATCCCTCCACTGCTACACTTCCCCAACAACTACATCTCCCTCAATTTCGACATATCCCCTCCCACTGCTCCAGATCACAAATCGCATGCCCTGACGAAGACCAACATGTTATTGTGTATCGATGGACAGAAAACTTTTAAAGAGACATTTTATCCCGTTAATTAATATTTATAACCGAATTGGAGTGTTTGCAATACTATTTGATGCAGAAAAGGACTCATTCAGGTTCGCATCTAACTCGTTATCTAGGTGCGGAGGGAAGGATGGGGATGGTGCCTAACTTCCCTGTGAAGGCATCTGGCTGGAGAGCGCTCCAGTGACAATGAGCACTGGAATGCCACAGAGCCCCCCTCCGTGCAAGGAATTTCAGAAAATAAGAATGAAAGTTGTGCCAACTGAGTTCACTTAATTCGGTATTAAATCGACAGAGCTGTCTCATCTGTGGCACTGAAGAGCAGTGAAATTGTCGGTTGTCCCGTTGATGTTGCAAATGTGATGTTCTTGAATGTTTTCAAATAATCTTAAGGGTGTTGTTCTTTATCAAAAGGCGCAATATAGATCAATAATATGGAGTGTTAGTATTTTTGCTTAGTCTTTATTTTGCTTTTTTCTGCCTACTTTAGATGTAAGAATGATTTTACTGGTAAATTCTGTGAATTTGAGAATCCATGTCGTGCCAATCTTCAGCATTGTATGAACGGGGGAACATGTCAGTTGATGGAAAGTATCAGCAGGATTGAACCCATCTGCTCCTGTCCTCTTGGTAATTAAAAGTGCAGTGCTGTCTAAATCAATGAGCATGTAATGCATTGAAAAATTTCTTCTTTTTGAATTAATTCTATTGAAGTATGTCAAATTAAGATTACCATCATGAGCAGTTTCATTTCTTGAATTTAAGGTGACTATTTCATGGAAGCTAGCAATAGCAAAGGCTCATCTTTATCAACAGTTTTATAATTGAAATGTTTAACACACGGCATGAATTTAGGTTCAAATAAGCAACATTAGAATTAACATTAATTCAAAAGTTTGAAATATTATTATATGAAGAATCAAATGAAGTCCCTACTGTTATTCACACTGTGATGATGATGCTTATAACGATGATGATGATGATGATGATGATGATGACGATGATGATGACAACGGCTTTAATAGTGCCTAAAATAAAAATGAATTAATCTTATTGTGTGTCTTATGATTTAATTAGGCTTTGATGGGGTGATGTGTGAGATACAGAGTTCTTCTAGTGCGTGTTTTTCGCAGCCTTGTCGCAATGGCGGAAAATGTCAGTTGAGAGGATCGCTAGAGAGCTTCTTCTGTGATTGTCTTATTGGTTATCAAGGTCAGATGTGAAGTTTATCTTATTAATTAAAAGTATGGTCTTATGCAGTAGAGGTAACAGACTAAGATTTGCCGTCAGTTAAGCTGTTCGTGTAGTATCATGACACCTATCCACCAGCTCTCTCAGCACAGGCCTTAGGCTTGTAATGATATAATGAGGCGCAGAACGGCAGCTATATGCTTTCTTCGTATGCTGCTAAAGACAGCTGAAGTGTCAGCCTTGGAAGAAGTACAGAGTGTTTCTTAAGGATTATTCATGTTTATTTGAAATTACTCTCAGTGTTGAATTTGTAAAAATATAAAGAAAATAAATAATTTTTGGGTTGAATTGCTGTGTTTCCGTAAACTTGTGATGTGCTTTTACCAGGTAAGACTTGCAGTGAATTAGATTATTGTGCCTCGCAACCATGCAAGAATGGTGCTACCTGCGTCAATACCCACAAGGGAGACTTCCTGTGCACCTGTGCTCCTGGATTTAAGGGCATGACGTGTGCAGAAGACTTGGATGAATGCACTGCCAGTTCCTCACTCTGCCTCAACAGAGGCGTCTGCACAAACACATTTGGGAGTTACAGGTCAGCGTCCGGTGCTCTGTTGACACTCGTTGTGAACGTAACCACTTTGATCGTTTATGTCGCTGAATTCTGTCCTCTGCTCCTTTACTCAACGTCTGTCAATCGTCTGTTCATTGTTTTAACCACAGCAATCATACTTCTTATCACTTAATTACAGGACATTTACAATTTTCATTTCTTCATCTCTTTTCCTTTCCTGTTTCTTGCACCAATCAAGACAGCACAGGCGCTTGCTTCTAGCGGCTGTTATGGGCAACAAACGGCGACATTAATTCCATTTGAGATTGTCCACCACTACACAAGATTAAGTGTCTCAGTGATTTTCTAAATAGGTGAGCAGAATGCTTTCTTAACCCAGCTTTAACTCATTTCTTTTGCTGTCATCCAGAGGCGTAGTGAGGGTATCCGGCGCCCGGGGGGGGGGCAAAGTGTACCGTTGGCGCCCCCAACACTGCTGACGAGCAAAAAAGGTCATCACATTGTTCTCTCGGCGCCGCGCCCCCCTCAACTCTCTATGACGCCCCTCTCCTTATACTCCTGGCGAGCAAAAAAAGGTCGCCGCACTTCTATCTTCTTATTTAGGCCTATTATGTATTTGACTGTTTAACTTACCCCCCAAAACCCGATTTTGGCGCCCCCTCACCTCGGCGCAAGGGGGCATATGCCCCCCTTCGCTATGTCTCTGCTGTCATCCGGGCGGTTATGCGTGACTTTGCACTTGGTGACCACTGCTTCTATATTTTGCATCCCCACCCCATCAACACAAAGGGTATAAAGGCAGACAACAATTAAACTAGAAGTTGCATCAATGATCAAATATATTGATCACTTATTATTTCCCTGCCCATCTAATGATACATGCACTTTTGGAATAGACTATTTGAAAGAGCAAACTGTTGATTTTGATTGTTCACTGTATGTTGTAGATGTACTTGTAATCGTGAGTACACTGGAGTACACTGTGAGTCACGATATGTTCCATGTTCACCAAACCCTTGTCTCAACAACGGATTGTGTGAAGTGACAGACCACTCCAGCTACCATTGCAAATGTCCTGAAGGTTAGAATCTTTGGGCTTATTATGGAAAATTGAAATTGAGATAATGAATCAGGCAGTTGCGTGTTGTCAAGTGATAAATGGTATTGTAAAACTAAACAACAGTGGTTTGTCCAAAACAGTAATTGGCAAGACTGAGACAGTCTCAAGACCAGAAGCTTTTCAAAGCTCTGCATCTCTAGATAGCGGGTCACATGACACAGCAAGTCACATGACCGAGATCAAGACTGCCACATTGAGAACTGCCGTGTGGCCGTCTCAGGACAAGACTGTCTTGACTCTTGAGTCAGCAGATTGCAAGTCTCATTTACTAGATGATTACTCATGACCATTTTCTTCAAGAATAAATAAGACCATTAAACATTATTATTGCATGAAATTTCTTAAATATAAAGTGTTTAACAAGAAAATGCATGTGCGGATTTCTTTATTTTCGATCAGTCGTTGACCAGTTGTTGCATTTTAGTGGTTTTTGACAATTGAAATAATTGAAAGTGCAATACATGAGATGAAATTAATAGTGATGATGTTTGCAAATGACCATGTATGCATGGTCATTTGCAATTCATTTCAGATGCACTGTGAACAAAGCCTGTGCATGTTACGTAAAGCAGTTACATAATTATTGTATCTAAAGTGAATTGTTACCATTTGCTAGAATCACACACGTGAATGAACGCTTACGTTGCTCAGAATCTACGGCTTAGACTTCAGCGAGTTCAGTTATTGTAATCTTGGCTGCAGTTTATAACTGTAAACGGTTTCTTCACCAAAAAAAGAGAGTCCACTTTTCAGTGTCTCAATTGATGTGTTGCAAGGTTTGCAGAAGTTTTGAGGGCTTTTTTCTGTTGCTGAATATGTCAACAGAATGGGCTTAAATATTGCTTGTTGAGCCTCCCTTATTAGGGTTTTGAAAGAAGTGGAGACACCTGCCTCTCACCCTCCCCCGCAACGGAAGTTGAGCAGGTGCTTGCATATAAGAATGCCTGTCACTTAAGAACTAAGACGGCTTCAAAGTCACAAATTACCCGATGCGGTGCTGTTGTCTCTTTTACCTTTAATGGGACTTGTGCACCGGCTTGAGAGTGATAACCATGTCAGCCCGGTAGCGGCCTTGTGGGAATATAAATTAACTAGGGCAGGGTGTTGTCAGCTTGTCTGCAGTGGGAATGGGGGTTGGGAGGGGGAGGGGTGGGAGGTGAGACGGTTTCCTCCTTGCGCACATAGTGATGAAGCGATCTTTGAGCGACTGAAAGTTTATGTTGAGACATCCACTGAACTGGAGACTGAACTTCTATTTTGTTCAACACTTGGATAGTAATTCAAAGTAAATGTATCATGTACCTCACTAATTCATGCTTGGAAATAAGAATGAAGGAATGATTAATAATTGCATTCAAATACGAAGTGTATCACTAATTTGATACTATATCTAACATCATAGTTTGAAAACAATGATGTAGCAGTAGGCCTAATTGCATCATGCTTAAGACTAGTAAATAACAGTAGTGAAACTATATTATCAAATATAACTTTTTATATTTTGCTGTGAAGGAAAAATATTAAGAGGAAATATATTTATGACAGCAGTGAATAAAATTAGGCAAAGAGAGTAAGCATAGGTGTAAGTTTGAAATTGTTGAAAATAGGGTACAAAAAGGAATGGTTTCTTGCTAATGGTTATCTCTTTAATTATGGTTATTAAGTTAACAGATTTTTGAGATGACAAAACGAGTTACTATACATCAATAGGATTAGCGCCTTATTGTGAATGTCTCAGGCTCCTTTTGTGGTAATTATTTATTTTCTTTATTATTTGTTTATTATTGATCTGAAATTGTGGTAATTATAGGGATCGTTAAGGATTAATAGATTTTAAAATTCTGTTAAATTAAATCTCTATAGATCTACCTCTCAATAGACGAACGCTGCATTTTTATATATAATAAAATCAGAAACCGGATTTTTTTTCTCCCAATCATGAATGTATGCACATTCAGATGCCGTTACATTGTCAGGAGCGAGTGGTATCCTGCTGTTTTGTGTGTGGTAGAATAAAGGAAACGGAAGGAAACTGAAGTTATTAAATGAACCGGTGACTAAGTGATTGATAGCATAATGGACGAAAAGATTTTGAGTAACTTATTGTCAAGCTGAGCTGAAATTTATTGCCATGTTGGTTGAGTATGACTCCCTGCCAAGTGTTTCCTTCGGCCGCAATTGTTCTCTTTAAGATGTCGGCAAGTGTTAAAGCCATCCCCTGCTGTTTCGATACTTCAGTGCTGATACTCTTTCTGCCCTAAGGCTGGTAGACGAGTAGTTGGGGCTTGTCATATTTTCCCAGAATCATTATGACCATGTATATTATTCTTTGTGAGAATCATGTGTGTGTGTGTGTGTGTGTGTGTGTGTGTGTGTGTGTGTGTGTGTGTGTGTGTGTGTGTGTGTGGATGTATTACTTTTGTAAGTCAGAAATTCTCCAGTCAACAATTAAAATAGACTTAACCGGTATTTTGCTGCTTCCCAATGAGTGTTTTGAAAGCAAGAATAGGCTAATATCACTTGAAAAGTTGTTTACTTTGATTTTTACTCAAATCAAGAAGAATTTGACTGAAGACATGATGTGGGCCTAGTGTTGTTGTCTCTCTGAAATCCAATTGAAGAATAGTTATGCTTTTCTCTGATTTCTGATTAATTTGTCAGTTTTTTGTTAGGGCATTGAGTAGCCTTGGTTGTAATTATTAATGCTTTCTCTTATGCTTCTTATGACATTTTATATTCTAATCATGACGTTGAAGCTTTCTAGTGATTCTAATCAAACTGGATGCAAGGAAATGTTTGTTGAACAGATAATTATGTAGAACTTTATTGATAGTTGTCTGTCTATGTATCTGTCTCTCTCATGTCAAGGATATAATCTAAATTACTTCACTAGATTTCTGCTTATTGTTACAGGATTTGATGGCTTTAACTGTGAGCAGAATAGAGATGACTGCTTAAGTAATCCCTGTTTTAACAATGGAACATGCATTGATGGAGTTCTTCAGTTTAGCTGCAGCTGTACAAATGGGTGGACAGGTATTTGCTCTGTCAATTCCTTTTAAAGCTTTTAAACCCTAACCCTAAAGCTTCTCTTTGATTTTTCATTTGTTGATTAAGTGAAAAGTCGTAGGAGAGATTGATTTATGCACTTCAATCAAATGGACTTTTAATGGTTCTCTGTTCATGAACTCTTTACAAATTCATATTTGAAACTATAAACACTTGAATGTGGACATTATTTAAATAATATTGACACACAGATAACGAATAACGATTACCGGTAGACAATCTGAGCAGTTAATTGGAATTAAAATGGTAGACTTTTACTGCTGCTGTTGCTGTTGTGCTCGTTCTGTTCTTCTGAGAGATTCACTCCATGAGTTTTGTTCATTTTCAAAGTCCAGAATAAGTCTTATAGTGATATGTGTTATTGGATATGTTAATAATTTCTGCTTTCATTGAATTTGTGTGCAATGCAACAGTCATCAGTGTGATGGTCATTCTGTACATAGGCTCGTACTGCACAGAAGATGTCGATGAATGCCTCGTGAATCCCTGTTTTAATGGTGGGACTTGTAACAATTTGTACGGTGCCGGGTACATGTGCATCTGTATGAACGGATGGAGTGATCCAAACTGTAGGACTAATGTTGATGACTGTGCTCTTCATCCTTGTTTCAACAATGGAACTTGTCATGATCGTGTCGGGTCTTACCATTGTGAATGTCCTTATGGAAAGACAGGTATCTTATTTGGCATTGTGATGGCTTGATCGTTCTCTCTCTCTCTCTCTCTCTACTGTAAGTGACTTTTTCAAAGGGAAGACACCGTCACCTCACGATTTTATTTGCAGATTTTCTTGGATACTTCAATCAATAAAAACTGAAAAACATCTTTCAAATTGTGGCAGATTTCTTGCCAATGCTGTCACTTGACCCTGTCATTAAGCCAGTGGTGACTCAGAGATTTACAATGCAATTAACGTGGTTGTAATACATTGGCATAACTGTTTCATTACCATTTAGCATTAAAAATATGCTGCTGATCTCAGCTTTTTGCCTGCCCTGTGGATAGGCTATTGCTGTAAAGGAGTTCGTATAATGAAAATGTTGATTAGTAGTCAGACTTACGTAGCTTTATCATAATCTGTGGCTTTTAAAGGGAAGAATAGTTTGCCTGTGTTTTGATTCTTTGTGACCTCGTGTTGTATTAGGAGGCTTCTAGCGTTCTATTTCGATTGTTGTTGTAAATACCGGCTCTTAGATGCTTTGAAAGAAAGTTTGTCTCACTGGTCTTTGCTGCCAATTATTATAACAGACAATTAAGGTGATTAGGTGTGAGATAAGACAATCTGCCGTTTAACTTAACCCTGATAACTTAATTACAGCCGTTAGATAACATGGCCGCATAAGGTCTAATGAACCGTTTTAGACTTAGGCCAGTTTGCCTCCTAGAGGCCAGTACACTAGAGGCAGAATGAATCTTATCATAGACACTCTCTCTTACACGGTTCTTTCAATTCAGCTTAGTAAGCATCTCTTACCACAGATGCCTATATACCAATTCAAATTGGGGCTTCATTTAAGTAAATATTTTATGAATTTCGAAATATTTTGGCAAACTTTCGGTTCTTCTCAACATTATAACCAGATAAAATGCAGTGGAAGAGATCCAGGACTGGCTTATCTGATGCACATTAATAGCTGACTATAAGATAAGAAACGAGAATTAAAGGGGGCCTTAGCAGCCGAATGGCCATAAATTCAGTAGAACTGTTGCAAAAGATCTTTCCGTCCGAGGTAATTCCAGGGCTTGGATAAAGGAGCGAGTGACTGCATGGGTGACGTCCGTGAATAGCTGAACAGCAAAGACTGAGTGATCAACAACTGAATGGTTTCTGACTTCTGTGATTATGAATATTAGAGAAAGAAAAAGCAGAAGAGAATTCAAAGTAGAGAAAAACTCTTGCTGAGTAGCACAAAGGAGAAAATTGCCATCCATATTTGATGTATTTATACGCTGTGACACAATAAAAAACATGAATCAGGCAATAAATTTTGTACTGATTAATTATTGTAGGTTTGCGATGTCATCTTGGTGACCCATGTACCAGTAATCCATGCAACTCAAAGGCCGTTTGTGACACTTCTCCAGTTGACGGAAGTTACCGATGTCAATGTCCAGCTGGATGGACAGGAAAAGACTGTGAAAATGACATCAACGAATGCCACATCAGTACGTCCCCCCCTCCCTGCCCTTGTACTTGCGTAATGCAATGCTTTTCTATCTTCTGTTCTGTGGGGCTGCCATTGGGTTGGTGCATTGTGCAGAACATCTTCTCTTGATTTGATCATCAGTCTATAAGTTAAACCTGTTTTATGAAAACTAATGTATTCCTGGTGTGTGTGTGTGTGTGTGTGTGTGTGTTGATCATTTAGGCCAGTTGTCACCATGTGAACATGATGGAACCTGTGTGAACAGTCCTGGATCATTCTATTGTAACTGTTCATTGGGTTATTCTGGTCCACGCTGTGAAGTGAACATCAACGAATGTGATTCTAGTCCTTGCCTCAATAGTGGAACCTGTATTGATGACATTGGAACGTACAAATGTCTTTGTATTAAAGGTACCTTAATTCTTGAGCTGTTTGCTTTCTTATTTAGACATAACTTTACTGTTGTTACATCAAGATGATTTTATTTTGCCATATTTTTCCAACCTGTATTGGAGTGTTTTGCCCATTTATTACTGATTTGGAGAGTGCGGATTATGAGAGCCGGCTTCCTTTTTGACCTGTATTCCATATTGTGGCCGTTGAAATGTATATACAGGATGGGCCAAGGAAATCGGTGCCACCCTATTTCATTGTAAATATATTCACAGCCGTTGGGTCAGAGAGAGGACGATGATCGATGATCGCAGTGTCGATCGTCTGAGAGTGTCACTGGTGGAGGGTATTACAAGTCGCACTAGGTACTCCGGAGTCCGGACTGGCTTGGCCGGTGATGATGCCATGAATTATGACACACCTCTTATTAAAGATACTACCTTGGGAGGCCCTTCGTGGTGGTCGTCATCGGCCCCTTCCTATGTTGCGATGTTGCAGGCTTGCATATTAATCATTAGTTGTCAGTAACTCTGAGGTCTAGAGACAGAACTCATTACCGGCTTAATGTCCATCATGAGTTCATGTAGTTGATTGGTTAAGCTTGTCATGTACCATGCTGAATTGTCATTCGTTGCTAATGGTTAATAAAAGGGTGCTGCACTGGGGCAACGGGGTTCTTGGGCGTTCCCGCGGTTCATGAGCCGCAACAACTTCTAACAGCAAGACGATCTAACATTTCAAGAGAGGGAGCGCCCATAACCGTGATTAGCTAGTTCCAGGCTTTATAACTACCTTCAGTGGCCTCGTTGTAGTCTTCCCCATCGTTGTGGACGGGCAACAATAAACCCGTTCACTACTGCGTTTTTTACACCCCCACAGGGCCCCTCAGGCCGCCAGGTGCCAGGGACCTCACACTGGCAAAAGACAGGCCTGGGAAGTGTTTATAGAGGAAGGCATTGTCTTGCATAGGTTCTTCTATGATATTGAAATTGCCTTCATTTGATTAGGGTTCACTGGAGTTTATTGTCAGGCTGAGATTGACTTCTGTCTGCCAAACCCTTGTCAACACAACGGCTCCTGTGTTAATTCTATTGACCATTTTCTGTGTCACTGCCAACCAGGCAAGGAATATTTTGACACTTTGTGGAAAAACTTTCTAACTTCTAATCAAGCTTATATTATAGTTTCTGCAATATCCTCAATGCAGATTCACTAGAAAACTGTTGTTGATCAGCCACGGTTTTCTAGTGAATCTGCATTGAGAATTGGAGATGAGAATAGATTTTATGCATGCATTTGATAAGGTTTGATATTTTGCTGTTAGATGAATGAGACTTATTTTGGTGGTGTTTCTATGTTTGCATCCAGTGGCAGATTTACTACGGTACAAATGGTACATTTGTACCGGGTCTGCCAGCAAAATAAAAATTCAGGGGCCCACCTTTTCTATTAACAATATTTTATAATGATTTTTATGATTTATTTGTTTAAACAAATTTATTTTCCGAAATGCAACCATTTGTCACGCAACGTGTCCTGAAAAAAGGAAAAAATGTTATTGCCACTATTACTCATGCACCTAATCTGTAACTCTTCCGCTCTTCCAAAAGTTTCTCAAAAAAGCTTTAAGACCTTGACAAGCAAAAAGATGGCCATCTTGCCACTTTTCACACTTGATCTGTAACTTTTTAGAAGAAAGTGTACCTGGGCCTAAAATTGTAAATCTGCCATTGGTTGCATCTTTCAGGTTTCGTTGGAGCAGATTGTTCTGCTTTTGGCGATGGCCGTTGTTCATCGGTCCCATGTCTGAACGAGGGAAGCTGCAGAGAAACGGGAACGACAGGCTTCGTCTGTGACTGTATCAAGGGTAAATAGAGCTATGTGACTGGTCTTGAATATATTGCAGAAACTTTGTCACTTGCATTATTTTTATGTTGACACTTCAGTAATTATCACCTATTTACTCTTTCACTTATTTTTCATGTAATATTCCATTCCTTCCATTTCTATTTTTACCTTAGTGTAAATTCACTCATTCTTATGTGCGACATTTAGGTGTGGAAGCAGACCAGGTTGTGTTCACTTTTGACTTGAAGTTACTGCCGCTTATGTGTTTTCAGGATTTACTGGTAGAATTTGTGAAACAAAAACTGAGGAATGTTCAAGCTTGACGTGTCTCCACAATGGAATATGTAGAAAGCAGGAGGATGGACTCACTTGTCTTTGCCCACAAGGAACATTTGGTGGGTCATTTGACTCAGAGGTCTTCAATGTTTCTTTGTTTATCATAGATATAAATGAAGGTGAAATTAGAATGTATTTGCAGGTTAGAAGCAAATTCTCTCTCTAAGTAATTGATCTTTGGTGAAGTCTGTTTTTTAATCCATGCAATGTTTTAGCCAATTTAGATATTTAAACGGAATTGAATATATAATGCTAAATTATGACGTGCTGAGGTGAACTGAGGCTTGACTTACCAGTAACTGAGTTCATTCATGCATGACTGTATTTCTACTGTTACTTTAT
Organism: Metaphire vulgaris; assembly: GCA_018105865.1. Lineage (NCBI taxonomy): Eukaryota > Metazoa > Annelida > Clitellata > Crassiclitellata > Megascolecidae > Metaphire > Metaphire vulgaris. The sequence goes on from CM030841.1 coordinate 17,923,016, forward strand.
GGTAATGTTTTGAAGGAGAGCAGGTGCTAGACACAGTTTTCTGTTCTAAGTGCAGCCTTTGTGGCATTGTGGAACCATCCCATTCCTCATGAAACAAATTCATTGTGTGATAAGACTCTGATTAATAAACACATGGCCTTAAAGTTATTTATCTACTCTTATTTGACTGAATTTGAAACATCTGCCTTTGCTTTCATATCAATTTTAAAAGTTCAACTTTATAGATTGACTCTTCCTACAGTCTAATCACTGCACTCAGCTTTTATGATAGTTTTACTTTGTTGCATGTCTCAGTTTGTTGTATTGCACTGCATGAATCATGAATGCCTTGCTGGACAGTTTGACTGTTTTGTTGAAGTTACAATGCCATTGTAATGTTTCAGACATTTTCTGACTAAACTCTTTAGCGTAAAAGTATGCTTATTACCTGCAGTTTGAAATTGTGCTATTCCACTCACGTAGCGGCCAGCCTTGACTGACAATTATTCGTTCAATTGTATATCTTCCATTCCAATGCTAAGCTTAATCTTTAATCAAAGTATTTCTCTTCTGGCAAAATTCAGTGCAAACTGTATGGCATGAGAACTGGGTATACTTGACACACGATTTCTGGTAAATGAATCGTTTGATTAATCATATTAGGTAGAATTGTGCTCTGATGACTGTCTTACTTTGGTATCTATTATTATACCCTATATCTGTGCAGGTGATGTACATAGAAAAGTAACTAGAGACAATATGATTTGATGTCTTATTTGAGTTAAAAAATTATGTACATCATATAAGTATGCTTGATTTCATCTTCAGGAAAAAGATGCGAATATAATGTCAACGAATGCGCTAGTAATCCATGTCGAAATGAAGGAATGTGTGAAGATGGCCTTGGAATATTTCGTTGCATTTGTCAATCTGGTTACACAGGTTAGCCATGTGCTCACTGCGTTGAAACTTTTTCTCTAAAATCTTGCAATCTTTTAGATGTTTGACCATGATCTAGATTCTGGACTCTGGAGGTACATGTATTTCATGGTTTCTTTTATATCATTTCCTGGCAAAATTTTTTCACATTTTGAAATGAGATGATTTTTCTTTGGTCCTGAGAACTAATGTGTGCTAATGAATGTGTTTGTTGTTAACCATTTGCACTTAAAATTCAGTGTGTGATAACAGATGCAAAAGAAGCTTGGTAAATATCAGTTGCTGTCATGAATGATGATGAAGTCAACTTTATAGTTTGCAGCTTGTGATTGTTATTTGTTTAATTCATAGTTTGTAATAATAATAAGTTATCTTTTATGTTTAATTGAAATTCCAATCATTATCAGGTGCATTATGTGAAGTTGACATTGACGATTGTCTGTCAGCGCCATGTCAGAACGGTGGACACTGCGTTGACAGAGTGGGATCTTTTGTCTGTCAGTGTCCTGAGGGTTTCAATGATTCTGTTTGTTCTTCTGATGTTGACAAATGCCTCAGTGATCCATGTGTCAATGGAGGAAGATGTGTTAAGACTGCACACGGGTATTTCAACTGAATGTTAATTCAAGTAATTAAAGCAGCTACTGATATTCTCTCCATTTGCCCAATGTTCACGTTCTTGTCTTGTTGCTTGAAGGAGCTTCAAAATATGAGGACCAGACTCCATCTTACTTTACTGAACTTGTCACGCCACCTTTTATAGCTACTTCACGCCGCTTCTCTTTCCTGATCGTAATAATCTACATAACATCATACGCCAATTTTACCCAGTACTTTATACTCTCTTCGAAATGGACTGACACCGTTCATTCACTTCTCACCATCTCCAAAAACAAACTGCAAAAACTAAGGCCTGACTGTCTTGCTGATCGACTCCTAAATCAGGACTGACTCTGAGTAAAAATAGAAGGGCACTATACAGATCTTGCATTGCACGTGTTCATATTGCAGTGTATTATAAGGATTTAAGCATATTGGAATTGAATCACGTATATTCTGACAATGAAGATACTCTGATGCTAAATTATGCAAACAGCTGTGCTGTTTAACACGAGAGATTTCTGAAAGATTCAAAACCAGTTAATATCAGTATCTATGTGTGCAGATGATCACAATTAAGTTGAAATGATTTCATAAATTTTTTTGTGATTAAGCAACTTGAATTTAGGGCCTATGTGAAAATGGAGATTTGAAATTTTGGGTGGTGTTTGAGAGGTGGAGTGTGTATAGAAGGCAGTGGGTTGAGGACCTCGGGTGTTGAGTTGAGAGATTTTCAGACATGAACTCTTCTTGCATGATGTTGACCATGGTGGGATTTGGAGTTTTGAATTTTAGATTTAAAAAGAACTAACAGCAGCAAGCAATCTGGTTGTATTCCTCAGATGGATAATGCATTCCCATTTCAATTTTGTGTTGTCTTTGACATTCATTGTGAACTGATATTCAAGATTTTAAATAGTTTCAGAAATTATTTGGGATGTTTTTGTCATTTAGATTTACATGCGTATGTCCTCTGGGCTATCAAGGTCAAAGATGCCATGAAATGACAGATCACTGTCAGATGAATCCCTGTCAGCATGGTGGCACATGTGCCAATGCTGTTGACAACTACATTTGCAGATGTGCAACTGGCTTCACAGGTCAGTTTCACCATCCGCACATTGTCTTTCGTCAGTTTTTCTGCCAATTTCGTATTTATAACTCTTTGTGACAGAATTGTGCTTGTTGTCACGGATGTGATAATGATGATGATGATATTGATGATGGTGGTGATGATACATCATTGTCATCTTTGGCAAGACTCACTGTGTTGTTCTGTGTCTATTAGTGTGCTTGTGTTTTTTATGTGAATTTGTTTTTCACATGTTTCTGTTTTAATTGTATATTTTGAAACAAATTGCAGACATTTTGTTTTCATTCTTCAGGTGAACAGTTTCAGTAACATTAATCATCTTGAATGCCTGTAACGTTTAGGTCAAAATTGTGAGACAAATATTAATGAGTGCACATCAGATCCTTGTATTTATGGATATTGTGTGGATGGAGTGAATGGATACACTTGTTACTGCTCTATTGGCTATACTGGTAGGTGGCATAGATGACTTTCATGACTATTTAAAATGATATATAATAAATAAAGATTCAATAAGATTTAAACTTGTTTTGGTCATAATTCTTTATTTCTTAGTATCATAGTGTAAACTGATTAAAAATGAGCATTTTATGTTAAAGAGAAGTTTACTTTTTTACATAATAAATTGATTCTTACGAATAAATGTAAGACATGTAAAGTTTACAAACTCTTAATGAATTAATGACATTTTGTAATTGGAAAAGTCTTGTGCTTAAGATGGAATGTTAACACACATTAAGAGCTGTTCATTGTTATGATGTTTAAAATAGCAATTAGCCTATTTGTTACATTCGTAGTTTTGACCATCATACTGTGGAAGTTAACCGAATATTACAACAGAGGATCCGATTTATATAGCGCCAAGTCTAATGTTAGAAATTTGCTCAAGATAAAAATATCTCTGAAACATTCCCAAGATTCTGCTGAACTTGAACAATACATGTGTTACTTTTTCTTTTATGAAACTGCTTAGCAAAATAATGACATACAGGCCTATCTAGACAAATGGAGGAATTAATTTTTGGTTGTTGGAGCAGTTGATTGCATGCATTTGGATAATGTATTTATGGAAATATCATTGAAGGGAGCAACTGTCAGTTGGATGTTGATGAATGTCTTGTTCCTGGACATTGTCGTAATGGAGGAATTTGTAACAATACATTTGGCTCATTCTTTTGTCAGTGCAAATTTGGGTTTCAAGGATTGCGATGTGAGAATAATCCTGATGACTGTCGACCAAGTAAGATTTGGAAAAATATTACATTGAATTAGTCTCTTTTTTTCCTGCTTTGAGACTTGAGTGCGGCCCACAAGGTTCCCCCTCTTAGCTCACCTTTAGGCTGCGACCCATGATTTGAGAACCATTTAATTAGACTGATCTGTCAAGCGTTATTAAATTAGCCTTTACTGGAATGCATTGCTTCTTTGTTGTAGAAAGTCATACCTGTAGGTTCACAGCCTTGTAAGTGACCTTTGGCTCACAGTACTCGTTTTCTTATCAGCGTACTTTCAATATATTGATGGAAGGCAGAGAGCCTAATTGTGATTGAAGATACTGTGATGCTGTTTGGCATGAAATAAAAATTATCTGAATGATATTTCTGGTGCTTTCATGGAACAACTTGAAAACCCGGGTGTTTTGATTATCTGTAGATCCTTGCTGGAATGGTGGTCACTGTGTTGATGGTTTTGGATTGTATTCTTGTCACTGTGTCCCAGGATTTGCTGGCAAAAACTGTCAGCATGGCATCGATGAGTGTGCTTCAGATCCGTGCATGAACGGGGCGACATGTCTGGATTTTGTAAATGCATTTACATGCAAATGTCTGCCAGGGTTCAGTGGTGTCCACTGCCAGAACAACGATGATGACTGTACAGCAAGGTTCTGTAACATTTGTTTTTTCTTTTATGTTTGACTTCACTTTAGAAAGCAGCATCTTTGAAGATTGCTTTCTGACTAGTGCAGTGGAATCTCATTTCAATGAGCCTCACTGGCCTCCATTGTAACCAAACTCAATTAATTTTGAATTAATAATAACATGACTTCAAGTTGTTTAGGCGGCTAAGTTAAAGCCTGTGCAAATTGTATAATTGTACATCTGTTCTGGATGAATTTCTGTTACGGCTGATTTTATGACTTCTTCTATATGAGAATAGTTTGCTTGGTGATGGTTGATGGTTCCTACTTGAACTTGAGGCTTTTGAAAATACAAACAGTCAGATATTTCTTTTTTGGAGTTTCCGTAACATGCCATAGCATTGCTGAAAATTAGCGGTAGTTTTAAGTGGATATTTTAGAAATTGTTGCGATTTTAGCAAATTTTGATAATTTTCTTTCGAGGACAGTGATGTAGGATTTGGCAAATTCTTTTTAAGCAGTTAGTTTACTGAAGCATTCTGATTTGCCATATCAGCATTTTTCACTATTGAGTTCTAGAGTTGGAATCAATAGAGTCAGAACAGCAATATTACACAGTGTTTCATCCAACTCTGACTCTGAGCAGCTGCTCGCTCACTGGGTTGTTTTGCTTTCAATGCCATCGGATCGCCATTTGGAGAACATTGTTTTACTGTTGTTGGCCCGTAAGCATGGAACCATTTTAAATGCCATCTGGGGATCATTTCAAAGCTAAAAATATTCAGTGTCCCTTTTTCAATCGGTGTCTTTTTCTCTGACCATAGTTTTCTGATGGCGCTATATAATTAGCCTTGTCACCATCATCCTCATCATCGTCGTCGTCACCATGAGTTGAAGGTGTTGACTGATTCCAAAGCTTTTCTAGGCGTTTTGAGTTATTCAAATTTGGAATTGGTGACTTTGTTGTAAATTTTTAGTTCATGTCTTTATGGAGGGACTTGCCTCGATGACATCAACTCCTTTCGATGTAACTGTGCTCCTGGTTACAGTGGAACCAATTGTCAGCATCGTTTAGGACCTTGTGGGTCAGGTCCTTGCTTGAACGATGGTCGCTGTGTGGCTGAGTCATCTTCGTTGTTCCAATGTCACTGTGCATATGGTTTTACTGGGCAGCGATGTGAAAGTTTTGTTGACTGGTGTTATGAATCAAACCCTTGTCGTAATGGTGGAACTTGCATTCAGAATGTGACAATGGCAAATCATTATCACTGTAATTGCTTGGTTGCCTGGTCAGGAAAAAACTGTGACATGAGTTTGAATTCTTGTGAAGCTGCAGCAGCAGTGAAAGGTTACAACTGAAGCAAGAAATTAGTCATTACAAAAAGAACTAATGAAAACAAAAAAGCATATATCATTGTCTTTTCTAAGTAGCTTTCTGGTTAGGCATTATAAGTGGTTTGCCATCTTCAGTTTATTTACTGCATTGAAGGAATTCACAATGTAATTGCCCCTCGGATTTTATGCAGATGTTTTGATTTTTGTGCTGATTCTTTTTCTAAACATTCACAAAACTGAAATAAGGAAAAAATTTGAAAACATTACTTCATTTGATCTATTATAAATTTTAAATTGTTGAATAATAGAAGCTATTACATGCAAAATCAGTTGATCATTAATAAGCGAGAATTGAAACTTGAACTTATTGTGCTTTATATATGAGGGCTGTATGTAAATCTGTTTTCAGGCATTTCAGTTGATGAATTGTGCCTTCATAATGGAGATTGTCGTAATGTTGACGGTGCTCACAGATGTATATGTCGTGCAGGATTTGAAGGTAGTTATTGTGATCAGGAAATTGACGCATGCTCTACGCATCCTTGTGAAAATGGCGCCACTTGCATATCAGTTGGCAATGGCAGGTATGTCTGTGAGTGTCATCTCGGATACCAGGGCCTGCACTGTGAATATGACGTCAATGAATGTGCTTCACATCCTTGCATGAATGGGGGAACATGTCACGACATAATCGGTGACTTTCAGTGTTCGTGTCTTCATGGAACAGAAGGCGTTTTGTGTGAAATTGATCGTGATGAATGCAGGTCCGACCCTTGTTTGAACGGAGGTGTTTGTGTCGATAGAATCAACGGATTTGATTGCCGCTGTCCAGGTGGCTTTGCTGGACCTCGTTGTGAGGGTGACATCAATGAATGTCAGGTGAATCCCTGCTCAACAGAGGGCGCTTTGGCATGTGACCAGACGATCAATGGGTTTAGGTGTATCTGTCGACGACTGTGGACTGGACGCCTTTGTGATATACTTTTAAGAGAGTGTCCATCAAATCCTTGTCAGAATGGGGGCAACTGTGTTCTCGATCAAAACAAGAGCGTGTGTGTGTGTTTGAGGGTAGGACAACAATTTAACTAAAAATTTCTGTAGCCATGAATTGATGAATATATTGTGCAAATCATCTGACTTATATAAAGAGAAGTTTTGAAATTCTTAAATGAAATTTGAATAAATTGATTGAATTCTCAAGTTTTGCTTGTGTTCAGATGAAATAATGACAAGTAGAGAGTTGCTCAAAAGAGTATTCCTGTTGCTTCACCTACCAAACCATTGCAGCTGCTTTGTTTTAGGGCCATCGAGGAGAATTCTGTGAGATGTCATCCTGCCATTCCTCACCGTGTCAAAATGGTGGAACATGCATTGCTGAGGCAAACATTTACAGGTGCAGATGTTTGCCAAATTATTATGGACACAACTGTCAAGTGATTGGCATCATCTGTCAGTCAAATCCTTGTTTGAATCATGGAGTGTGTCATGAACAGCATCTAGGATATTTTTGTCAATGTTCTCCTGAATGGACCGGGAAAAACTGTGAAATATCAAGTTACTGCACTAAACATAGCTGTGCTTCAAAGGCCAAAGATGGAGTATGCCAAGTACGTAGGGCCGTGATGTGTTTTTCATTTGCTGTATGAATGGTCTCAAAAAAGATTTCATTTCAAATTGGATTAAAAGAAAGTTGTGATGCTTATTCTTCGAATGATATCTGTTATCGGAGTTTGCTCTACTGATTTTGCTTGATAATTAAAATTTTTATCGGTAATTTGATTCCTGATTTTTTAAAACTTAACTGTCTCCTTTAGTACTGACTTTATGCAAAAGCATGTGCATTGCCATAGTTACTACATTTAAATCAGAAATTCAAGAATTTCTGTCTAATGGAAAGTGAGATGTGAGAAAATCTTTTGGGTAAATCACCTGCTTTATATATGCATGGCACTAATGTTGTGGTTATGAAAATTGTTGCAATTGGTGATGGCTGCAGCAATGACAACAGCAACCATGACGATAATGGAGTTAAGTGGAAATGATGGTAATGATATGATGATGATGATAATGATTATAATGATTATAATAATAATATCATCATGATCATTGTGGTCATCATCATCATCATCATCATCATCATCATAAAAGACTCCTATTTCTGATGCTAGTTAATATTCTGATGGAGGCTTAGAATGATATGTATGTATGTGTATATATATATATATATATATATATATATATATATATATATATATATGCATTAGAACATTAGAAGAGTAAATTGATGTCCATTGTGTTTTAGCGTGAGTGTGATATGCAGTCTTGTAACTTTGACGGCGGAGACTGTATTGATTCTTCAGCATATGTTAATTGTTTTCCAAATGGAAACTTTAAGAGAAACGATTGTGTTAATCTGTTTAACAACAGTCAATGTAACATGGAATGCAATACCTCTGGTTGTCTTTACGATGGCGGAGACTGTCAAGATGGCTTAGTGAGTTTCTCTTTTATGCATAATTTTGTGATTCTTTTACTAGAGATTTATTGGAGAAATTTTTGGTTTTGCTTCAGTTTAAGGCATTTGCTTTCAGTCTTTTAAGATATTTAAACTGCAATACATAATAGTAATAAAGGCTTGCTCATGTGTTCAGGGTTCTTGTCCTCTGCTTAAAGTTAGAAAGATGCTTTTAAGTTCATTGTATTCAGTAGATTTTTAAAGTGAGTTGTTTAATATTTAACACTCAGTTCTAAAAGATTACCTAATTAGTATCCATATGAAATTTGTGTGAACAGTTAAGAATATTTTCTGAAGTTAGTTCTTGTAATCATTATTTTAAATGAGCACTTGAAGGAAATTGGCATTTTTTAAAATGATGCACAGGTGAGGAGGGATTGCCTTCCATTGTATGAGAATTATTGCATAATTAACTACAACAACGGACACTGTGACCATGGCTGCAACACTGAGGAATGTGCTTGGGATGGAATTGACTGTGATAAATCTTCAAATGGTCGAATTCTTAGTGGTTCCCTAGTTTTCGTTATATTGGTTCCATTGAATCAGTTGCCAATCGTTCTGCCTGGATTTCTTCGCCAGTTGAGCTTATTGCTTCGTGGATATTTGACTGTGAAGAGAGATGATCATGGAAGAGATATGGTTTATGAATGGCCGGGAAAACATATTGATCATTACAAAGAGGAGGGTTCAGAGGAAAGAAATAGACTTCAGAAGAGGGCTTCAAGTTCAGGGTTGCATGGGTAAGATTTTTTAAAGATAGAAAATCAGGTCCCTGTGAATCATGTAGAAATGGCCACACCGAGTTTTCACTCATCATAACAGAATAATACCTTTACTTATTAGTTGGTTTGTTTTAATAAGTGGTTTGGTGGCAGTTGTCTCTGTTTTCCAAGTTAGACTTGACTATCTCCTTTAATCATTACTGAATTAATGGTCATTAATTTTTTCATCTCAGTCTTAAAGCTGTACAAAATTGTGGCTAAAAACTTACCTAATATTAAATTCTACCTTCATCACCAAAATGCATTGGTGATGAAATTTAATATTCTCATGATTGTATGGGACAAGGAAAAGGATTGATAATTATGCTGTATTTCTACTTACAGAAATTTTACAGACTTTTCAAAGTTTCAATATAATTCCCATTAGCTAAGCTTAAGAATTCTGTTCTGAGAAATGGGTTTGTAAGGTCTTGAGGAATAACAAGTAAATTAGATGAAATTTGTTTTACAGGAGTACAGTCTACACTCAATTGGACAATGGCAGATGTGTGACACAGTGTTTTGATAGCAGCAGTGATGCTGTGCATTTTATTCAGCAAGCAATGAAGTCTGGCTGGAAATCAGAGCTGCCAATCCAATCTGTGAAATGTACGACCTGCTGTTAGAACGCCTGTTTTCATAAGGATTTTCCTTACTTAGAACAGATACACAAATGTCAATCTCAAATGTGTATTTTACTTTGTATATTCGATGTCTTATTTCAGAGGAATTTCTTTGATATCTAAGAATGCCACTCTTCTTAGTGCAAGAATGAAATTTGCTTGTTTTATTATTTTTCTTCCTTTTCAGGCCTCAGAATTTTATTTGCCTAAAAGGGATTTTGAGAAAATTTAGATTATATTTGTTGTCTAAGGTGAAAGGATAAAAGTTTTAACATTGTAAGGTTAGAAACTGCCAGGAAATCTTTTATGGCTTCCGAAAAAGAACAAATGAATGGATTTATTATAGATATATTCATTGAAATGTTTAATCTCAATTTGTGCAAAAGATTCTGAGTGATTGAAGTATTCTTTTATCAGTTGAAGATGAAATTAAGCCAAAAGCAAACACGGTCATGTTTGTGCTTGTGATGATAATCGCAGTCGCAATAGTCTTAATCCTTGCCAGCATTTCTGTTCTGGTCATCACGAGAATTAAGCGTAAGCGAGAAAGGACACACAGCACTTGGCTTCCACCAATGCTTCATTCAGACGGATCAAAGTAAGATCTCAAATTTGGTTTCTGTTTTAAAATGTTGTTGTGTTCTATTATTTAACTATTCTTTTTCTTGAGGGAATTTAAATGACAGAGGAAGTTTTAAAGTGCTGTTTAGGAATTTTGTGATGGATAGTTTTCATTGTTGAAAATTTTATTGACATATCTGTTATTTCAGGCTTTCAATTGATTGAATTTATGAAATTTTGTGCGGGTTTCCTTTGAGAATAGAGTTTGGAAAATGTATGAAAACTTTGATTGTTTGGATTAATTTATTTAGATGTTGTATATTGTAATTTGACAACATTTAGCATATTTACTGCAATACTTTTATTAACTGTACTTAATGACCAGTTCAAAATGTCTTGCAACATAAAACCAACCACTCCAGCATAACCCTATTCGTTTTCAATGTCTCATCTATTACAACATTTTTTGTACATTTACTATTGAGTGGATTTTGAAATCGTTGCTCTACAAATCTCTAATTTATCTATTTGCAGGAACTGTCTGGCTGGTCCAAACTTTTCTGAAATTTATGAAGACAGTGACTGCAAAAGTTTGGGAAGAAAGAGAATCAAGGTAAATCTGTGAGAATCCATGCTGCATTATGCCACTGAGTGAATGAGTTGAGTGGAAGCTGAAAGGCAGAACTTTGCTTCAACTGATTAAGTGGTCATTGCTGTCTCTGTTGACATCGCCGGCTGAATTCAATCCTCTCTTAGCTCAGCTAAGAGAGAGAATCAAAGTACTAAAAATAAATTTAAAATTGTTAAGTCTATTTCTGTCTAATTATTATTAAAGTGCATTTCTGCCAGGCATTTGTCATTGTAGACGGATGAAGTGGGTGAGTATTCGCTCAGTGGAGGTTGTTTTCCATCCACTGATGTTCCTCATCTTCCGCTGGAAGCACTTACTCCTCCGACTCAGTCCCACTGTGACGTGTGTGACATCAATACTCGTGGCCCTGGAGGACTGACGCCATTGATGGTTCTTGCTATGTCACGCAGTCAGAGAGAAGTCGAGGCAGGGTCAGGGAGATGGGGACGTTGTCCCACAGATCACACTGGGAACATTATTTTTGATCTGTGCACTGAGGGAGCCTCTGTCAATGTCAGAAGTGATTGCCATGGTAAGACTGACGGTTCAAATACCATAACTGCACAGCTTTCTGCTAGTCCATTAACATTAATTTGGCATGTTCTTGATGAAGGCCTACTCGGCATTACTCGCTAGAGGGCAGTAATATAAAAATGAAGAGTGGCATTCAGGTGCGTGGTAAAGCACAGGTCTGGACGTTTGGCTGGCAACTAGGGTGTAATCACAACAACGATATCGTGGAGTCGGTCTTATCGCGATATTTTAATAGCGCTATAAAAGTTATGGGTTCATTCGGTTGCTACAGAAACTATGCTCATGAGTATTAATGTAGCCATCTTCCGAAGTTCCAGTTTGAGACTTTGTGTTAAAAATATATTGCGCTATATAAGCAGTTATTATTAGTATTATTGTTATGGTACAGGAAAGAAGAACATGGCGCCATTTTCTTTTTCTCCCTAAGACCAAAGATCATATACACACGATCTTTGCCTACGACGATATCGCGATATCGTCGTAGAAATAACCACGATATCGCGACAGAAAAATTTCCTACGATTACAGCCCTACTGGCAACCTACTCTAGGTTAATGGCGCAAACCACCTGTGTCTCTGATTGCCATAGAAACTGGAGATCAACGTTGGCTCCAAGGCTAGAAATCGATCCGTTGAAACATTTGCCTTACTTTTGACCAGTGTTTAATCTAGGCCGTTTCCGGGGAGAAAATTGCCCTTTCCCCGGAAATTTCAATTTCCCCCGGAAATTTTGGAATACTACATGGACTAACAGCAGCCCCTAGCAGAATTCCCCCGGCTTTTTCAGTTTCCCCCGGAGTCCAGGAGTCTAGATTAAACACTGCCTTTGACAAAGTCCTTTCTGAAGTGAACACCCGCTTAATCTGTCTAATAGAGTTTTAGATCTCCCATAAGCACAGCAAGCATATTTTGTGTTTAGAACAGGAAGCTATTTGGTGACCTTTTTATTTTGTCTTCATTAGGAGAGAATTTAATTTCACCAAAACTTCAAGGTTTTCCTGGTCTTTAGGGCTGAATAGAAAAAATGAGAATATTTTTCAAGAAAGGCAGACTACCTACTTGCTACTTTGCTCCTTATTTTTTAAAGACCCCTTTTGTGTATTTTACCTAAGCTGCAATCCCTCCAGTCATGGACTTCCCAGTGACAATTATTGGCCACTTGACTGACTTCATGCCCGTTCATATTGTAATGGACAGATCATGAGTTCTCAGCTGATTGTATCCAATTCTGTCAATTGCTATCATATTTTGTAGATGTTGTCAGATTACAATACTGGTCTCCATAATGTGGCATGATCCTTTGACATTGCTATAAAGAACTCGTATAGATTACACATAAATATACAGATATTTGTGTCTGCATATGTACACTGTGTGTGTGTGTGTGTGTGTGTGTGTGTGTGTGTATATATATATATATATATATATATATATATATATATATATATATATATATATAGAGTTACAACTTCCAGATAATTATAACAGTGCTGCCAGGTGTAATAAATGCATGATGTCTTTGTTAGCACATGTCGTCACCTTCTCATGTCCTTGAACATTTTATGCTTTTGACAGGTGAGACTCCGTTGCATCTGGCTGCTCGATTTGGTCACTTGGATGCTGCTAAGAGTCTACTTGAGGCCGGAGCTGATCCCAATGCGCAGGACGTGACTGGTCGCACCCCACTTGACACTGGTGTTGCCGCCGATGCAGTTGATGTCGTTATGGTAGCAGCCTTATCAGTGCTTGAAATTCTGATAATTGCATCTAACAGCATTATATTGGATGTTTTTCTTTTAAACTGATTTTTGAGTCATCTGTAGCTTGTATTTGTTATGCAAGTACTACTTTAATGTATTTATAATTGAGTACTTTGCAAATTCATATAATTGAAGCTAAAGTCTCTATTCTTAATAATGATTTGTCTATGTCATATAGAGTTACAACTTCCAGATAATTATAACAGTGCTGCCAGGTGTAATAAATGCATGATGATGACAATAATGATGAAATTTTACAGCCTGTTAAAGTTGATCTTCATTTACAAAATGATTTTCATTTGAATTGATTTGGAATGTTCAAAAAATGTTTGTTCAGCTTCTTTTGAATAACGGTAAATCAAAGGTGAATTCAAGATCAAATGACGGGACGACGTGTCTTATGTCGGCTGCTAGACTGAACATGAATCATCTTGTGAGAGAACTTCTTGCAGCTGGAGCAAGCGTTGATGCTACAGACAACGAAGGCATGCAGTCTCCATTGTAATAATAGATCAGCAATGAGTAATATAGGTTCAGTGTTCATCAATTGCTCATCAATGTCTGTATGTTGTTTATGGAAATACTGTGCTCGCTCTTGACCAGAGGGTCACAGATTCGAATATTACTTGCACCTTTAATTGAGTTGCTTCTTTTTTAACCATCAAGGTGTTTGTTTTAAACATTCTAAGAGTTTTAATTCTTCTGAAATTTTTTAGGTAGAACCGCCCTTCACTGGGCTGCAGCAGTTAACAATCTTGAAGTTGCAATGTTGCTTCTTCGACACGGAGCCAAACGAGACTTACAGGATGACAACGATGAAACACCTCTCTTTCTGGCTGTTAAAAATGGCCAGTATGAAATGGCCAAGTTGCTGCTGGAAAATTTAGCCAATACCAATATTCCAAACGACATGAACCAGATGCCAAGAGATATTGCAGCTGAGCGTAGACACAGCAACATTGTTGAACTGCTTGATAACTTTCGTCTGAAGCCGTTAACTAGTGTCACAAGTTGCCAAGCATCGGATGTTGTTCTTCCAACGTATGTGCAACATATAGTAAAAAAGAAACTCAAAACAGTTACCGTAAAGGCGCCAGATGTCAAAAATTCAGATTTTAGAACATCAGAAAATTTGATTTCGGAGTGTATGTCTTCAGACAGGAGCACAAACTTTGTTTTTGCCAGGAAGTTTCCTGAATCTGGGAATAATGTACAGAAGTTGGACGTGCAACCTATTGGTCACTCCAATGATTCAGGAGTCTCAAATGTTGACAGAAATGAAGCATCACGCAGAAAGACTGCAAAGTCAGTCAGAGAAATGAGAACTGTTCGGGGAAATTCGGCAGAAAACGTCAAATATCCCAAAAAGAAAGCCGATTCAGTGGCAAGTGTTCGAGACCGCCGCAACTCCCACCAGAAAAGCCCTGCAGGTTGCCGTCTCAGTAGAAAGGGGAGCAGTGACACATCTTGTCTGCAGAATGTTGGCCTTACTGATTCCCAGATAGTTGCACTTCACGACAAAGAATTTTTCTCTTGTGCATTGGAAGGTGAACTGGGACATAAATCAAACAATTGGGGTCAACAGAGTGGTTTTGATGAAAATCAAAATGTTTCTTTTGAAAGTCAAATGTCTCATGGAGCACCTACAGAGCAGGACGGGGCTCAGCTTAACGCATCTTGGTCGGGCACCTTGAGTCCTCCTGATTCTATGTGTTGCATAAGTCCAAATATTGGAAGCCCTGAATCCAGTTTATCTACTTTAGTGTCGAATGCGCAAAGCACCCGAGTGGGATGTCGTTCAGTCGCTCATGTTGTGTTCCACTCAAATGCCTCCAGCTCATATGACACAGATGACGTTAGGCCATTGTTTGGAGCAGATGTTTCACTTCAACGTACTACGCTTGGTGTTCCCAGCCTTATTATGAACCAGTGCGAATGTCCAAATAGCAAACAGGATTGCATGCAAAGTGAATCCTTCTCAAAGATAAGAAAACCTGGACTGTATAATCTCCAACGAATGACCGGTAATCCATTGGCAGGTACAGGTATCATGCAGGAATCTGTTCATTTGTTGAATGAACCTGTTCAATGTCACGTGATCAATACAGTAACTTTTGACTGTTTGACTCCATCTCCTGATAATTCCCTGTCATTCCAGTTGGAATGATTAGTTATTACGCTCTCCTCTCTTATGTCAAAATACTTTTGTCTTCATGCAATTGCTAGCATCATTTCACTTCTGTTAGAAAACATTTCTGCACAGCAGTGAGAAATAAGAGTTTATTTTGCTAACTATTGGTTAGTGTTTATGTACAGCAAAGATATGTAAACTTTGTATTTGTAAATTTCTTTACCATTTATGATTGTCAACAAAGTAATAAACTAGGAGAAGGCGAGAAAGCCGTTTTTAATAATAGAAAATCTACTAATTCGAGGCGAATTAAGCCGACATTTTAAGTGGAAAGACATCGCTACAAAGTCCCCTACAATTATCTTGCGGAATGTGAGCGAATAAATGTCAACGATGATACAGGTGTTTTATTGGTCGCCAAAACTTTTTCCTCCGAAATTCGCACCAATTGAGGCCCATTTGATGCCTACAAGGAATTTGCAATTACTGTAGATCTTTTATATATTTCTGACCCTTCGATTTATTGTTAATTTTTACCTAGTCTTGCATCCTGGGGGCTCTGCACGTGCTCGCCAACCTCACCCCCACTCTCAAACGTCTGGCGTCGCCACTGCTAATAGTTACTAGTCATAGTAGTCAAGTGACTAAACACAGTGTTGGAGTTGGGGGGGGGTTGACCCCTCCAGCTGACTTTGCAACCCTCCCAAAAATCGCATATCGGATACATGCATTTTCTGTCATTTGTTGAATATCAGTCCTCAACTCCAGCTCAAATTTCTCAACTCCAACACTAACTAAACATCACGTTTGACGGTACATGGCGGACTATAGCCACAAATTGAGTGAAGTCACGCTAAGCGCCGTTGCTACGTAACAAAACTAGAGCCGCCCATTTATTGAAATCCTAGTAGCGAGCCGTTGCCAAGCAGATGAAGTGAAGTGATTTTGTATATAAATTAATATTTCCTTGTGATTTCATGTTTTATTTCATTTAATTGTTATCCTATTTTAATTTATAATAATATAACCGTAATGCACTGTAATTATTTTTAATTGTACTGTATGCTGACATTTTGTCATGGCGCACTTCGACCGACCGCAACCGCAGCACACGACACATACGTTGGGAAGCACTGGTCTAAATAAAGTGCTTGCTTTGGGCCGTGAAATCCCCGAAATGGTCCAACGCGTTTGGTTGTCCCGCCTTCTCATTGTTTTATCAAAAAAGCAGTGATATGGACTCAGATCATTGACGCACTGCAATTCAAATAGCCTAGTGTATAGGGAAACGTTTCATTTATCACGACGCATTGCGATCAGACGACTTGAAACTAGTTTCAAAAGAAAATTCAGAAAGCAAAATCTCATTTGAAACGTCGATAACAGTGTCAGGTGTTATTCATTATGAGCGATAATCGAGAAATCAAAGTTCCCTTCGAGTGGGGTTTTGTCTGGAGACATGGTCGTCACCGGTCGTAGGAGTGTGTTTACTTCGATGAAAAGGTAACACTGTCGCTCATCATGACACACCCACGCAAAAGCACCCTCGGGGCTTTTTTGACCAATCAATGTTTGCCTTATCATCATTGTTTGGTTCACTTTTAAAACATGCATTCGTTCGCAGCTATTTCCTCCTGTTGCCTCCGCGATTCTTTGTTTTCTTTCTTTGACTCTCTTCTGTTTTCGTCTGTCTGCATTAGCGACATCCTCTCCCTTCTAAATCTTTTCAATCATTCTGCCGTTTTCTCAATTTTCAGTGGACTCAGTTAGTATGAGGCACGGAGGCATGTTTATGCAAATCCTTGCATACACACCCAGTGCTCATGCATGTCCCCTTCTGCTACCAATACTTAAAGTCGCCTTTTGTCAAAATCTTAGTCACGTGGTCAGACGCAGATGACAATTCAAAGCGACATGATCACGTGGTCTTATATAAATGCAGATGATGGGAATCGAATGCGACAAAGCGTTCACGGTTCTTGCCTTCTTTACTTTGCTGCGAAGTCTTTGCGTCGAGAGCCCCAGTGCCGACTGAGAGAGAGAGAGAGAGAGAGAGAGAGAGAGAGAGAGAGAGAGAGAGAGAGAGAGATCAACTTTGGCGTTTCCCGAGGATACTGTACGGTAAAAGTTGTGAATAGACAACATGGCTGCCTTTGGGTCTTCGTCGTCGTACATCACCCGCGAGTCGACCACTTTCGAGTCCAGTCCGAGGCCGGCATCTTTCGGACAGAGCGTCGTCATCACAAGAACTGCTTCGTCGTCTTCTGTCGGCGGCGGACAGCGGTCAGGGCCGACGACGACGAGGATGGCATCGTCGTTCCAACCGATCGAAGCAGGTCAGTATGTGACCCTAACGACATCCGGAGTAAACAGCATGAAGGACACCAGGGACAGGGAGAAGAAGGACATGCAGGATCTCAACGGTCGATTCGCAGACTACTTGGATCGGGTGCGTTTCCTGGAGACGAAGAACCTGAACCTGGCAGAAGAACTGGAGAAACTGAAGACGAAATGGGGAAAAGAAACGGCGCAGATCAAGGCAATGTTCCAGGCGGAGTTGGACGAAGCTCGGAACAATCTAGACGATGTTCTGAAAGAGAAGGCGAGGCTTGAGATCAGATCGACGTCAATCGAAGAGGAACTGGAACTCGTTGGCCTAGAGTAAGACTGCGTTCAATCATTACTAGGCCCTATATATATATATATATATATATATATATATATATATATATATATATATATATATATATATATATATATACGCGATCTGATTGCATCGACGGCCGGCCGGCGCTGCGTTGTTACAACGCGTGCTTTGCAGAATCTGTTGCCGGAAGTTGTCTTGTGTTACCATTTGAATAAAACAAGCCCCACAGATTATCCCTTCTAAACAGTAGCAGAAGATTCTTTTCTCATAATCTCGAAAAGTTCCATCCTGATCTCTATTCAGTCGACCTGGAAAACAATCGGGTATGAGCTGTTTTCAAATGAAAGGCCGATGCTAGGCGTTGCCTACGAAATAGAAAGAGATCATTAATTCACAATGCATATGATATATATATACTGTATATATATATACAAATTTATATACAAGCGATCATTCGATCTATCTATCTATCATTCATTCACATATCTTCGGATCGTTGTTCATTAAGAGAGAAGAGGAAAAGTGGCATTGTTGCCAAAAGTGTCCAATCGCTTGGACGCCGTCTTTCGCATAAGATGAATGGAAAGACAGCGTCATCGCCAACCTACATAAGTCACTGAGATATAGAAACCTACGCATGCAGTATACAGAGACATGAATCAAGTACTGTACAAAACATGCAAACATTTATGCATGCCTACTTCACATGCTTCAATACAAAGGCATAAAGACGCTAGTCGATATGCTTGGACTACCTTTGGCACAGTCGTTCTTACAAGAGGCATTTTAGTTCGAGCTCTTATTCTTAAAGCTCGGCTCCTAATAGTAAATGTTTACGGCATTAGAGTTTGTTGACTGGTGTCTCGCATTTCTAAAAGGGGGTTCTCCTGTGGCAGCAACAAAAGTCACAAATTATATATTTAAGGCAAACTGTCGTTTAAGTGCACGCTTCAGTTGTTAGTCAAGGCTTACAGAAGCAAACAAAACTACAATGAGAGAAAATCGAGAGACCCCTAATGCAGTCAGTCGAACAGTTGAAATGCAGCTGTGTGATATGTTGCCGTGATCTTTGAGATTCACAGATCATTCGACTGCTCCACTCATAATCGTCACCACCCCACCCCCACCCCCACCACCCCACAACAACACTACCACCATCATGTTTTGTAAACCAGAGAACTGTCTTGAAATTCAAATTTCAGTCAGCCAGTGTAAATTTCTAAGAACAGATTTAATGTGATAATAAATTATTGTATTATTATCGGGCGAGAAGATATCGGAGTGGTAACAACGCTGGACGATAGAACAGAAAGTCGCGGGTTCGATACCCGCAGGAGCCCTAAGGTCGACTCAGCCTTACTTGCTAGAGGGCGATGGTAAAATGAGAAGTAGCGCTTATCTGCGAGGTAAAACATATGTCTGGGGAAAGTAATGGAAACCTACCCCATATACCATATTAAAGGCTTACACCAACTACGTCGCTGATTGCCTAGACTGGAGATAAGCGCCGAGACCCAACGCTCGGACCCGAGTGCGGGACCTACATTTACCTTTAAATTTTTGTGGGAGCTATAGCGCTATGTGATAACAACAGAGTTCTAAAATACTTTGAAGCTTTTGCACATTGGTTAAAGCAATACCTGGTTAAAGTAATACCTGGTTAAAGTAATATCTGGTTAAGGTAATAGGCCCTACCTTTGTATGCGCATAAAAATTGCAGCAATCTGCTATACAGTTGCAATAAAAATATTGCCAGAGGAAATATAATAAGAGACAATTTAGACATAAGAACTCGAATTGGTTGAATATCTCTTATTTATAAATAAACAGTGCTGCATACTTTATTAAAATGGTTCTTCTTGACATGGTTTAATATTTCGAAACTGCTCAAAGGCTGCGTTGACTCTGTGTGAGAGAAAGATTTTATCAAATTGAGTGGCAAATGCTATTAGGCCTAGATCAATTGAGATGACAGGAGGTTCCAAGGAGAAGAAATTCAGTTGTCAAGTAGCGCAAGTTTAGGCCCCACTCTGCATTACGAATTCTAGATTTAACGTTTAGAAATCATATGCGTTTTACAGTGATGATGATGACGACGACGACGATGATGATGATGATGATAAGGCAGCTCTGTCATAGAAGGTAATGGACAGCACAGAAATGGTACTCATTAGAGACATTTAGAAGGAGTAAATCAAGTTGGTGTTGTGTATGAAGTGAAAAGGAAAGCGTAGAGGCGAGATATTCTTAGAAGTTTAATTGAAGATTATCCAGATGCTGGTGATCGCATTCATTTACTTAGCTTTCGCATCTAAGTGCACGTAAAATTATGGACAGGCCTTGTTACATTACTTGTGAATACGACAGATACCTAATAGATACTGACTAGGATGCTTGTACGTAGGCCTACTTGTGCAAATATGCTTACAATGCAAATGAAGACATTGCTTCGACACTCTTAATTAATATCCATCTCTCTGCGTGTCATAGAGACTCTATGCGTTTGTAAATTGCAGATATTCAGCTTACCTTCAGATTATTGCAGGGAATGAGGAGACTTTCAGATTTCAAATCGAACAAATAGCAAATTACGAGAGAGAAATACAGATTCTGCGCAGAAATATTGCCGTTCTAGAACAAGAAAAGCTTAAAAATCGTGAATTGATCTCAAAGCTTGAAGAATCTCTTTCCAATGCACGCGACGTGAGTAGGCTACTGTAACTTTCTTCCATAGGCCTATAGACCTCTATATCGTACTAATCTCGCGTTATTTAAGCGTAGCCTAATCTTATTTCCTTTTCCGGATCGTTTGTAATAGCGTAATGTTAGAATCAAAGGGACTTATATAGCGCCTCTTTCTTTCTATTCACAGTCTGTGTTTATTCGTTGGGTTTGTTCTTATGAATTCATTTGACACGGATTGACTAGGATTAGGGTCCAGCATGACATGTGTATTTAACTGCCGCTATAACCTCTTAGCACGCCGTGTGATTATCTCAGTCATTGCTCATATTCCTTTGCAGGGTCTTAACGAAGAGACGTTGGGTCACATAGACGCAGCGAACAAGTGTCAGACGATCGAAGAGGAAATCGAATTCCTTAAAAGAGTTCACGATCAGGTTCTGATGATGATTTATCAGTTGCTATCATTGCAGCATTTAGAATGGCCGTTCTGATCATTTCTACGGCTCTGTGACCGGTATGCATGAGATTTCTTCATTGGTGAAACTCTACCTATAGTTAGGCCTATACATATACACTATATGTATATATGTATATATATATATATATATATGTATGTATATATAGTGTATGGGCCTATCTGGCACTGCTTCTGCTGTGGTCCCCCACACAGCGCATACGTACCATGTTGGGGTAGCTGCATGGAGACAGCCACACTTATTGCGCTATTGCGCTATGAGTAAGGTCAGATAAATTTAAGAAATTGAGTGAAGTACCGCGGTACCTAGCCTCGTTTTTCGATGAATATCAAAGTACTTCTCTGAGCGCGCGTGTATTTTGTTATTGTATAGTTGCCCGAATGACATATTGTGTCATGCCTAGGGAATGATGTGATAGAGTCGTTTACGTGCTGCCGCTGCTTCTTCGTCCATTGCTTCTCTTACGATTCGCCTAATGACGACGACGGAATGCTCTTGATGTGCATTTGAAAGAGAGCAGAATAAATGGACCGACGAACGATGTCAGCCCAAATGCTCTTCGCATTTAATAATGGCCTGTGTTATTTCGTGTTCGAATACGATCGGCGAAGTTCTTGACAAGCGCGCACATAAATCATACATTTGTCTGACACCATGCAAGTGCCGGTCTGGTTGCTACTGGTTCACAACGACCTGCTGTTTTTGATGCACGCCTATAGGTCTCGGTGGCTGCTATGTCCAACTTTCGAAGAAGTGCCTTTATAGCAGCCGTCTGTTTTGGGTTAACTTCTCAAAATATGCCGTCAACTCAGCCCATCACGTGACTTAAGGCGATTGCTACGTAGTTCTTAAATACCTGTTTTCTCATAACTCGGAATATTATTAGTTCAGTACTTTCACTAGACTTCGGTCCGTTCAATATTGGTCCACCACTCCACCCCCACCCCACCCTATCCCAGATATTTTCTCGGTTTCCGATTTGTAGTCCTGGACGTTTTATTTTCGAGGTGAAATTTACAGAGTTACGGTTCTGGTTAGGGTTTGTAAGATCCTAACCCTAACCCTGTAGATCAAAATCTGTGCGGACCTTTGGTCCGAACGAATCCGGGCATTTTGACTCAATCCAAAAAGCAAAATACAGTATTTCATGTCAACATTCAATAAGCAGCTGAACTAATAGACTCACTGTGTGCTCCACTAGCCACACAGAGAATCACGGCATTTTATGACCAGCTGCGACCGAATGGGGACGGACGACGACCGAAGACAGCGAGACTGGGTCGCATACGGCGTTTTATCCAGGCTCCAGGCCCTGGGGGAGAATTGTCTAGGCTAGAGGGGAAGAGGCACAGTTCAATGTAAAGGATTTTTAGTGCTGCAATTTGGGGGTGGGTGGGAATTGTGAGGTTTCGGAGAAAAAATCTCCCCTCCTAACAGGCCTGTATAAAACACTGATCGCATATACTGTATAACCCCGTAACCTTGACAACGACGTCTGTATGAAGGCCCGGTGGACCAGTGCTGCATTGTGAATATGAGTGAATCTTAGAAACGTGAAGATCAGAAGAATTTTCGGTTTATGATTGCAGCATTTGAATTGTATCTATGTGTGAGCATACTGTACAGTCTTCTTGCGATCAGTGCCATATGATGCTTTAGATAATCTCGTGAGGTCTTTTTGCGTAGAAGTTCACGGAACCATTGAACTTAAGAGAGGCGAGTAGACATTAGCCTCGAGAACTCATCTTCAGGTAGATTTTAGATCATCCTAAATTGGATGACCCTTGCTTCCTGCCATGTAAGTGCATAACATTTCCCAAGATTCTGCCGTCTCAATGGCATTGCACCTTAACGCCATAATTGTTATTCAGTAAAGGCCTATCTAGTCTATTTGGAAACCCTTTCAAGCGGTATACTAAAGACGATCTTGGATTCAGTTTCCACCGATTCAATTAAACTCTTGCATTAACTCCGGCATCACATGCGATGGCGTTTCGTCTCCAACAAGCTCTAACAATCCGTGCCATTGCGCTGCTTTACAGGAAATGAAGGAATTGGGCGGCTTGATGGACGGAGGTTCGGAGACCGAAAACCGCGACTACTGGAAGAAGGAAATGGAGCAGGCGATCAGAGAGATTGCGCAGATGTACGAAGACAAGATGACCACAATCAAAAACGAAATGGAGATCAGCTGCAACGCTCGAGTGAGTTTCCGGCATTGTTTCTTGTCTTTCATTTGACATTTTCTAGGCTATAGTTTTAAAATAATTGTTAATATAAAATTCTGAAGAGAGCTTCTGCGTCGTTTCTTCCCTTTTCCTCTCTTATTCTTTTGCTTTCTTCGTCTTTTGAGTCTGACGTTGTTGATTCTCACGATTTCTCAGTCTATCTGCTTCTTATGTTGTCAGTCTCTGACATCCGTGGACTTGCACAATTTTTAGTGCAACTTCTGATTCAAATGTACAAAAGAAACAACAGGCAAAATTAAAGTTGCAGGTACAACATCCAATTAACTGCTTAGTTAGGATTAGGCTAATTTAAGACTTAATAGGAGGTCTAACGTTTTAATTAATTTAATACAAGGGGCTGTCCATTAGTTATGTCAACAATTTTTGGATAATTTTTTACCCCCCTTGTCAATAACTGTCAGCTTTCAGTAACCCTCCTATAATTACGTCAAAACCTTTTGACCCCCAAGATCAATGACAGGTCCCAATAACAAGGTTATTATTTTTTGCGGTGATGACCATTTTCCCCATTTTTTGCTCATAGCGTGTAAAAATGTGGTGGTGATGACCTTTATTACCTTCTTTACCATGCTTCTATCCATTAAAATAAGTAGTAGGCCTATTCCATAAAATTTCCTATTTTTTGATTATTTAAAAAAAAGTGAAATTGTTGGCGTCAACTTCCCTTGACCCCCCCCCCCACCCCCGCCCTCCCCTGTCAACAACTGTCAAACTTTTTCAATCCCCTAAATTGTTGACGTAATTAATGGACAGCCCCAAAGGCTTCGTCGAAGGCAATCAATTTTGCCTTTACCGTTGAATTCCAAAAGATTGCCAACCCATTCGGTCTATAGATTAACTCTTGGAGCTATCAGTTTATCAGTTTCATTATTTTCCCCCTGAATATAGTAACCCAGAGTAGAAATAGGAGTTTAAATGGATCTAAGTTAAGATTATGCCGAACAATCAGTCATTCTATGGGATTAGAAAATATCTAACCTATAGAGAATTAATAAGTAAAATAAGACAACGGCTAAATAGATGATTTAATTCTTCTATTATATTGGCTCCGTGATCCTTATTATCAGATAAGACGAAGCAGATGCAGTCTGATGGACGGCGGCGGCGGCGGCGGCGGCGTCATTCGATCGTAAATAGACACTCTGAATCTGAGGCAGAGTGTGATCGACTGATTGATTATTAGAAATTCATTATTTTGCTTTCATTTTCTCCGAGAGGTGAATGAAGCGAAAGTGCGACAGGAGAAGGAGCAGGAGCAGAGTTCGAAGACGACGGAAGAAAGCGCTCAGATGAAGAACGACCTTGCTGACCTCAGAGATGTTCTATCTCAGCTGATAGACCAGGTGCGCAGTTTAATTAGGTCAGATCTAAGTAAAGTCGAACCGACTGAAGGGGACTGAGCCACACAGACACTTGTCTATGATTTCATTGAACACGCGAATTTGAATAGCCTACATTTAATCGTAAGCTGTTCCATTTATAATGCGCCAACATCTTGAACTTGAATTCAAGTGGTTTTCACGGCATCTGTTAGAGGCCTATAAAGTGGAATGCATTGATATGCGATCCAGCCTCGTGTGCCATTCCATTCGCATCAGATTTTCTAAAATTCCTGGTCACTGCTTACTGACTTCTCTACCACTTCCACTGGTCCACTCTGTACATAGCAAGGGTGAAGGTTCATGCTGTAACTAACGTATTTATTGCATATATATATATATATACATATACATATACATATATATATACACATATATATATATATACTGTTAGTGTTTGTGTGCAGAACGAGAGATTGGCGCGAGAGCATGCGTCGCTGTGCAGTATGAAGGAGGCGAAGGAGAGGCAGCTGGAGACGGATAACCTGCAGTTACAGACGGAAGCGGCTTCTGTTCGCAGAGATCTCGACTCTCTTCTTCTTCAACTGCAGCTGCTCATGAATACGAAGACGTCGCTTGAACTGGAGATCTGCGCCTACAGAAAGCTGTTGGACGGCGAAGAGAAGAGGTAACGAAGGAGCAATTGCCAACGACACGGTCGCTATCAGTGGCGGTTCCACGTGGGGGGATGAGTGGGGATGCATCCCCCACCGGACTTTCGATCTTACTTCTTTGCTTATGAAGCCTTCTTTTGGGTAATAGCCTAGTAAGACTAACCGGGGATGACCTTTTTCTTGTCAACCTATTTTTCGGTAAAAGCGTAGTAGTAAAATGAGGGATAAAATTTTCCCTTTCCAGCCTTTTTCGGTAAAGTTTATTGATTTTTCTGCCCTTCTATTTTCATCCCCCACACCAACTTTCTATGAATTCATTCATCCCTCACCAAGAAATCCTGGAACCGCCACTGGACGCTATCACTATCATACAAAATGTAAAGAGTTAGTTAGTGTTGTTCATGAAATGGGGTAGCAGATAAAGGTGTACATTAGTAAGTGATAGATTTTGTAAGTGACAGAAACTACGGGAACAAACTTCAAAATTGCCAAAATGTTCTCGCATTTTGCCTTTTACGTGCAGAGCAACGTGCTAGACTTGTTCGCTTTTATTTTGTGCAAATTTTCCGAAAACTACCCTAGGCGTAAACTTCTATTAGGCCGCTAGAAGGCCCGACTCCCGCGGCCCCAGCATCACTTTTTGAGAGTCTAGAGAAGGGGAAAGTCATAGGAGTTAGGCCCCACATTCTCATCCAAGTTTGCATTTATGAAAACGGCTAAATTACTAGACCTATTTAAGCGGTTTAAGAAATTTATAAAACAGTTGTAAACCCAAACACCGTTGATCGGAATAAGTAAAAATGAAATGTAAGCTTAAATATCAAAACACCGAAATCTCTAAGATTAGCCATGACTACGAAAAGCATTTCGTTCTCTGTCGGAATACAGTCCCAGCCAGGGTGCGATTTGTGACCTGAAGCAGTGGGGGAGGGATATGTCGAGCTTGGGGTGGATGTAGTTGTTGGGAAATGTAGCAGTGGGGGGTGTAGTGGTGGCAGATGTAGCAGTGGGGGATGCAGTTGGGCAGTGGGGGGAAGATTCCCCCCTTCTCCCTGCAAATCGCGCCCTGGTCCCAGCACCGCTACCTACAGTCACGTGAACTCGCTCTGTCAGTTGCTTAGAAATCGATATAAATGCTGATTAATTATAGTATTTCGCCTGAAATGTCAGATTTTACTTCACTTCTGAAAAAAAGATTAATTTGAAGAATCTGTAGTTTGATCAAAATGATTTTCCATAAACTTAATTAACGGCTTAAATCAGACGATGTATGATCTCCAGACGCTAAATATTCACACTCTCTGCATGATTTAACTTGTTCAGACTGGATTCAAAGTTAAACATGAATTCGATGAGTCTGCTGAGTTCTGAGAAGACCGAACCCTCTTCTGATGGTAAGCAACTGCAACCGCTGCAACTAGCTTCGATAGGGACTCACACGCCTTTCAGAGGTGTGGCGTGCCAATGGTCATTATGGATTTAGCCATGTGCGGCACACAACTGGGGGCGGCAAATTTGGCGGCAAATTTTGAAAGTGAATACCTTTATTTTTGGCTTGCCAGGTGATTTTCAGATACCTTTTTATCGGGTGCCGATTTCTTATTTCTTGTGAAGATTTCTTTAAGGGGCGCGCGCCATCACTATCTTTCTTTTGTTCATGGGGGCGGCGGATATGATCGTGGGCCATGGTCGGCAAAGGTACACGCTAAACCTCTGACGCCTTTCAATTTTGTTACTATGAAGGTGAGACGAAGGTTACCTGGAAATTGGTCTTGCTAAATCTTAACCTCTCTAAAATTGCATTTCGACCATCAGTGACGAGGATCACGTTGTCCGCCGTCTGACGAAACTCTATGCGCTATATAAGCATAATGGCAAATCAAGCACTGCTATACATTGTAGGTCCCCGATGTCCATTTATACATAAGCGTCGTTTCTTCATTTTAACCATGCGATTACGAAATGTTTGAGTCGCTTATCTGCCAAATATTACTCCTGAAAGTGAGAATTATTTACTGAACACGTAAAAGAGTCGCTCCTGTTCTGGTTTTCAGACATCTATTCCTCTTCTTCTGGGGAGCTGAGAGCGAAAACAACGTTCCAGACAACCGCTAAAGGAGCGCTTGCCATCAGCGACTGTGCTCCAGACGGATTTCGCGTCACCGTTGAAAATAAAGGGAAAAAGGCAAATTCCAACTGCTCCCCTTTCCCTCTTCCTCTAAATGCCCGTCAACAAGATGCCAATGGGTCACTCAAAAGGACCCATTTGAGCCACGTGACCGTTTGAATCCTTGACCCATGTGATCCATGACCCAGGGTCATTGGCAATTAGATATCTATAATAAGTCCTTGTCAAAACTAATATTAAGTATCGCTCGAACATAACTCAGCGCATAAATAGGATTAAATACAAGAAGAAAAATAAATGACTCAAAATGTTACCAACACGATATGCGCAATAGTAACGGCATTACTATAGAATAGAAACAGAATATTGCATTGAAAATATTTATTTGTCAATAAAAGTGAACTTAAAATTGCATATGCTGCTCCTGACTGTACACCATGACTTCATATGTGAATCATCGAGCATTAATGCCACCCACTGCCATCTTTGCCGGTTGCTACCAGCAACCAGTTTCTCTGCTGTTGCGTGCCTCCTGAGAATTACAACAGGTGTGCTCTTTGCTCGTTTGCAATGACTAATGACATTCACCGTCATTCGAATGACCAGAGGGTAAATGCTTTAGAGAAATAAATAGGCCTTTAAATACAGAATATACTTGTGTGTGTGTGTGTGTGTATTTAGTTTCGTCCGTGTCTAGAGGATGTGTCCAAGCTCTCTCGTCTTCTTTGGTCCAGACATTCTGCCGAAGTGATGTTGCTGCGATCCCTCCCCCTCTTCGTCGTCTTTTAAACAACTTTGCCGAACTAAAAGTCGACAGAATACGAAATCAAACTCTTATCTTTATAGCCGCCATTGACGGGAAAACTGAAGTTTGCGAGTTTTGACTTGGCCTTGTTGACTTTCGCCTTCATGTCCTGCTGATGTAATCCTTTCAATTTCTTTCTCGCTGTCCATTAGACTATCACGTGTCTCTGCGCAGAATTAGAAAGTCTCTTTGTTTCCGGCGTCCCTTTTCTTCTACGTGACCTAAGGCAAAAACATTGCTGTGACTTTGTTGTTGTTGCATTTGATGATAGGTAGAGAGTCTCGTAGGGTGGAAGATAAATCGTGTTATTGACGGAAAACTTGAAAACCAATTCGTTTTCGACGAAAAGTATCAGAGAATTGATCCAGGAAAGAAAGTCAACGTGAGTATTGATACTGTGGCCTTCGTTTTTTATGATTATCTGTGTTTGTTGTTGTTGTTGTTGATGATGATGATGATGATGATGATGATGATGATGATGATGATGATGATGATGATGATGATGATGATGATGATGATGATGATGATGATGATGATGATGATGATGATGATGATGATGATTGAGAATGTGGATCTGACGGCATTTTGCTTCTCCGAGACAGGACTTGACCTATGCACTTGACTCGTGTGTCCTCTGCTAGTCTTAGTCAACTGAATAGGCCAAAACTTTCGTTACTCTCAGAATGAACAAAACTTGCACAACGTATCGTCGGTGAACCGATAACAGAACAGCGCCAGGAGTCCATTATAAAACAGCAGCTGATTTCAATATGATTTCATAATCATTGGCGCTGCCACGAGAGTGACTGGGGGCCTGGTCTCCCCTATTCTTTCTGGGATCAGTCGTGGGATTTGCGCAAATCTGATTAGAAACTTTTCGGGATGTCAACAGAATCGATATGCGTAACTGAATTACAGCTTTTGGCCACTCAGTATAGTCAGGCATAATCACATTCATCAGTCTTTAAAACATGCTTCTTCGGAGCTCAATGTCCAATTCCAATCAAACCAACTCACAATTTCTGCAACCCCGATTGGGGGGGGGATCACGAGTCTCACACGACGCTCCTTCAGCAGACTAGTCCGACTAAATGAGATGAGCCTGTCTTCATATCCAATAGCAAGGCAGCGGTTTGAGCTCCCTAATCAGCCCAAGTGAGATTGTTGTATAGGGACATTAAGAAAATGTACCTAGTGGAGTAAAGGAATGTCAAATAGCCGTCATACAGTTCGGAAATTTGCCCCAGAGTTCAAGATTTCAATCTAGTATTACTGTATTACCCTAAATCTTGGACTGCTGGAGCTCCGCCCCAGAACCTGCTACGAAAACTAATGACCTTGAGAGCACTTTTGCTTCTGGCGATTGCCAATACAATGTCTGAATATATGCACCGAGTCTCGTGATTTGAATCTAATATTGCCATAAATTTTTCGGCTAGACCCCCTTTCTGGAGTTCGCCACCCTCCTTCAAGCCTCCCATCAGTCGGGACTGAAAATGATGGGCGCCTGTAGAAGCATTGGTGCCCGCGCCATTCAGAACCATGGCTGCGGTGCTGTTAACCGTTATCGAGAGATCTAATAGGAATGCAGCGCACTACAGCCTCTGTGGCACTTATTTGGAATCGCGTCATTCGGACGATGTACTCTTACCTCATACCTTACGCTCATCAAAACTACGCCCCAGGAATCAGCCTCGACGTCAGCCTACCGTAAAGAAGACCGTCCTCTGACGCACAGCAGCTGTAGAAGTGGTAACTGGCTAAATGATTCAAAGGCCGTGCAGGAGAACACAGCAGATCATAGCTTAGACCTACATCGGCGATGTCGACGACTCGACGTCCATTTGACGAACACTATTGCCTAGGATTTCTCGTCGGTTGTACGAAGAATGACTCTCGGCGGTTGACGGTTGACATTGGCGCAGCTAGAAAAAAATCCCGACCGGTGCAAACCCGCGGCCTTTTTCCTTCATTTCTTTTATTCACCCTTTCTCTCTCTCCTTCTCTCTTCCCCTCCTCCCCTTTTTAATGGGGGTCCGGGAGTATAACCCAACAAGCAAAAAAAGGTCGTAGCCGCTGAATATGCCTCCCCCTGTACATTTTGCCGCCACCTTCGCCAAAACTCCTCAACGACCCTACAAACAAGCAAAACAGGTCGCTTGCAAAATTTGCCGAGAATGGTATTGGCAGACGTGTGAATGGCTAGCACTTTTGACAGGCAAGTGAAGAGGCCCTAGTAATCAGTTTTTTTTCAAAACTTAGGACACTAGCTCTTGTAGATCAAAAGTGCTTGGCATTCAGAAATTTGCCTGTGGTATTCTCTAATGCGTAAATTGGACATTTTAAAGAACATTTTTAAACTACAAAGAATGGTATTGGCAGACGTGTGAATGGCTAGCACTTTTGACAGAGAAGTGAAGAGCACCTGCTAATCAAGTTTTTTTCAAAAATTAGGCCACTATCTCTTGTATATCAAAAGTGCTTGGCATTCAGAGTTTTGCCTGCGGCATTCTCTATTGCTTAAATTGGACATTTTTAATACGAATGTCAGAAGAATGGATATTTTGCCCTATTCGAACGACCAGCAGTGACACGTCGGAAAACCACCCCCCCAACTGAAACACTGAAACCAATGCCAATCGGATCCTGAACTAGGAATATATGTAGCTATTGTGTTTGTGTGTCATCGTAGCAGATACAGCGGGGATCTTCTGCTCCGAACTTTAGGTAGTAGGGGCTGGCAGCCTTCTTTATCAGCGCATTCCATTGGGTCATGCCAGATGCTATGCGATAACGACTAGACTAAACGCAGTACAGCTTGAGCCTGCCCGACTGGAGAAGCCAGTTTGGCGCGAAAATTTGTAACCAACCAGTTACAGTCTTGTAGAACCTAAAATACCAGGTTCACCCCAACCCCAACCCCCACCCTCACCCCCACCACCAATAGAAATCTCATCGGATTTACACGATTTGCACAAGTTGTCCTGGGCGGTCCGACCGATGCAATTGCATCGGTTTGCACCAATGTAGCTACGCCACTGACGGTTGGTGAGGAGCGTGAGATGCATTCGCCGTCGATGGCTAGTATATTATATCCGTGTTATTTTTCCTTTGGTGTTGTGTAGGTTTGGGCTTACGGCAAGAAACCGAGAATAGGAGGGTTCTCTCTGGACGCAGAATTGACTACAGAGACTTGGGGTGTAGGAACAAGGGTCATCACAAAACTATTGAATCCAGAAGAAGAGGTCAATTGGCAAACATTTTGATATATTTTAAGCTGCTATTCAAATAATATAATAGGCCTAATATTGCGTTCACTTTTGGACAGAGGCGTAGCAGCCACATGGACAACCTGGCCAAATGCCAAGGGCCCCCGACCTGCAAAAGACCCCCGACCCGAGCCTAAATTTTTTTCGCAAAGAAGTTGTCAAGTTGTCTGATCGACAAAACCGAGGAGCAAAAAAAGGTCGTCAACATTTTCGCAAACCTGTCAGGTCGTCTCTGGAAAGGGCCCTCCGTCCGTTTTTCCCCAATTAAGGGATCCGAGCATGTTGCTACGCCACTGGTTTTGGACAACTTTTGGCCTATGGAGCTTTCCATAGGGTTAGATCTTTGGTAGCATTCACTGCTGCAATTGTCTAAGGCAATTAAATTTTGTGAATGTTTTCTGCATTCTCTGTTGAGTGGATCTCTTGTATTTTCATTTCAGGAGCGTGCTACCCACAATCAACAGACCGTTTACGTTCGTTAACGAGGCACGAACGGCGAATATAAGTGGCTGCGCTTTCGAATCTCTATAGCGGCCTCTGTAGAATATGTCTAGACTACGAGCGCTCATGAATAAGTTGGTGCACTGGGTTAAGCTTCTTAGTAGTACTATAGAAGTGTCGTTGATTTACTTACTTATCTACGATTTAACGGCGACGCTTAGTTCTGTATGTGCTAACATTTTAATATGCAAATTATTCGCATGATTAGACACTAGCAAACTTAAACCCTTCGCAATTCCGAATTTAAATTGACAAAATACGCTATCGGAGACTGTCTAACAATCTAAACAGTAGTAAGTGAATAACTAGCACCAGTGGCGGCTCCACCGGGGGGCAGAGGGGCCCGTGCCCCCTATTGAGTGTCTGGCCCCCAGTTGGGACCCTATACTTAATGCTACATACATTAAACAACAAATGGTTGGCCCCCCATGATTAGAAGTTGCCACCCCAACGGCCCCCTCACTTGCCAAATCCTAGAGCCGCCACTGACTAGCACTAGGCCTAATGGCAATCGGTGGGGTACAAAAGGGAAGATTTTAGGACTTGAACAAGTACGATTGTTAAAAGATAGGAAAATTCAAAGTAATACAGATGCGTAGAATGAAATTGCACTAAACAAGCTAGTTGCAGCTAAAATACGTAGGCCCTATAGCTGTTGTCTAATATTGAATGCAGGCCCTCCGAGAGAAATTCCGGGCCCCTGTGCAGAATGGTCGAGGGGCCTTTGTGAGAAGTAATAATTTCCTGACGACCTTTTTTTTGCTCGTCAGCCGTTTTTATTATAAAGAAGTGTTGACGACCTTTTTTTTTGCTCGTCAGCCGTCCCCCGGACCCCCTTCTGCTCGCCGGGCCCCTCTGCTGGACTGACATTTTAACCATTCTTTAGTGTTATTATTCATTTTATTGTTAATTATACGTATTCATCATCGGCCCGGGCCCCCTCCAGGCCGCCGGGCCCCTGTGCAGTTGCCCCCCTGCCCCCCTCTCGGAGGGCCTGATTGAATGTATTGCGTAATGCTAGGCCTAAGTAATCAGTTTAGCGAATTTACTTAGGTTTTTCTTGCTTTTGACGATACATAAATTCATATAGGCCTAGTTCAGCCATTTATGGAATTTTGTCTCATGTTTTTGCTCTTAGTCTTCGCTACGAAGATTGGCTGCAGCAGTGTTTAATCTAGGCCGTTTCCGGGGGAAAATTGCCAGCACCAGTGGCGGCTCCACCGGGGGGCAGAGGGGCCCGTGCCCCCTATTGAGTGTCTGGCCCCCCAGTTGGGACCCTATACTTAATGCTACATACATTAAACAACAAATGATGTACTAGGATTGTTGGCCGAATTCGCCTAGAATTTTTAGATTTTTCTTTTAAAACGATTTCTTGCATTCTCTTAGTGTGGATGACAATATATAATGATTTTATAAGGAGCAAGAGTTCTATATAATTATAATTGTTGCATATATATATATATATATATATATATATATATATATATATATATATATATATATATATATATATATATATATATATCCATGGCATTAAATTAATATAGGGCCTATATTGCATGGATGCTATATATATATATACGGCCCGCCGCCCGTCGCGTACGTCTTCAGCCTACCGACGTCGCAATTAGGTCGGCTGCAGACGCAGACGAAGCAGACCAGAATGGGCTGGTCGGACAGGGCCCGCCGACGTCGGCTCTTTGCAGGGTGGCCCAGGGGCCAAGGCCTTGGTCACGTCACGTGGTCAGGGGAGCGTCGCCCCCTGAAGCTGAACAACTTTTACAACATTAGAACAACTTTTACTTTAGAATTCGTTAGAATTACTATTACACAGTCAACACGCAATGAGTGCATTGAATAACTTTAAACAATATTTTTATCTATCCGATAAAATTTCTTGCAAATAGTAACATGGACGTTCATGGCGAGTCCCAGTCCGTCTGACGTACGACTGCTTGTTATATAGAATAGATATATAAAGAACTTGTTATATAGAATAGATAGGGTCTATATAAAGAACTTGTTATATAGGTATATAGAGAACGCTTGATACTTAGACTAGTTGAGCCGACCATTCTCCTACCCCCTCACAAAAAATTCTCTGCAATTTTGCACGAATCTCACGGGTGGCCCTGATGGCAAGTGGGGGTGTTTAACCCCCCTAACCCCCTCCGTGGCCTCGCCACTGACTATTAGTAACTATTAAGTGCAATAGTTCATAGCTTTCGTTCATCTTTATTGATTGTTCAGTTTTATACAGCTTTAGTTTCATTCAGTCAGTGAGTGATCTCAATCACTTTATTTTGGTTTTGAATTTTCACGAACGGCTGACAATTGTAATTCTTGTACATAGGTAGTAACGTTACGTTAAAATAAAGAATGCATTTTCTTCCTGACATAAGTACTGGTACTCGTTTATACAGGCCGCTGATGAGAAATTCCGAGCACCTGCGCAGAAGGCCAGTCACGGGCCCCTAACAAGATGATGACCTCTTCTTTGCTTGTCAGTTTTTTCAGGATGTTAATACAGTGAAACCCGCTTAATTGCATAGGTGCCGTACGTGCGAGCATTGCACCCCTAAAGTAGGGGCGCAGAGGTGCAGGCTGCACCTCTGTAAAACATTGTTATTTTGCTTAAATACAAAATTGTCTGGCGGCTTTATTGCTTGTTAGCACTTTTTAAGGAATATATGGAAGATAAAGATGACTGCGGTGAGCTTTTCTTGCCTGTCAGCACTTTTTAAGGAAGATAAAGCTTAAGTACCTGAAAATCTGCACCCTCTGGTAAAAATTCGCTCCGACTTGCCTGATAGCCTACTCTACTAGAGCGATATATAATTTAACGTGATTTTACGTACTTACTTACTCTATCTAGTAGGGCCTACTGAACCCATGGAGATCATCAGATCATGGCTACCGAGCCAAATTAATAAAAATATATATATATTTATGCGCAACATCTCCATCGAAAGTATTCAATCTCAAATGATGATAACGAAAATCCAACATCGTATTTCTCACTATTTGAGCATTCGTTTACAGAATTGTAGACTTCACAATAAAAACGCAGCCATCGAATAAGGAGGTCAGGTCGACGACCGACCCACTTCCGTCGTCGTCGTCGTTGTTGTTCCGTCTTCTGATCGAAGAATCCGAAAGAGACGCTATTAGAGAAAAGAGACGGAGACAGGAAAAAAGAAAGGACCGGGACAGTAGGGCAACAAATCTAGGCACAAGAGCGAATCTAGAGGAGCGAAGTCACTGAAAACGGCGTCTTCAGTGGTAGATTACACAGCAGTTTTCTAATTTCATTAAACCAGGAAGTATTAGCTGTCAGTGTAAGTAAGTAAATAAATAAATAAAATCTCGTTAATTTATATAGCGTTCTCAAAGGCAACACCGAAGTAGCTCCTTATTCATAGGCGCTTATTCCTAAATTGAAGTAGGCCTAGCTATTGCCAAAGGTGGGGTCATTCAAGCAGGGTCATTTAATCCAAAGGGCCAGTGGTTGGGACGTTACAGCTATAGAAAAAATGATTTTTGAAGAGAAATTATTTGAGTTTAGAAAGAAAAACTTGAGGCGATATTGCAAAAATGGAAAGAAATTGTGACTCAAAATTTGTTATTTGACCATGGTGTAGACAGTGGAAGGATGTTGGAATTGAATTTTAAAGTGTTCTAAATAATCGCTCGATTTTATTGCACTATTAATGTTGACAGGCACCAAGTGACTGTCAATCAGACCCTTTGATTTCATTGATGACGAACATTAATTTCAGAAAATTGCTGGACTTTAAAGTTGATGATTTTGCTGTCTTGTTTTTCATCGATTAACTGAAATTTGATTATTTTAATGAATTGAAAATCAAAGCTGGTTTTAAAATTAATCCTCTGTTTTGAGACTTGCAGATGACTAACTAATTAACTAGAGAATTTTTATAGCGCCAGTTTAATTATGCACTTAGCATCAGTCGGAGGGTCACTTCGAAGTAGGCCTAGAATCGAAATCCATCTGCAGTCAGATCTAATAAGTTGGTCTGATTTTCCCATTCTGGTTATGGCAGATAAGCAATCGAGAACAGGCTGGCTTTTATCCTGGATCAAAAGGTCACAAGATATTAGGATATGGTTGTTTAATTTTATAATATTTATTCAGTTGATTTGAAGTGTTACTGATGTTATATTTTCATAGGTGCTATATCCGTTTTGCTTGTCTTGCCTCAATGACTGATCTTTAAAATGACTGACCAGTCATTGAAAACATGTGTTGACTGGCTCATTCGATGCTCAGTGCTGCCAAAAGACCATTGGTTGGCATCAGGAAATGCCCAGTTGACCGATCTTGTTCATCATCTGAAGGATGGTGTCCTCCTCTGTCATCTTCTCATACGTCTTCATCCATCTGCAATGGACCCAAAAAATTTCAGCCAAAGACCACAAATGTCACAGGTACTGAAATGTTGAAAGTTGACATCAATGTATTTGTGAGTTTGCCTAGCTGTTTTATTACTATGAGGTACAGCTGCAAAGTCTTGAAGGGCAAAGTGCTTAGTGCACAGTAGATGACATCAGCAGAGTGTAGAACTGAATGCAGTTTTGTTGATGGTGTTTGAGTTGCATTGCTTTGCAAAATTTTTGCCTGAATTTGCAGTTTTGACCAGTTTCCATCCAGAGTAGGTTGTTGTTGTTGAGGTCACTTACAAAGTGCTTGGAAGTAATGGTGATGATGATAATGACTAAGATGATGATGATAACTTCAATGATGATTTATTTATTTTCTGAGGATCAATTCCAATTGAGAAATGGATTTTGATTTAAAAGTGAGCATTGTAAGGCCATCCAAAAATAAGATTCCTTATATATAGCTGCATTACATTGGTCTTCTGCTGCCTGAATGGCGCAGGTCCTGCATATCTGACGACCAAACTGAAACGTGTTGCCAACCTGAAAGGTAGGTTACTCCTGAGATCCGCCATGTCTGCCTCACTGGCTGTCACGAAGACATGCCTCTGCACCGTAGGAGACCGCACATTTCATGTGGCTGCTGCTAGGGCCTGGAATGGCCTACCTCCATCCATTCAACTTTCCCCTTTGCTCAACATTTTCAAAAAGAGGCTAAAGACTTGGTTGTTCCGCACTAGTTATGTAATGTGTTCGTGCAGTCCACCTGTAATATACTTACTTTATATATATATATATATATATATATATATATATATATATATATGTATCTGTACGTGTTTGGGTGGTGTGTGTGTGCATGCAACATGCATATGCATCTTGTGCATCAATGAGCATTTCAAATTTCAGTTATCAATAGGGTGTTGAAAGGTATTCTGGTTTTAATTCTGTAATAAATATTTATAAATTAATTTGCCATTACTTATTAATGATTTTTTTAGTTTTGGTTGCATGAATAGATATCTGTATTTTTACAATTTTGTTTCTTGTGTTAGTTTCTTTGTCAGAAGAATATTCGAGTATTTTTGCAAGCATGCAAAAACGTTTTCAGAATGAAAGATGATGATCTTTTTGATATTCAGATCCTCTTCAATCCTGGTGACAACAGAATGGTAAGTATATCAGCATGGAAATATTGCTGAAAGTAGAATAGAATAGAGAAAATGTGACTTTCTATCTAAATGCTATGAATGTGAAGACTTTTAACCTGTGGATAAATGCCGCACCACTCTACTCATAATCATTAGCTCGTACATTTAATTGAATGTTTCACTGTCTTCAAAGACATTGCACAGATTGAAGAGATGACAATGATATTGATGAGTTTGCTAATAGTTTGTTCTGAAATTTGTATGTCGTCAGCAGCAGCTAGTTCGTCACGGATGTCAATAATTTTTTCATATTTTGTCTTCATTTTGGAAGCATTACATTATCTACTGGCATATTTGGCATTGTGCGACTGGTTCTCATCTGAACACCAAAGTTATGCAACGTTGGTGCAGTTAGTACTTGGATGGGTGACCATCC
This sequence comes from Metaphire vulgaris, assembly GCA_018105865.1. Lineage (NCBI taxonomy): Eukaryota > Metazoa > Annelida > Clitellata > Crassiclitellata > Megascolecidae > Metaphire > Metaphire vulgaris. The sequence continues at coordinate 17,961,083 of CM030841.1, forward strand.
AGGGATCTAATCGTGGTGCTGGCGGCCAACCAAGCCGTTCATCACTTAGGCATTGATAAATTGGTAGCAGCGCTAAGGGCAAAGGTAAAACGTAGGTCTAAAGAAAGTAATGGCAACCTACTCTAGATTAATGGTGTAAGCCACCTGCGTTGCTGCTTTCCTAGTACTGGAGATCAGCCGGGATCAGCACCGGAAACCCTACGCTCATTCAAGTACAGGACTACCGGTACCTTTACCTTTTACATTACCTACCCGGCTTTGCCCATGGGCAAAGACCACATGTACCTCAGTCTCATAGAGGCCAGCAGAAATGCTTACAACTGCTCGAAATGGAGATCCTTGTTGAAGCTGTCATGGCTTCCTATGCATCACCAGCACAGTGTTGTTGATGCTGTGAAGATCATGCAATTTATCTGTTCAGATTATTATCTGTGGTTGAGACAATCAGTATAAAGCCATTGATCATGAGTAAAGTGGTGTGGCATGCAGCATTACAAAAGACTTCAATGATGGCCTGTGTATGCACTCTTATACTGCCTTATGAGGCGCGATATCACTTTCTTTTTTCTTTATGATTGTGTGCGACAAACAATCTCACTGTGAAGCGACTATTTAGTTTCAGGTTTTAAAGACCTTATCAGTTCTTTCAAGGACTCAGCCAGCTCAACGATCTGGAATAGCGTAAGTTGTTTATGATGAAATAAGAATTTTAGTGCAAATAAATAATGCAACAGAGAACTAAAACCATTAGTTACATGATTACTTATATTTGAGAAACTTAAAAGTACGGTGAGGATGTAGTGATTTATGAATTCTATTTAACATTGAATTCTATTTAAATTTTGTATAGCAGGTTTTTAATGCTGCTTTTCATTGACGTTTTTGTTGTTCAGGCCTTTCACTGTTAGTGACACATGTGATTACATGAACATGAAGGCATTTTCTGATATTGAGTAAGTCAAATGGATGCTATGAAATTTTTTTGTAACTTTGTTATTTAGATTTCTTGAAATGTAATATCATATCTAGTTTTGTGTTCTCTTAATTTGACCTTTAAATTTTTAGATGCTAATAAGGGGCCGTCCATAAATGATGTCATGCAATTTTGGCAGTTTTTTGACACACCCTCATCACTCGTCATCACAAAAGGTCAGACCCTAAAATATGATGTCACAGCGCATTAACCCCCTGTCATCTTGCCATCTTTTCAATGTCAAAATTAATGTTTCGTTTGAAAATATTTATTATAATTATTATAGTTGAAACAATATTCAGAAACTTTTCAAATTCTTTTTAGTAAATGATGTATAATAATTATAAGTGTAAAATACTTTCAACTTTGTGGTAACATAACATTGCGGTATTAATAACAATATATTTAGTATTGTGTGACGTCACATTTCAGGAAACCCCTCCCCCTTCATCACACATCGTAACAAATGTTTGAACCCCTCCCCCTAAGTGCATGACGTCATTTATGGACAGCACCTAATGGCTCCAAGAACACAACTGACACTGATGGATTCAACGTTGACTCCATAGCATCAGATGGATATGATTAGTGAGAATTTTTCTTGTGGGCATAGTTGGTCTTTGTTTTAGTTCAGCACATACCAATGCTTGATCATTTTAATGCATTTGTTAGACCTGCTTCCTTTATGAATTTTGTTTTCATATAAAAGAATATGTAAATGTCTTAACCGAAGTGGTTACTGCCTATTCTTGTAAAGGTCTTGTCTGTGGTGTTAATATGTTTGTCAGTTAAAGAGAAGACTATTTGAAAACAGCAATGGTTGGCACTTGCTAATCAGAGTTTTACCAAATGTTGTCATAAGATCATACTCTCAATTATTTCAGTTACGTTACGGAAGATGGCTTAGAGAGAAAAGGTGATGGAATTGGAGATACTAGTTATCTTGACACAGAAAATGACAATCATGATGCTAATGATTTTGGCAGTTATGATGCTGCTGATGGTGATGACATTTATCAGAATAACAATAATGATCATGATAAGAGTATATATGATGATCTCTTCTCTGTCCAGCATTATCTTGCTGTTTCACAGGTAGATAAAAATTTGTTTCATTGCATGATGGTCACAGGTTAGTTAAGACATGCCGGCCTTAAAAGATACCAGATTGGCATGTAATTGCTTTAGCATGCTTTTCCCACTTGCTTGTATAGCTGTATTTTCCAATTACTAATCTATCTGTTTTGACCTTTACTAAAGTTAGATGACATTTCTGAACTGTGAAGCATTAATTCGTGTTGGGTGCATTGGATGCAAAGTTCCATCTAAGTTAATTGAAGTCGTTTATTATGAAGGAATATGAAGTCAAATAACACAGATAGGCCTGTGAGGCAGAGTGCATGCTTGCAGAAGCCTAGTTTCTTATGCCCATAAATATTATGCTTGTTAATGATGCCATGAAGACTATTTCCCAAATCTTCAGTTGAGTTGCCTTCTTCTCATTTTTCAGCATAATGTTATTGTATGTGAGTAGCTACATAAAACATTTTTTGTTACTGTTGATGTTTTAAGAGTTTGTGTCATGGCTTGTTTCATGGTTTGTATTAATAATGACATTTATGAAAATAGTTATCAGGGCATTTTATTTTTATTTTATTCAATTATTCAGAATTAAAATTTAAATTTAATTAGAATCAAGTGATGGAAATTGCTTAGCCTCCTAAACCTGAACCACTTTAAATCAAATTATTATTATTATTATTATTATTATTATTATTATTATTATTATTATTATTATTAAATGGAAAAATTGTTGAAAATAAATGTCTAAAAGATATATTCACCAGGTGGTGCTCAGACTTGTTCATGCTGGCTACGGAGTCTTTGGATTTTTGATTGCTACCAGTAGAAATATGAGAGGTCCTATACAAATGCTACATTGCATTACACATTGGACTGACCTTTGTTTTTACCTTCTAAGCATAGTATTTTCTTTCTCTGAGACTATAGGCTATAGCACTTGCGAATAAGCTGGTGCACTGCACCAGGCTTTCGGGCAGTGCTATAGTAATTTTGTTTTGCTTACTTACATGCACTTACATGTTTATAATGAAGACTTGTTGTTGAATAGTACAATTTCTTCAACGAATTACTCATTTGATAAGAGTTTTATCTGTTGAATATCAAGAAGTAATTTCCCAGTGGTAATTGGAATCGTCTGTTATTTGTTAATGTGATACAAAACTGTCAGTCTGGGATTAAATGCAAAATCTTAATACCCTTTCAAATGAGTTTTGGTTGCAACTGATGCAGAGGTCCCTGATTTGTTCATCTTAACCGTTGCTTTTGTTTAACAGATATGTTTCTTACTTTCAGTATTGTAAGAGTGAATGGCTGTATTTGTCTTTACCTATGACTGTTGCATGCTTTTCAGTCTCTCTTGATTGCAGGAATGAAAGACAGGACCACAATGATGATGAAGAGAGTGATGAATATTATATATATAACCCAACAGAAATCAACCACGACGATAAGATCTATGGTTCCTTAATTGATACAGTGATAAGAAAGGTAGCATTTATCTTTAATGATTAATTAATGAAGTATGAAAAGCAGCTTATTTAAAATTTAGAGATTTTAAAAGAATTCAGAATCTTAAACCCATAATCTGCCATTATTTCTCAGTCCAGTGCTCTTGTTGCCAGTCAGCCTGATCATTGTAATTCTTTTTACTCTGTCTAACACCAGTTCCCGTGTATTTATGTTTAGCAGGATTCAGATTGCCTTTCATGTTGATCCAAAAATAATAACTGTATTGTTACAAAACACTTTCTCAGGATCAGGAAGGTTCTAGAGGTTATTTGTTTGATGTTTATATGTTATGTTTTAATACGGTTGCTGTTGTTAATTGTGTTAGATGTTCTGCTGCATCATTAATACACTGAACCATTTCATCCTTTTTCATTGACTTGAACACTGGTTTGGGATTAATGCAATTGCTTGGGAATTACTTAAATTACACCTTCGCAACCTTGCACAATTGATTGGCGTAATGCTTGGTTCCCGCCTTTTGTCTCAGTTCACCCTGCATCTTAATCATTCCATTCATGTTCTTCCACTGATTATACCAGTTTTCATTAGATGAACTTCATAGCCATCACTGGATACGGTAACCTATCTAGGTACACACAGTTCAGTCTTTAATGTGTTACAGTGACCATGTACTTCGTCAAAAAGCATCTTGTAAAATCAACAAAAAGTCAGCAAAATAAATATCTCTTTTGTGATAATAATAATTAAGATTATAATAATAATTATGATTATTATTATTATCATTAATATTATTATATTAAGACTACTGCAATGTATATTGATTCATCATTTGGTCAAGGCGAAAGTTAAGGGCTTGACTTTCAGAGCTTAACATTGTCTGTAGGCCTATAGGACTGAAGGAACAAATGTATCTTTTAAGTTCTGTTTACGATGTGAAAGTGAATTCCAGAGTAATGGAGCATCATGGATGACCAAGTCATGTCGTGTCAGATCTTCTAATGAGCTGAATCATCACACTTAAAATACATATCTTCTAATTTACTTTGTTTTCCCTTTGCCTGTTTTATTATTTCCAATCTGACTGCTCTCTGGAATTGACCACCAATATTAGATTTTAGACTTTTATGGAAGTTTATAATTATTATTACTATGTAGCAACTGTATAAAGTGTCAAATGTCTCGACAGATTTATGATATGCAGGCCTCTGTATTAAGTGTTGTTTGCCAAGTCATGGCATCATTTGTGACTTTTAGATTGAAATGTGTTGTGATTAATATTTGCTTTACTTTTTCTAAAAGTTCAGCCATAGAAATTTGCTTGACTTAATTGTTAAAAACTTCATCATACTGTAATGTTATATGCATGTTAGCATGGTATGTTCAGTTATTGTGCTTTTTGGATTGAGTCTATTATCAAAGCATCTTGCTTGTTGTAATTATGTCTTCTTTTTTTGATATATAATATTTTATTGTATTCTAGATTATTTTTATTCCAAATTTGTGGAATTAAATCAAGTAATCAACTTCTATTATACTATTTTATAATGCACCAAGTCATCAGCTGATGGTGCACCAAATCAAGGCCACTTAAGAAACAAGTTTAATGTAGAAATTTAGATGAAAGCCTATAGCAGATAAGCCATGACAGATCGTCGGTTCTTGAGTCTAGATCAAAATACCAACCAATAGAGAATCTGCAATTGGCATAGACAATGACAATGAATTGCTGGGTGAAAGCAGTTTTAGATGAAGGTTGAGTTGGGTTCTTTGGTTTTGAACAGTGAACTTTGAAATAAAGTTGCTAGGTTAAGTAAAGCAAGATAATTCACACAGTCTTACACAGCCTCCTAAGCCACTTTAAATCACGTTATTATTATTATTATGTTATTATAATATTATCATAATATAACCTAAGAAACAAACTTTGAAGTCTGTTCTGTTGTTAATTTGGGACCATTGCTTCCATACTGGGGTTATGGTCTTGTTTGGGTATTTAGAAACAATGCCTGCTAATTTCTATTATATAATATAAATTATTTAACCCTTATGATCTTATCATTATTAAATTTTGGTTTTATCAGTTATGTCTTTAGTGTATTTGCGAATGAGCATGTGTATTCAGTGGAATGTACAATTTCTGTTGGTAAATTTATGATCAATTTCTTGCAGGATGCTCAACCCAAGACAAAGAGAGACATGTGTATTCAGGAGTTGGTTGAAACAGAAAAGAAATATGTTGATGTTCTAAGCACCATTAAAAATGTTAGAAGATCATTGGATGAGTTATACTTTTTTCTGATTCATTTTACTGATTTAAATATATGTCTATGACCATTTGATTACTTTTTGCAGCATTTGCATTTTGACAAAAGCTATTTAGAAATCTGTGATTGCATATTAAGATCTGCAAATTGACCGATTCTCTGTTCTGCCCTTTCTGCACTTTTATAAAAAGTCTTTTTAAATGACAGTCTAAGCGTTTTATTTGTTTTAGAGCTTTATGACCCCTTTAAAGCAATTGCAAAATTTGCTTCCTACAAACGAATATGATAAAGTTTTCTTTGGAATCAATGTAAGTCTTGAACAAAGTTGTAATTTTTCTCATTTTATTTATCTCCGTTTTATTATTATTATAATTGTTTAAAATACATAGGAAGGAAATCTAAATGTTCATGAAATTATAAAAGTTGTGTAATATCATTCTTTACTTTCAGAAGCCAAATTGTAAAACAGTAGAAGCAGTCAGTGATTGTTTCAACTATTGAAGTCTTGTGGTCCACTTTCAGAGAGCTGGGGGCCACAAGTTGCCTGCGGGCCGTGGTTTAGGAACAGCTGTTCTGTGGGAATACTATCCATGACCAGTGTGTCTTCTGACTCTTGCTGGACATAGGCTGAAATTCACTCAACTAATGATCTCATTACTTTTAACTCAAAGCTGTTTTATTCTGTTGCATAGCCAATCCACTGGGAACCAGCCTAAATGATATTTACTCACTGAATTTTGACCCTTGAAACTTAAGCAAGCATTTCTTCTTACAATTTGTCTTTGTAGAGAACATTGATGTCCAGTGCATTATTAAGACATCACTTTGGATTGAGATGCTAAAATCTTTTAATAGGTCACTCTTTTCTTGTATTTATCAAAATTATAAGCTATTTCTTTGAGAAAATTTTTAATTGATTATAATGTAGCAGCAACACACGGTTTAGGTTCCATACTTATTCATGGAAGTATTGTGTATCCGCACTATATAATTATGGTCAATAATTATTTTGAGTTGGTTTCTTTCTCTTTCAGAAGCTGACTTCTGCTCATACGGAATTTAAGTCAAGTTTGTTGCAAGCATGTGAATGCACCAGTGCTCTGTCAATTCCTGACTGTTTTGTAATGTGTAAAGAAAAGTTTCTCTTTTACGGGGAATATTGTGCTAATTTGACATTGGCTCAAGAGACAATTGACAGACTCTGTCTGGTGAATTCAGTTCTTAACTCAAAAATTATGGTAATAATTATTTGTTTTTAATTAACTGTTGAATTATAGTTATTTCCACATGAGTGAATTTATACAAATTTCATATTGTTATAAATATGAAAGTCATTAAGTCATTAATTTTATAAATATTCTTAAATGGGTTGTAAGTTCTGCTTTTAGTATAATGATGATGAGCAATGCTGACACATATGTTGACCGACATATATGTTGATCGACATGCATGTTGATTGATGTATATGTTGATTGACATGTATGTTGAATTGTTGATTATCATGTGTGTTGATTGTTGACCAGTGTTAAGCAGCTTTGGTTAGTATATTAGAAATGATAATAGCTGTGTATGATGCTAACTGCAATCACGACTGTCTCCTGTTTTGTAATTTCAGGAACTAGAGCTAGCAGCCAATGAAGGGCGATTCAAAATGCGTGACATGTTGTCAATTCCAATGCAAAGAGTTCTTAAATATCACTTACTATTGAAAGTAATGTCACAATTTTATGGTTTAAGTACTGTTTTAATTATTTTAAATCTTTATTAAATAATATTACTTTATTATGAAAGATGAGATTTATTTGATGACTTATGTGAATACACTGCTCATTGAAATGAGAAGAAAAAATGACAACTCATGTTGATGATGAATATGATGATGATGATGATTATGATTATGATGCTTATGTTGATTACAGTGATGATTACATTGACTATGATGATGACAATGATTATTTTTCTCAGCAAGGTGTGACTGATCAATTTAGCCTGTTTTATTTCATGATTCCTGCTAATAACAGTTGAAATATCTATGAATATTAATTTTATTGATTTTGTATGGGTATGGAAGCCTTTGTCTTTGCTGCAGTGTGCAAATCTGATCATAGAATAAGTTTAATCCTATGCAGTGCAGTTACATAGCTGAAGTAGGGCTCTGGTCTAAAGCACCCAACATGCAACATGTTTCTACGTGATAATCTTCACTGGCTCAGGATTCCGGAGCGCATAGCCTTCAAGCGTTGTTGGCTAACATTTCGAGTGCTGTATGACCCCTTTTGCCCCAGCTACTTATCGGGCCTGGTCATCAAGTCTACGGCGGTCGATCGGCGATCGCGGCTTCTCTCAAGCAACTGTCGTCAATTGGTGGTTCCTCCTCCGTCCAAGACGGCTGTCTTCGGTGACAGATCCTTCCAAAGGGGCAATCCGAGTCTGTGGAACTCTCTGCCGAAGAACGTGACAATTGTGACCTCCCCTGATTTGTTTATCAAGTGCCTTAAGACGCATATGTTTAATATATCTTATAATGTTCATTGTTAAGTGCTTTTGACTTTAGTCTTCACTATGCTTACTGAGCTCTATAAATTGTCTTAATAATAATAATAATAATAATAATAATAATAATAATAATAATAATAATAATAATGCAACTGAAGAACCAGGCTTGAGGACATATCTGCTGATCAAAATGGTAAATATAATTATTATTTGCTGTTTCCCATGTTCTGAATAGTGGTTATCAAATCCATAAATAAATTGTTTTTATTTATATATTATATATATATATATATATATATATATATATATATATTAGAGAGAGAGAGAGAGAGAGAGAGAGAGAAGAGAGCACTATGTAAATGCATTGCATAGGATTAAACTTATTTTTATGATTTCAGATTTATATATATATATATATATATATATATATATATATATATATATATATATATATATTAGAACTAATAAACAACACAAAAGAAGACCATCCAGAACGGAAGATGCTGGAAAGAGCACTTGAAGAGACACAGGTTGCTTCTTTTTGCTCTGAATTGCTTAAAGCATCTAATATTAATGACAAACTCTTGTTATGTTTGTTTTCAGTCAACTTACTGGTTAAGTCTGTTCTGTCTTTAGACTTTTATAATGCTGTTCTAGAAAAAAACAGAAATGTTTATTATAATGTCATTTTATCAAATCTAATACCACTGACATTTACAATATTAGCTTAGTAATGCAAAAAATATTGTTAAAATTAAAGAATATCCCACTTTAGTGGACCTGTGCTTCTATATTTTATTGCTTGGCTTCCCGTTAAGTAATAAATTCACTGCTCAACAGGAAACCAAAGCAGTCCTTTGTATAGGATTTGCATGCTAATTTCTGGGAGTTATACAGACTAGATTTTGTAATGTCAAAGGTAAGAAATTGTGATGTTCTGGTATCTAGATGACGAGATATCAATGAATCTGTATAGTTCAGTTGTTGATTAGTCTCTATTAAGGTTAGTTTTATTAGATTGCTTAGACCATAATGAGAATGTTGTGCTTAATGAAGGCTGAACTGATTATAGCAATTTTCTAATTGAAAATAGCTGTTTTGCACTTTGGGCTTAATTTTTACTTTTAGAAACTTATTATTGAAAATAGTTTTAGGAAGTTCTTTGGAGGATTGGATGTAGTACAAGTTTTAATTGCTTGATTTGGAGCATTTTCAATAAGTCAATGATTAATATAATAGGTTAAATCTCAGGTTATTCAACAGAAGATGGGTATTGTTGTATCATAGACATTTATCAAAATCTGTTGGTCGCCGGGTTTAAACAGCAGTTTATTGCATTAATATTGATACAATTCATCATCGGCATTGAAGCTCACTGACAGAGCATAGCCTTTTCCACTCGGCATTTCCAAGAATCTCGCCCAGCTGAGAAAAGTCCAACATTATAAGGAGCCAGGTCAGATTGAATTGTTCTGGTCCGGGTAGTTCTTGGGCGACCAACTGGTCTTTTCCTCGATTCTGGGGCCTTTAATAACTTCCTGCAGGGCTATTGCATGGTCCATGTTTAGGGCTGCTCTTGCAACTTGCCCAAATAGTGGAGATGTCTGCTTTGTATTTTGTGGAGATGGGTTCCACCCTTGTACTTCATTTGTTGTATGCGAGTTGTATGATATTCAAAGGATTCTCCTCAGGTACCATTCATGGAAGGCATCCAGTCTCCTTATCGAGGATTAGGTCAGAGTCCATGATTCTACTCCATAGAGGAATACTGGAATGATGTAAATGACAATAAAGGCAAAACTTTGTGTGGAGACGGATACTCGAGCACCAAATATTTATTTTCAGTGAGGCAAAATTTTCCCTTGCAATACCAATTTGCCTCAGCAACTCTGATTCACTGCTTCTGGTGTTGTCCATTAATGAGCCAAAACAGTTGAATTCCTTGACCTAATGAATTCCTTTACCACTAGCGACACACTTAGACGGCCGACATTGAGATCAGCATCCTCTCTCGACCTCACTGTCCCGAAACCACTAAAGATTCCAAACCTCGGCGATCGCACCTTCTCCCGAGGCGGACCACTCCAGTGGAATACCATTCCACCTGAAATTATGGAGATCAAATCTCGGCCCATCTTCAAAAACAGACTGAAAAGCCATCTGTTTAGTGAGTCATACCCCCTGTAAAGCGCCCTTGTTTTTGGTTATGCTATGCTTACGGCGCTATATAAATAGTCCAGTATACAATAAAATACGGCGCTATATAAATAGTCCAGTATACAATACAATACAATACAATTGGTTTGAGAAATGTTGTTTGTCCTGATTGATTTAGGACCTATCTCTCTTTGTGAATGAAGTGAAAAGAGACCGGGAGATGTTGAGTTCAATCAACTTAGTTAGTGCAAGGTATTAGTCAAAGTATACTTGGAAAAGATTTGTTTTTTAACATTTTATTTAATCCTTCACCCGCTTCTGTTCTGGATTCAAGTTGTCACTTTTTCAGTTGTCACAACTGTATTTATATATGATGGTGATATGCACATGGGTATGTTTTAAGAGTATTTATGCTCTTTATTTGTAGCATAGTTGATCTCCCAAAGGTAAGATATTTATTTTTGGTATTTGGTTATAAACAGGATGCTATATCAGTTGATAGTAATTATTTGTTGCCTTGTTATAGATCTTTGTTTATAATTTTTCATGAATGACCGCTACAATGCATATTTCTTTACTAAAAATATGCATTTATTTTAGTTTTTAATATGATATTTTTATTTGATATTTTAAATTTTGAATGATTTGATATTTTGAATTTGTTTGTCTCATATTTTGCATCCCATAATTTTGTGTTGATCTCATGTAATTATATATCACTTATTTATATGTATTGTTTCATGTAATCATGTGCAAGATTTGTTAGACTTTGCAATTTGCTTTTATGTGTACCTAATACATTCCACTTCAGGCACAAAAAGGAGTTACACACCAAAACATGTACTGACTATGAAGACATATCTTCATACCTTTACCCCAATTCTCTTGTCCATAATTCTATATATCTTTCAAGCACAAGTATCAATACAATGTTTTGTGCTTCCACTATCAAGAGTAGCTGTCAATAAGTGGATGTGTACATTTATTTATTTATTTATTTATTGGTTAGCTTACTAATTAACTAAACTAATTGTTAACTGAAACAGTCTACTCACTTAGAAGAGGCTGGGAGATTGTTAATGGATGGTGAAATGAAGGTTCGAATGTCTACAGAAAATGGCATCCAAACGAGGTAATATTCTCAGTTATGCACTTTTTATGCACTTTTATATATATATATATATATATATATATATATATATATATATATATATATAATATCAATTTTACATCTCATATATATATATATATACTTATATCATCCAAAAAATATGATGTGATATGTGATATGTGATGATATATGTGGAAATGTGGAATGTCATTTAAACAAACGGTTCGGCCGAACCGGTTGGAATTTTGACAAACGGTTCGGCCGAACCGGCTCCATCACACCCCTGAGGTTCCTTGTAACAAAGGGTTTGACCGTTTTGTATACCAAGAGGCAGATTGTAGAGTGTATCCTTTCTTTTGTTGGAAGCTAGTGGAGAACCTTATGAACTGGGGCTATGTGCTCACCTTTGGGGTTTTAGAAACTACTCGTCCCAATGAATTTTGAACTCAGAGTTTAGCATTTAGAAATGCCAAAAGAAAGGAGTTGCAGTAATCAAGATGACTAGACACTAAGACATTTATTTGCCAAGAGCATTAAAGCTGAAGTAAAGATTTAACCCGTAGGCTCAATGCTCGTAGGGTCCGGTGCTGATCCCCGTATTTTGTGGCCATAAGCCCATAGTTGGCTAAGCCATACATCGGCAGACGGTGGCCAGTCTCTTCCGCCCAACCCATGGTTACTTTCGCTATGTTGCCATTGCTACTCATTTTTGATGTTACTACCGCCCTCTGGGGAATAAGGTTGAATTGACCGTAGGAGCTCCTACGGGATTGAACCCGTTCCGTCGGCGTGCCTGCCCACTGATATTACCACTCTTTTATCTTCCCACCCCGCCAAGAGCATTAGTGCAGATTTATTAAGAAATTTCCTAATACAATATAAAGCACGAAGGTGGTAATGAGCTAATTTACAGTAGCTATTAAACCTGCTATTAATACTTGATTACAGCTTCATTGTTAATTTGCAGAAATGGATTTTAGATATGTTATGTTTATTTTAGACATATTTTTCTATTTGACAAGGTCTTGATAGTCTGCAAGTCACTGAAGGTTAGTACTGCTTTTACATATTTGTCAAACAGTTGTTAGCTTGTGTGGTTCTGTTTTATTGTTTTGTTAAGGATTCTTTGAGTAATGTTTTCATTATGCTGGTGTTTACATTGTCAGCTACTGCACACATCTGTTTTGTTGCTTCATGCTTAGCAAATGTTGATTTTCTCTTTTGATTGAAAGTTGCCGACTATGTTTGGAAAGAGATTCTATGTTTATGTCTCTGGTTTTAACTTGTTCATTACTGATTGTAATTATTGCTGATCTGTTTGCAGGGGGAAAATTATATGTTTCGCCATGCTTTTGTTCTGAATTATTATGACATTGCCACTCAAGTGACAAAAGAAAAGGTACAGTTTTATAATTGTCAATGTTTTCAACAAGCTTATTTTGTCTTAAATAAAAATACAAATGATTATTCTATACCTTATTTCAGCACACTTCTAGTAATGTTAAGTTTGACATGTGTGTGATACAGGGACAATGTAGCATTACACTTACTGAGAAGAATCGCAAGGATTCATTTATGATTCTTGCAAAGAAAGAGGAAACGCTGAAGAAATGGATTGAAGTCATTCAGTTGGCTCAGTCAGTTCATTTTAATATATTTTTTATTAATGGCATTTCAGACTAGTATTCTGAGGAAATGTTTTAGTTTATGCAGAATTTTTTATCTATTTTGCCTGCAATTTCAATCAAAATTACTTACTGCTATCTGATTAAGAGCTGAGCTTTGTCTTCTTTGTGCAACTATTTTCTAATCTCTATGTTGTTTTTTTAACCTTACATTGTTTATATTGCTCTCACCCATACTAGGACTTCAGTTTTCCAGCCTAAGTTTGATCATGAACTGCCATTATTTATGATTTAGGGATAATGAGAATCCACTGTTTGCCCAAAATGAGAAACACAATTTCAAGATGTGGACATTTGAAAAACCAACAATCTGTGACGTCTGTCGAAAATTGCTTCGGTAAAAATTTAGTTGATTTTTCATTTATGAGAATGGAATTCATTTGTATGGGCTTTAACATATCAAAAGGATAATCAGGAATAATGATTGTTGCTATGAATATTGCCAATTGTGGTGATGAGTCAAATTACAAATAAATTAGAAAATTTAGTCAAATTAGAACCTGTTTTCCTTTCTTGGTTGCATGATATTTGCCTCAACCATTACCCCAGCACACCCCTGTAGCATCTACCGGTAGCTTTTTGATGCTGAGCTTATGTATTTTGTAATGATTTTGATGATCAAAAATTGTTTCCTTTCTGTTTCAGAGGAGTATTTTTCCAAGGTTACAGATGTGAAAGTAAGTGTCATTTATATATCAAATTAGATTTAGTTTCTGCTTTCTTATTACAATTATTTGTTTCAGTAATTAATATCTCTCTCTCTCTCTCTCTCTCTCTCTCTCTATATATATATATATATATATATATATATATATATATATATATATATATATATATATATGTGTGTGTGTGTGTGTGTGTGTGTGTGTGTGTGTGGGTGGGTGTGTGGGTGGGTGTGTGGGTGGATTTTTTGTGGGTAATTGCTAATGATAAGTGAATGTTGAGGTTTTCATAATAATGATTACTTTCTTTGTGGTTAACTGCTTGGTTGTCTTTTCGTCAGGAACAAAGATGAATGTTCACAAAGAGTGTCTGAAAATTGCAAAAGATATGGATGGTGAATCAAATATAGTGTGATATTATTATCAATCTCTTTGTTTCATTGTATTTTTGTTGGATTTTATTGTTCACTAAATCTTTAATTATGATGACTATTTGCATTTTTATATAGCATAGAAATATTTTGAATGATTTAATTTTGAATGGTTTTGCAATTTAGGTCCACCAACTGGGACAATTCCACCAAAGCGTGTTTCCATAAAGTCTCCTTCAGGTTAATTTGTGTTTTAGCTGCAGATTTTATTAAGAAAAATTTAAACTGTTGACTGCAAATTTCCACTGCACTGCCTTCAAATATCGTGAAGAAATGAATTTGTAGAATTGCATTCTTTTTGTTAAAATTTGTTATCTCTTTTTATTTGTCTTTTAGCTACTTCTAAAGTTCTGAAGACCACTTCATCATACAGAGGCTCCCCATCGCCTGGTTTTGGAAGGTCAGCACTGTCATTTGATGCCGGAGAAACGGTTGAGGTTATGTCAGACAATGATCCAGAATGGATTGAGGTATGCCTGTGTTTACCACAATAACTGTTTCTTAAGTTATGTAATGTAAAAATATCCCTGCAGTGCCTCTTGTAAAGAATGTCCATCTGTGCTGTTCATTTGGCGTAATGAAGGAGAGACGAATCTTACAAGGATGAAAATGCAGTGTTTAGACGAATCAATGTTGTTAGATTTCTGTTGGTGGTTTAATTATAAGGCTCATTACTGCATTGTATAATAGATACAAGCATTTCTTACCAAGTTCTGTTAACCATTCTATTTCTTTCTAAACTTATATTCTTGTTATGTTGCATCATTCTATGCTCTATGCATGTTCTTTTTATTCAGAGCAGAAGAAAAGTGTTCATTTAGTATATTTATGTTTTCATAGGGTGAACTTCATGGGAAAAGAGGGTTTTTCCCCCGCAAATTTGTTTGGGATGTGAGTTTGACTTTTAGATTTTATTTTATTTTCTTAATTATGCAATTTAACATTTTCCAGTGTATTTTAATAGTATTTTCTCATTTTGCTGACAAGAATATCTTTGTGTGATTATTCTTATACTGCTCCTACTTTAATTATGTTAATTATGTGTTAAGTGGGTAAGCATGGTAGAAAGTTTACTGATTACCATATGTTTATTTGTATGCACCTGTAGTCTTCCTCAAATTTGCAAATAGGTTTACAAGTAGTCTGAGCTTAGCACTATCTGCTATGTCTGATATTTGACTTCATGATTAGTATGCAATAAAATCTGGGATTTTTGTCTTAGAGATTCATATGCTATGTCTTCATAGTACAGTGTATTGTTGAAATCGGTTTATGTAGCGAGCTCCCTCATATGAGCGCCCTCATACGTTGCCACGGCGAGAGTCAGCTCCTGTGACTCCGTCTTATTTCCCTACATTACCTCATTTCCCCACAAGACACTCCTGTGGCAACTCGTCCGACAACATGGAAAGTTATCCATGGTATGTTCTCCAATAACACAATGAACTTCTGCATGCACTGGGTGCAATTGTGCTTCAGTCTCCTCTGCATGCAATAGATTTGGGCTCATTTTTCAAGCAGTTAAAATGTTGGACTTCGTCTGCGTACTGTGTGGTTCTTGTATTCGTACTTTTTGTATTTTTTGTGTAATTGACCAGTTTCAAGTCATTATTTTGCCAGAAATCTTCAATTTTGACTTTTTGTTTTGTTGGCCACTGTGTGTGTTTGTCAGGTTGCATGTTTTTAAATTAAATTTTTCAGTTTCTCTGAATGCCATATTTGCTATTTCATTTATTTTTCATATTCAGAATTGCTTACCAGTATTGTTGGCTCTTTGCATGAAATTGTCATCGATCTTTTTAAATTAATTAATTTGTTCCATATTAACATCAGCTGGCACTATTCGTCTTGTGCTGAAGTCATGAGTTGCTGCATGAGCGGAAGTACAACTTTCTTTAGCCTCTACATCTTTTTAAAGTCTGTCTTCATGCTTCCCCACTCCCACTCTTGACTGATCTCTGGAATTGACTTTCAGCTATAGCTATTTCAACTGTAGATTAAGTGCCTAGGAATAAGCAGCAATTGCTGCGCCTGCTTTTGAAAGCACTATAGAAATTCACGAGAGTTTACTTAGTTACTTACTTTTCTTGTTTGTAAAAATACAAACTTCCCATAGAGTTGATCCACTGGATTTATGAAAATTTTAAGAAGAATATTTGATGGTTTCTTCAAACAAAACCTGAATTGAAAAATGCTGTACACTTGAGTTAAAGCAACCATTGCATTCTTTGTGATGTCCCTACACAAGTGCCAAGTGTGCTCTTTCTTAGTGTGCCAAATGCGTTTATTTGCTTAACTTAAAAAATTGTTCAGAATGTTCTTAAATTCATGTGACTGTTCAGTGCATTGTGGAAATGGTTTGGAAATGCACATTTACCAGTCATCATCATCATCGTCGTCGTCATCATCATCATCATCAACTCTGACCTCTAGATTTGATATGGTCATTTGCAGATGGAGCGCAGTCAATTGATACCTTTGTCGTTATGATGTTGGAAAAATTTCTGTAAAAGTGCATTATAACAATGGTAGTGGTAATCATAATACCCATATTGTTGTTTACAGGCATTCTGTAAGGACCACGTCTAATACCTTAGGGCAGGGGTATTCAATTAAATTTATGAAGGGCCAAATTTTTCAATTATTGGGTCCGAAAATTATGGTTTCACTGTCTTCACGGGCCATTTCACTTGACGAGCCGGATCTGGCCCGCAGGCCGCCACTTGAATACCCCTGTTCCAGGGTTCAACTAATCCATCTGTGCAAGATGACATCAATTCCAGAACATTTGTAGTGAATGCATTTATGAGTTCTGAGCTCGGCTTGAATAAGCCTATCTATTGCCTAACCAAAATAATTAGGTTAGGTTAGGTTAAAAAGTCAATTTATATAGCGCAAAATCCATGAACGACAAGTCAAAGGCTAGAGCGCTTTACACTAATACGATGTCTCGAAGAAATAAGTTTTAGGTTTCCTTGAGAACGATTCAAGATTTGACTCTAGTCACATGGCCAGGTAATGCGTTCCAAAGAATAGGGTTTCCGCACTTGAACGACCTCGCCGAATTTTGCCGTTCGAGACGGAGGAGGAACGACCAGTGTGACGTCTCGACTGGACCTTAGCTGCAGACGCCTGTCGGTAGACGATGGTCTCAGGACCAAAGACGCCAAGTAGTCCGGGAAAGCCGGATCTTGCAGGGCTCGGAACGTGAGGATACACCTCTTGTAGGCAATACGCTCCGGGATGCGAAGTCAATGTAGCTTCTCTTTCAGAAAAGGGGAGATGTGCTCTCCCCTTCGAACCCCGAAGATAATCCGGGCAGAGGCATTAAGAACCATCCGCAGCCGATTAAGCTGGTAGTCGGGCAGGCCCCAGAGAATACTGTTACAATAGTCGACCCGATTGATAATGAAAGCACGGACTAGGAGAGTCGCAGCCGAGGTTGGTAGATGACGGCGAATCTCCCTGATCCGCCGCAGCTGATAATAGCAGGACCGGGAGTTAGTGCTGTCCTTTAATCGCGATTAACGCGTTGATCTGTTAATCACGATTAATTTTTTTAATTGCGATCAAAAAATTAATCGCATCATAATTAATCGCCTCATATTTCTCTAAAGAAACTTGTTAAAAACTGAGCTTGAAAGTGATAACGTCACGAGTTTTTGTTTAAAGTTGACTGAAATGGATGATGCATGTACTATAAAATGTTATGCGTGGTCACAACCGGGCAGTTGAAATTCTGAAAGTCTGTTCTTCAACTAGTGCATTGTTTATTTCAATTTAATTACTACTTCGGGACCAGAATAACGTTGCTAAAGAAAATGCGATTATTCGCGATTAATAATTTTAATCACACAATCACGATTAAATAAATTAATCGTTAAACGGCACTAAAAATAATGTCTTAGCTTAAGCATTTGAGCTGAGCTTAAGCATTTGATGACAGTGTCATTGTAGGGTTAAAGTTGTATTATCTAAAGATAATATAATCATTATTACTGTTTCGTAATAAGCTCAAGATTCATAATTTATCAATTGTAATTAAATGAATTTTATGACAGCATTTTATCAAGCTGTTAACATATGGAAAGGGGCCATCCATATAGTACGTACGCAAAAAGTCCTATTTTCGACCCCCTCCCCCATGTTGCACACCGTACATTTTGGTTACCCCCTCCTATGCATATACGTACAAATTAGCAAACACCCCCCGCACGGTGAAAATTAATTTTTGGCCATCGCCAAAAAGCATTTGTTTACTATTAAATTAAAGGTTTTTAATATTTAAATAACCGTGGGAACAATAGTTGGGACCCTTTGTCTGACCGTGAGAAAGTAATTTTGTTTGAATCAAATGTTTGTGTGAATATACCAGCCTTCTTTCTATGTATAATTATAAATTTGAATGTGCGTACGTACAAATTCAGTAGTGACCCCCCGTACGCTTCCGTACGCAAAATCGCCTAAATCTCAAACCCCCCTCGGTGCGTATGTACTAAATGGACGGCCCCAAAACGTATGTTGAGCTGAGTTTCTATGAAATTTGATGCAATTTAGCCAATAACCTCAGTGAATCCTTTAATCAAATGCTCGTCGAAAAGACCTCTAGCTTCTCCAAGCTTATGTGAATACGTGAATGGAGCTGCAAAAGAAGAGTTTGAATGGTCTTCACATGCATGGTAAACTTTCATCTGTAGGATTTAGCATTTGTAGTTTTATGGTTTAAGTTAAATGTTTTTATTAGTTTATTTAAGATTCAATACTTATTACTATATAAGCACATGTTTGTTATATTTTCAATTGTGCTCATTTGTTTCTATGCAGTCTTCTTACCATCGTTAATGCATGCTGACTGTGACATATAGAACTGCTGTTATGCCCTATGTTAATTAAGAGTGCTTGAATGATATAATTGGAGTGAGTTTGTTGAAAACATTGCTTCATATTTTGTGTTTAAATATTTGCTGTACAGACCTGTATTCCTTTCAGTATGATTACAATTTTCTTTTAACTAAAATGATTTTTTAAATTCTTCTCAGCTTTTAAGTAGTGTTATGTCCATTGTTTTGGTCCTGATTTTGAAGTTGGCAATCTTATTGTTAATTCAGAATAAATGCCTAGTACTGGGTAGTTATGAATTCAGTTCATCATTTAGATGTATTGTTGTCATTAATTATTAAGAAGGCTGAAGTTATGATTGTTTTATGAAGATGCTTTATTTGTGGTGAAAGTATAATTTCAGAATGTTAATCATGATCTAACATCATACATTCATAATTAATCATTTATTAGGAATGTATCTTGTACAGATAGTCAGTTAAGACTGACTAAATTTACAGAATTATCTATCTCAATGCCTGAATCTATAATTTATAATAATAATGACAATGTTTTTTGGCACCATTAAACCTCCTTTTGGTTGTATGTCAATGGTCAATTCCTGCCATTATTGATGTGATAAGGCTGCAGAATGTAAATAATGCTGCTTTTGACAGCAAGATTTTATTTTTCTCCTACATGCAGTTGTTACAGCTGAGTTTTTGAAATGTTTACTGTGTCATTGTTTAGATACATGTGGTTGAAGGGAATGTGGTTAAGCAGTGGTAGGATTGTTTCATTGCAATCTGATGGTATCAGTTTCAAATCTGACCATGTAGCCACTGCATAGCAACCTTGGACAAGTTGTTCACCCCTAACTGTCTGTGAGAAAGGCAATGGGACACCACCTCACCCATCTTATCCTCAGCTGGATAATGCCAATTGAACCGGTATAGGACAGATAATAATCGTCATTCAGTATTTGGTTGGTTTATGCAGGTACGCTGGTATGTTATCACGAGATTTGGCCATTGATAAGTTGAATCCATTGCCTGATGGCAGTTATCTGATTCGAATCAGCGAAAGATCAAGTAGCATAGCAGAATACGCCATTAGTATCAAGTATGTCAAAAAATAGATTCATTTTATATTTCGGATTCAATTTTATCAGTCATTGTATTGCTGAAATATATTACTATAACTGCATTAATAATTTTAAGATTGTCTTTGGACGATTCTTAGCAATATTTCATTTGAATTACTATACCAACCTTATCCCAAATTATTATGTATTTTATTATAAATATTGGTCTATATATTGCTATGTTGTAAATTTAGTTATATTATTTTCAATTTTTATGAGCTGTGGGGCCATCCATAAAGTGCGTCACGCTATTTTTGGCATTTTGACACCCTCCCTTTATCACAAACTGTCACAAATCTCGGATCACCCTTTAAAGTGTCGTCCATAAATTATGTCACGCAGGTTTTCTATTTAATATATTCCGAGTTTCTCGTTCCATTTTCAGCAGCAAAAGTAAAACAGATATTCAACTTCCGAAAATGACAACGGATGTAATTGAGACCTAAAATTTAATGCATCTCGGGCAATACAGTGTTAATAATCAATTAAAACGTCTTTTACCACACTTCCTATCAGGTATATCTAAAGTTTTATTTATACTGAAAGTGTGACGTCACGCTGGTCCTTACCCCCCCCCCCGTCACAAGCTGCCACGCTTTCTTAGACCCCTTCCCTCGAGCATGACGTACTTTATGGACGGCCCCTTTAGATAAAGATGCTTAAGAAATAATTATTGTTAAACGTTTTTTGCTCAGGGTTTGTAGATTGTGCAACTTAGTGACTAGAGTTCCAATCATTTCTTTTAGATTTAGTGGTAAAGTTATGCATATGAAGATTTCAAGGGATCAGGAAGGCAAATTTTTTCTTGGTGCAAGAACAAAGTTCGACAGTCTTCCGGTTATTGATGTTTTCAAGTTACTGTGGTTGAATTCAGAGATTTGCTGACTTGAATTGCGCTAATTTTATCTGTATGGCATCTCTGCCTTTACAGAAAACTATTACATTTCTGTTATTATTGTATTTTAATGATGATAATATTACAATATGATTTTAAGTGATTTAGGAGGCTAAGTCAAACTGTGTGGTGAAAACCACTACAATTACTCTCAAACATTTATTAACCCAGTTCTCATGGATAACTTCTGAGGCCATTTACTGTTTCAACTGTTACTATCTTTAAATCCAAACTGTACCATTTGTCCACAACCCTTGCACTGAAAAGCTTATTTTCTTGTTCCCACTAATTCAAAAAAATCACTTGTATGGCACATCTAATTTCCCAGTCATTATTTTGTAAGTTTCTATCAAATCCCTCCTCTCTCTCTCTCTCTTATCTTTTCTAATGTTGCCAATTAACAATATTGAAGTCTTTTTTGTAGCTTAAATTATGGCATCAATTGACCATCTTTGTTGCTTGTCTTGCATCTTTTCTTAAAGCTTCATATCCTTTTTTTCGAAAATGGATTCCATGCCTGAACACCGGATTCCAGATAAGGCCTTACTAGTGACTTATATAGTTTTACAATTATCTCTTTGTCTCAACTCACTACTGTTTTTTCATCATTCCCAACATCCGATTATCAGTCATTTCAAAATTTTTGTATATAATATACTTTTCCCCTTAACATTTATCTTGAATAAAGCCAATTGTATTTCTGTTTAATGGTAAAGCAACTCATTGATCACTATCAACAAGTTCCTTTGGATAAAGTTTATCCGGACCTCAGTACAGTGCTTGCGATTCCATTTAGAAATGCTTTGAGACCAGGTGGGCAGGAATAAATCCACTTATCCACTAATACTTTCTTTATGTGATTACAGTTTTGCCGGAATCTTGACAAAAAGTTCAACATAAATTTGACTGAAACAATGATAATTAATTATGCTAAAAGAGGGGTGAAAACATGGCAATGCAGGACGTTTAATTAGCTAAACTAGTGAATTAAGACAGTTTAATATCTGAAGATTGATCAATATGATCAATTGTCTTGCTGTCTTTGCTTGTTTTAAATTTAATCAAAATAATTGAATACAAAACTATGAAAAGTTAAATGAAAATTGGAGCTTGTAAGGCAGAGAGACATGGGAGCTGCTGACTGAATTATAAGAACTATTTGTAGGGCGTCAGGTGATTGGCCAGTGTGTTGTGAAGTTTGATTATTCAGCAACTGAACCAAATCAACTATCACTTCGAACTGGAGAGATTATCACAATTGTCAGCAAAGCTGAAGAAGGCAAAGGCTGGTGGAAGGGAGAATCAAGAAATGGAAAGGTATGTTTTACAAATCTTGTTAAAATTTGAAGGCTCGCTTGGCACAGCTCAAAGTTGGGATTATCTCTCGACTTTGGAGGTGATGGGTAATTTAGTATTTTAGTTTCTAATACTAATTAATTATTTTAATTTTTTGCTAATTCTAATTATAGCCCAGTTTAGTTATGCTAATTTAAAATGACAATTAGTTATAAAATTAGTACCAGTGGTGCAGCCAAGGTTTCGGAATAGGGAGGGGTACAGCGGCATTTTCAGCTAAGCAAACAATGCTCCAATGAGCGAGAAAAGAGTTCTCTATAAGCGAGTTCTTCCCTTCTTCTCACATTCAGAGGCTTTCCTTCAATCTTGCTACCTACGCCCACCAACATTTCTCGACAGTTTTTGCAAATCCCAAGACCCGTCCTCGCGCCTCCCCCGTTGCTGTGCCCATGATTAGCACATTCTTACTTACTAGCTTTATATTACCAAGTGCGATCTTGACTTTTCATAATCTTTGTTTCTGTGGTCAGTGACACTTGAGGCTAGTGAGCTGACTTCATAACATCATCGGCGGTCCTGAGAAATGAGGTGAGGTCGGAGGTTGACATGCACAGGCTGAACAATCTCTGCTGTGTTCCAACTTCCAAGAGCAATTATTCAGCAAATGCAGTTGGCAGACAAATTTTCGCATGGAAGATAAAGCAAAGATTGGTCATGACCCAGTGCTTTCACGTAAACTAGAACTCGAAGGCTCGCTTCGCTCGCATGAGGCGAGCTTCGCTTTGCGTCGCTCGAGGCAACGAATATTCCAGAATGACCAATCAGAATGCTCACCCAGCCAACCAAACAGAACGCTTGAAGGTAATCAATCAGAACGCTCACACAGCCAAGTTGAGCCAACCAATCAGAACGCTCACACAGCCAAACAATCAGAACGCTCGAACGCAACCAATCAGAACGCTCGAAGGTAACAGACATACAGAATAACGATTTTAATATTATAGATTATGGATTGTGCATAAAGAATGACTCAACAGAACATTAAATAAAGCTCCACTTTAAGTTTTGTCTTGACTGTTCTTTTAATATGTAGCTTTTCCTTTTGTAGGTTGGAAATTTTCCATACACATATGTCATTGAAGTTGAAAAATCACGACTACATTGAGAGAAATGTAAAACGGAATTTTTTACATTACCTATTTGTGTGGTGTTCTGTGACAGTAAATTCATATAAATTTGACTGACTTTTAACTTTTTAAGAGCTTCTTTTGAACAAATTCAGGTTTAAGTGCTGATTAGATATTTAAAGATTTCTACTTTTGAATTTTTGCAAATATTTTGAGTCGTACAGATTTTCAGAAAAGAGTATGCCATTTATTAGCCCAGCGTCGCTAATTGTGAGCTTGCTTCAAAATTCTTGCAGTTTGCAAATCAGGATACAACACCACAAACACACTTTGAATTTGCTTTCAGTAAGCCTACTTACTAAGTGTGTCAATAACAAACTGCTCTGAACCAGTAGAATTAGGCATAGAACTTGCAAAGGAGGCTCATTCTTTGCAAATAGCCAGCAGATCACTGTGTCATGCTAAATTTTAGATACAGCTTTCATCTCAAAAACAAGTGAAGTCAAACATGTGAGCTGAGTATTTTCTTCTCAGCTACTTCTTTGAAGGATCAAACTGCTAACTCGTGTGTGTGTGTGTGTGTGTGTGTGTGTGTGTGTGTGTGTGTGTGTGTGTGTGTGTGTGTGTGTGTGTAAAATTGTCCGATGACTAAGTTAGTGTGTGTGTCAACTCTCGTCTGGCTCGTCGAGTGCAGAAATTACATGATTTGGGGTCAGTGTTCTCACGCAATGCGCCTGTTTACTCCGCTGATTATTCCGCTACTCAGTTGCCATCGCCATCTGGCGAAAGAAGGCTGAGTCGACCTTAGGCTCCTAAGGGCAATTGTTAGCCCCAGTGGCCTAGCCAAGAGTTTTGAACAACCCAGTTTCAAAAAAATATGATCAACACAATTGATGTAAATCCGTTGACTTTTGTGTGAAGGAGTGAGGAGGAGGTCGGCCGCGGCCCCGCTGGTGTTCAGTTGTTTAGTGCCTCCAGTTAACTCCACTTTGCATAAGCTGTCTACGCCACTGGTTAGCCCCCTTTGTCAACAGCTGTCAAACTTGACCCCTAATGAAATTAGGCTATGTCAAAAACTTTGAACCCCTTCCCCTACATGCTGAGGATATTGCATACGACTGGTTTTTATGCTAAAACGGAATTGTGGACAATAATTATTTGATTTTTAAAAATTATTGTAAAATATGAAAATGTTTACGTGACTTACGAAGTTACGTCAAGTTACATGTATCTTGACTTGACCCACTCCCAGACCCGTCTACGTGTTAAAATTCGGGCACAGTGCCCGGGGCCCCGCGCGCTCTTGTCATTTTTTTAACCTTATTCTAGTTTAAATCTATTTCTTAAACATTTCTTTGTATTTTTATTTTACACTCGTTAAGTTTTTATAAGTGATTTATAAATGTTTTGATCCTTTGTTGAGCTTGTTCGGTGTTCCCGAACGCTAGACAGACAAATATTGTATTATAATAAATCTATGGACAAGACGGTAGACTGGGAACCAGACTTAGGCTATCATAGTCTGCTTCACTTAACTTACACTCAAAGTTGTACACTTTGCTTACACTACGCTCGGAATGGTCATCCATTTGAAATAAATATTAAGTTTAATCTGTTAAATTTAATCTCGTCTGTGTGGTAACTTGGTAAGTTTCACTTTTTACCGTAAATTGTCCGTAATATTAACTTGCTGGTGGTATAACAAACTACACTTAACATACAGTAACAGATATTTTCGGGATTTACATTTTGGCAGTATTTATAACGAACAAAAGCATCAAACTGGGATCTGGTGACGGTTGAAAACTTGATATCAATGAAATGTTAACTTTAAGTTGTTGTGTTTGCCAATCCTTACTAGGTTACTCCTTATATAGGCCTATATATATATATATATATATATATATATATATATATATATATATATATATATATATATATATACTGTGGAAGTAACTGCACGTCTGCACCTAATAAAACTGGCATGAATCTCATGAACAGCTGTATATATAAATGCTTGTATAAGATTTTCGGCATTGCATTGGCCCCTTCAGTCCTCTTGGATCAAGGCAAAATATAACTGCAGTACAAACTTAAGTGATTTTGTAAAAGATGTATTTTATTAGCCTAAGTAAAGTTTTAGATTTTCTAAACTGTACATTTTGTTTTTCTTGTGTTTTCCTTTGTTTGTGTTTGATTTTCTTTTGGCTGCAGAAATTGTGAGGTAAGAATATATATATATATATATATATATATATATATATATATATATATATATATATATATATATATATATATATATACTTTATACAGAAATATGTAATTATATCATACATGATTTGTAAAGACATGATGTCACGAGTGACTGCCAGCCTGCCACTTTAGTGACGAGTACATGACATGGGCAGCTGGGCTCTTTATGTGGGATGATCTCGGATCCAGCCCATTGGGGCCTCGCTGGTCGCCAGGTGCCCGGAGCCCCGCACTGGTTAAAGACGGACGACCCTGCCCACTCCTGCCAACAAGTGTCAAATTTTTCAACCCCTATTTTGTTGGCGGAACTAATGGGTAGCCCCCTATTCAAACTCGCTAAATATGAAGCAAATTAATAAAAGCCTACTAATGAACAAGCGATAATTGTTCAATAGTTTAATAAATGACTTGATACTGTTTCTCTTCTGTTTCTATATCAACCTAGACAACGGTTATCACTTGCACATTTAAGATACCCGTAACTGCCAGGAACCTTTCCGCGACAGTGAAACGCAATGCACACATCGGCGATGTCTGAGTAGACGCGCTTAGCCACCGCATGTCGGCGCAGTCTAAGAGCCGAACCTCTGTCTGCTGAATTCGATTTTGCGTTTAGGTTGTCATAAATGGCAGTGCTTAGTGTTCCTCTGTGGCTACTTGGAGTCTCATATTCAAATTTCCCAGAATCAGAACGTTTGAAGACCGTTCGATGGCAATTAGGGTGGAGACAAGTCTGCTCGACCTCTCTCTCGTTTCTTTCAATTTGGAGATAATTCATTCGATCGCTGCAAGAGTTAGTTCCAACGACGCATAACATGATATTGCCAAACGCTGACCTTCCGAAATTGAACTTCACAAACAAGTTTAGTCTTTCAGAATACATGATGCTGCAGTAAGCTTCGCACATATTTTGAGTTTTTAATCGCTTTACCGATCTAGGAATGAATAAAGAAATACTGAATATTTAGTGAAATATAAAGCCACTTTTGAAGCATTGCTAAAATTCACAAATAGGTCTACACTGCTTTTGCTGGCGAGCATAATAAAGGATTGACACATAATTTTCCTAAGTTAGTTGCGTTTTACTATTCAGACACTGCAGCTTTAGGTGCAGAACAGATTTTATATTTGACTATTTTGTACATTTCACATTTCCTTTCTCATTGGCGTAGCCACGGAGGAGGGGTAGGGTGACAACGAGTACCCGTTGGAGCCTTATTGCCCGGGCATTAAACTTGAGAACGGGCACCCCGTTGAAACATGACCCGTGTGTCAAACTCCCCTCCGGTTCCTGCAATTAATAATAGCCCCTCCCCATTAGAATCGGGGCCTGTCGTTAGATTCGTCCAAAACGGGCGAGTAGTTGAGGGAAGTGCTTTTTCTATTTTCTAGGAAAAGGATTTGGGGACGCATTTCCAGGACCGTCGAGATTTTTTGTGCTCGTCAAGTGATGATAACCTTTTTTCTACATCAAGTGATCAAGTGCACCTGATGAAAAACCGATTGTATAAGTGAAACGCAGGGAAAAGGCGTGGGAGCGCTATTCTCGTGCGCTCCCACTTAAAAAGCACTGGTAATGGCTTGGAGCAATAATACACAGGAGAGAAACTAAGCCTAAGCAGGGGTTAGCAGGCCTGCTTAACGGCTGAAGCCAGCTATGGGCAAGTGGGCGGAGCCTATTCGCCATATGTTTTTACGCAAAACATAGGAAAAAGCCACCTAGACATTGGGGGAGTTTTAAATGTTTTGGGGGCAAAGTTTGTCTTGTCTGACAAGGGAAAAGGCCATACTTATATTTCCCCCTCTCGAAATACAAGCAAAAAATGTAATCCTTACATTTCCCCCTTCTCGAAATACAAGTCAAAAAAGGTCATCCTTATAGGCCTATTTCTCGCCTCTCCGAATATCTGACAAGCAAAAAAGGTCATTCTTATATTTTCCCTCTCCAAGTGCAAACCCTCGTCGTCAAATTTTTTGGGGGAAATTTCACCACCCCAGCCAAAATATCAAAATTGGGGAGGGAAATTTCAAACTGGGGGGATTTCCCCTAGAGAAGGCCTAGAATAAACACTGCACGACCGCTCTCAGCCAGAATCGAAGGGTCTCGCTCCCTCGTACTCCTCATGCAGTGGCGTATTTACCATTGCGCCATTTGGGCCATGCCTCCCTTTGGGGTCTTGACAAGCAAAAAAAAGGTCGTCAACTTTTTCCAAAAAGTTGTAACTTGTCAGGTCGAAAGTGTCTGCCCCCCCCCCCTTACCAAAATTCTAAATACGCCACTGTCCTCATGGCTACGCAAGTGTTGATGTGCGCCATCACTTGCACATGCCAACTTCTCTTGATCCGTCTAAGGGTCTAATAAACGATGTGAGCCTCTTAGCGGCGCCTAGAGCGGAGCTCCACATGACAAAGAATTTGGGGTGATATCGAATTCAAATTCTTTTAAATAAACGTTCTCTCGAATTTCATTGATTTTCAGACTTAATTAGCTTCCTATACCTCTTTAAATCACATTAATAATAATAATAATAATAATAATAATAATAATATTATTATTATTATTATTATTATTATTATTATTATTATTATTAGACGTCCGCGTCATTATCTCTCACCGCCCACCGGTTGTATATCAGATTGCTTGCTTATGCTTTTATCGGCTTGATTGACTTTAAAATAGCCTACAGTCGGAAATAACGAATCTCCGGTATTTTTTAACAGGACCTTCATATTTGGTTCACAATTTCTTTTGCCAATTCGATTTTTTAAAAGAATTACACTATACATGTTTTACCTGTTTAAATGTGGAAATTATAAGAAATATTGGCATGGCTTACACCGTGACAGGAGTTTGCCTTCACTTACATGTCGAAGCCTTTCAGTGCAGGGATGATCAGGCGTTTTCTAGCTACCAAGAACAGGCCTCTTCCTCCTCCTCCGCCGCCGGCGCCATCTGCAATCAGTCATTAACGAAAGAGTCCGTCGTGTCATTTTATAAGCATTCTTATACCGTTAATTAAATGCCCTTACCATTTGGCAACTTTGGCTGTCTATTAATTACGTCAACAAAATAGAGGGGGTTTGAAAAAGTTTGACACTTGTTGACATGTGGAGGGGCTCAAGATAAATTGACGTGAACAATTTAATTTTTTACAATAAGTTCAATAAGTCAACAAATTAATTTCCATAATTCTATATTCAGTGGAATAGCCAGGATTTCCCGAAGGGTTTTGGTTTCGAGCAAAATGGTCGTCGCCTTCGTATTCTTTCAAATTTGTTTCTATTTTCTATAGCACTTTGAAATTTTTTAAATCGGCAGTCAGCCAGGGGGTTTGACCCCCAAAATCGCGTCCGGAAATGAAAAATGTATGGAAAAGCATGTAAAAATTTTTCGTCGGCAGTCAAGGGGGTTTTAACCCCCTGGCTACGTCACTTATTCTATTTTAGCATAGAGGCCAGCCGTATAAAATATTGTTAGCTTGCAGAGGAGGGAATTCAAAGTTTTTGACATAATTTCATTAGGAGGTCACTGAAAGTTTGACAGTTGTTGACAAAGGGGCGAGCGTAAAAATTGCCTAAAGTTTTGTACATAATTAATGGGCTGCCATTTGGAGAGGTTAAAGTTTTCGACATAATTTTATGGGGTCACAGAAAGTTTGACAATTGTGCTTAGGAGAGGAGGTTTTGGGAAAGGGGTGGCGGCAACCGCCACGTAGCGTCCTGAGCGGTGTGCCACAGTGGTCGGCTCTGGGTCCGCTCCTGTTCGTACTCTACGCGGGGGACATCGTACGGATCGTCGAATCATCTGGTCTATCTTGGCATGCATACACCGACGACGGCAGGTGTATTCCTCCTCCTGCCTTTCGTCGGAGACCGAGCATCTTCTGACGCGCGTCCGTGAATGCACACAATAGATAGGGCGCTGGACTGCGGCCAACCGGCTTGCCCTAGAGGCCTAGACCCAAGCAAGACTGAGCTCATCTGGTTCAGCACTCCGAGGATGAAGCTTCTGGACGAGGTCAACGTCCACCCGTCGTCAGAGGTGCGCTTGCTCGGGGTACTCTGATGAAACGCTGACGTCTGCTGGTCGAGTTGACAATGTGACCCGTTCGTGTTTCCGATAACTTCGAATGATCCGAGAGATTCGTCGGTATCTGTCAACGGCGGCCGCGATACAGCTGGTTCGTGCCCCTGTCCTCTCACGCGTCGACTATTGTAGCATGATTCTGCTGGGTCTTTCTGACCGTTAGATCGCTCGCCTCCAGTCTATCCTCAACGCCTCAGCCCCGATGATATTTCGGGTCAGGTGGCATGACCACGTGACCTCGCTACTTAGGGACAAGGGCTCGTCCACAAAGGGCGTAACGCGCCTAGGGGGAGGGGGTCCGGACATTTGTTACGAAGTGTGACGAGGGGAGGTGGTTCCGTAAATGTGACGTAGCGCAACACAAAATTTTTAAGTGACCACCTTTTTTGTTTTTCTGCTTGTCAGGGTATTTTGAGAGGGGAAAATACAGGATGACCCTTTTTTGCTTGTCAGTATGTTTGGAGAGGTAAAACAGAAGGATGAATGACCTTTTTTGCTTGTCAAGACTTTTCGGAAGACGAAAAGGGGGTCGGCCCGTTGTTACGTCATATTTTAGGTGGGTCTGACTTTTTGTTACGTCGCGTTACGTAGGGGGAGGGGTCAAACAAGTGTCAAAATCGCGTTACGTCATTTATGGACAACCCATGGGCGTAAAACACGGGGGGACGGCGGGGGACGGTCCCCCCGAATAATTAGTTGGCGGGGGACAGAGTATCAATTATCCCCCCAATGTTTTGGCCTATATGGTAAAAAATTCTATCCTACCCTATGATGTTGATGCCAGAATTACGCCAAATCCACATTCTCTCATTTCGGATGACCTTTTTTTGCTTGTCAGGGTATTTGGAGAGGGAAAAATATAACAATATCAGGATGACTTTCTTTTTGGCTTGTCAAGACGTATTTCATGGACGGTTTTAAGTCCCCACCATAATATGCAATATCCCCCCAAAATGGGGGGATATTTATATTTCTGGGGGGTCAACTTTTTAAAAATTATTCTATCCTCCCCAATGTTGAAGCCAGGTTTACGCCCCGGGACAACCCCCAAGTTTCATTGGCTACAGATCCCGGAAGACATTGAATTTAAGCGTTGTTGGTTGACGTTCCGGGCACGATTCCTCTTGTCCGGAATATTTAGCGACTTTGGTTCGGAGGACGCGACAAGTGATCTACGGCCTGCGCTCCAGCAACCGTCTCACCTCCGTCGAAGACTGTCGAATTCGGAGAACGTTCATTCTCGTGAGGAAACCCTCTCCTCTGGAAATCGCTACCGGTCACAGTGTCGGCCACCCCATTCAGAGACTTTGCGAGAAAGTTAAAAACGCATCTATTTAACATCTCGTTTTCACGTTCCTTGTAAAGCGCCCTGACTTTGGTCCTTGCTCTGTTACGGCGCTATATAAATTATAATGAACAATAACAATAGCCCCTTACACAAATTCGTTTCCTCTTTAAGGTGAAACGCAGATAAAGATAAACGCGGGCACAGAGAACAGAGTGAAAGGGATGACGATGCTCAGATTAAATAATGATCGAACAAACAGTAGAACTATGCCTATTAATCAGCACGTCGTATCTCACCCATCAGCAGTAATAGCGTCATTAGAAAAACGCAACTAGGAAAGCGTTCCATGACCCAACGCTGTTCTTCTCAAACTCACTACGCTTCAAACCTGCAGTATTTTCAAAATCTTGACGAAAATCGCCGTTTGTTGATTTGTAGTTCAGGTCACTGACGGATAGGCAGAAGCCGTTAACAAGAGTCGAACAAAGTTACTTCGAAGTCTTGCTGATCCGTGTGGATGCAGCAGTCGATCGTCTGCTGCAGCGCTGACGGTCACGCGATACGATGCCTTAGTGAAAGTATATTTCTGTCTAACGGTCGGTTACACGATATTCTGTATCAAACTCTGTTTCTGGGTATTGCTTCATTTCTGTAGCTCTCAGCTTGTCAATAATTAATTATGAATGCCATACATATACGAGTTTTCCGCTTGTGTCGAAATTATTATCACTTGTGAAAACACAGACGTCTTCTCAAATTTATTTAAATAGCTAAAATCTTTATTAATCAAAGCTTTGCGAAGTTTCTCTGCATCCTTCAGAAATTGCCTGCAAAAGTCACCGCCGCTATCTAGTCAATGACTGTTAGTCTGACAGTTTGATGGAGCTGTGTGCGGTTGCGGTTCTGTTGCACATTGCACGCTCATGGGCGTCAGTGCAATAGTGTTGACTAGACCCAGAGGTACAGCAAGGCTATTCGGCGCAACATAAAGATGGCGCCCCTTTAACTTCCGAAAAATCTTGGCGAGCAAAATATGGTCATCGCTTATTTTCCCTCTCGGCGCAGATTGAGGAATCTGCCGCAAAAACCATGACGAGCAAAATAGCAGGGCCGTCATAATATATATCAGTCCAATTTATAAGTTTTAGGTCATTAATAAAATGGTTTATATTAGAATTATTAATTTTCATACAGTTTAAAATGGTTGTGTTTATATTATTTGGTGATTTAAGTTCAATAATAAGCAAAATATGAAAATGGTCAGAGATTTTGTAACAAATAATAGCAGAGTTAGTAATTATCATATGCTTCTTTTTTGTTACACTAACACAAAACCCAATTTTGGCGCCCCCACCTCGGCACCTCTGGGCGGCTGCCCCCGCCACCCTCTAGCTACGCCTCTGCCTCTGAATAGACCTGCGTTGTTTCTGTACTGCGTGCCTTGTTTGGACTCCGGTCTAGCTGCTATGACTAGCATAGCATGGGTGTTACTGCTATTAACAGCTGTTAGTTTTCAAAATAGTGCATGGTGGGTACTAGAATATACCAACCCCAAGATGCCCTAGTCCTATGAGAGTTAAGCGACTAATAGCCAAAGATGTCGACCTTCACTGGAATTAGTCTGGAAGATTGAAACCCGAATCTTCCTGATTAGTCAATTAGTCAAAGGTGTAGTTGGCCACTGAATCAGTGAATCTTCAACTGTGCGACGAAGTTTTTGACTCGTCAAATGAAAACCCGTAAAATAGTGTTCTGCGCAATTCGAAAAGATAGGCGTTAATATATGATGTTAGTTAGCAAATCAGTCTAATCATCAATGTTGCGCACAGCCAGGAGCCTTTCCAGAAGAGATATTATAATGTAATGCCGTTGCTATAGAAACTGTCTAAATTGACGATTAAACACCTTTTCAGAACTTTGTAAACGCCTCTTTGAAATGTCGTCGGTCGGTCGCTTGTCGCTCGCCAATATCACCGCACTTTCTATTTGCAAGAACACAATACAACTGACCCCCATGCTTTATGAATCAGCCCAATAATTCCGCAAATCACATAGAAAAGGAAGCTGGTGTATTCGCTTCGGCGGAAGTTGGAAAATGACGTCACATCCGGTGGCTCGGTTGGCGTTCGTTTCAGGGTCCAATTTAGAATTTACGAGCAAATTACATCAGATGAAGCAATTGTCAGCATAGGACCTGCGATTGACAAAATTGTGCCCGTATGAATGTATGAAACGTAAAGCAAATGAGGATTATTAAAACCTTCTTCTACCCAATGACGTTTACCTTTTCATGGTAGCTACACGAGCGAGCAATTCGTCCAGCGAAGACGTTCTATTATTGTGAAGAGAACAAAGAATCTTATTGTAATCCAGCAAACAAATACTTTTGCAGCCTTGTTTGCCTTGAGACGAATCCACCGTAGAACCAGACTCGCTTGCAGGGGCGGAGCTAGGGTGTCCGGCGCCCGGGGACAAAATATACTGGTGGCGCCCCTCAACTTGACGAAAATCCTAAGAAGCCAAAAAAGGGCGCCGCTCTGCCCATTTGGCACCCATTTACTCAACTTCGCGGATACCCTGACAAGCAAAAAAGTCATCACCCGTAGCGGAACTCCCTACTCTAGACCAATTTTGGCGCCCCCTCACCTCGGCGCCCGGGGACATCTGTACCCCCCTGCACCCCTAGATCCGCCTCTGCTCGCTTGCATATGAAAGCTTAAACTTCCATCAAGTTTTTGCTTAAAGTATCAAACTGCAATATATAAATTACTAGTTTAAACACCTGAATTATCGATCATTGCAGAAATATTTAGCGAGTAGACAGTAGGTGGGGGATGCAATGAATTTCTAGGAAGTTGGTGGGGGAGAGATGCAATGATAAGCAGTGGCTATCACCCAAGAGAAGGCCTAGAATAAACACTTAATGACAAGCTAAAAAGGTCATTAGGCGTGTTTTTGTTTTGCCCAGTAGGCCTAAATCTTGCCTAAAAAGGCTAACAAGCAAAAGGCGTCCTCAGCTCTATTTTGCACTCAAGGATCCGGCGACATATAGTGGCTCGAACTCAGTAAACCCTGAAAAACGCCGACAAGCAAGAAAAGCTCGGTGGGGATGCATCCCCAGTCATTCCCAACGTGGAACCGCCTCTGCAAGTAGGCCTACAACAAATAATTTTAGGGGGAAATGCGCTTAGCAATATAATAAGAAATTAAATATTTCGTGCAAGAGATTTTTTAGCTTTATATATAATGTTCTTTCTGACGAAAACCACATTTCAAGTAAATCTTCATTCAATTGGTCTGTAATACCTTCGACTATCGCTTCGAACAAGACATGACTTCTTCAAAGACAGATCGAGCAGATGCTTTAGTCTTGATTAAATTGCTGCTTTCCTACTCGCGTCGTAGCAGGAAGGTACGATTATCAAACGTGATCTCAGGAAATCTTCCCGGTCAACGCTAAGCCACCTCTGCAGGCGTCTATTTTAAGCAACCCTCACATCTTCCTCCTATAAAGATTGAAGAACGACCGCTTCGAAGGCTTCTTGTAACAGGTTTCCTGTTCAATTCAGGTACATTAGAAATGTCTTTATAACCTGTAGGCCTAATCAACGGGGTTGTGTAAAAGTCATCTGCTTCGTCGGTTCATTCTTCATTTAAACAGTTGTGTTTTGAATTCTTCGTTGAATTTTTTGTAGATCTTTCATCATGAGAGTTCATCGTTTGACTCAATCTAATTTCAATGTCTGCTCTTTAACGCATTCTTCATTGCTTCGGTCCAGATGTTTACTGCTCATCTGTCTGCTGATATGTTGTTCGGGTAAGTGGCCAATATATGCCTTGTTCATACTCAGCAATTTTCAAGAATGTTTGCACAATGAAAACTGTTTCATTTCACCGAATCAATTGTTCATAGCAACCAATGTATAACGCTAAGAAATGCTCATTTCAAACTTAACCTTCAAACGCCTTATACGAACTGCAGTTAAGTATTATAGGCATGTATTGGCCGATGCTAAATTGTGAGCAGCTCAGGTCTAATTCAGTTGCCGTTTATCTGAAATTTTATTGTAGACCTATCCAAATTATAGGCTACAGTATAACTTTTATAAGGCAAGAGTTTTATAAGGCAATATATTATAATAACAAATAACCAGGATAACAACTGGGTTTTCATGACTGTAGGAAACTATGAGTCTATCCCGTGTTAAAACTACAGCGACTCTCATATAGCCATCTAGGCCTATTTTAATTTATGTCCGTTATAATCACTTGCTGTCTTGGCGTCTTCAAGCCAAACTAACCAAACACATTGTGTAGTACAGTATACAGTACTTATGCCACAACAGTTCTTATGTGAAATGTCAATATTTTAGAATATACACCTGTAATCTAATTCCTAATATTCCTATGATTGACTGAAATAAAATCCTGTGGTTGGCCTACTCACGATACTGTTACAAGAATTGACATTAGCAGCTGATACTGTCTTATTGCGTAAATATTTTTTAACCCTCCTCGGCATCTTTTTCTCTTATCAAGCAATATCGAAACAAAATACCAGATTGTCTTCCTTTCTTAAGAAAGGCTCCAACTGCTGGTGGCGATATGTAGCAGTTGTGACATTGTCTTCTAGAAGATTCCACTGATAGAGTCTTGAACCTAGCAATTCTGCTTTGTTGGAGTCTAAATCACGAATCAGGTCATTTAGTTCCTCCTGTGTTATTTTGTGTGAGGTTGATGATATGCCACAGTGGAAATCTTTATCACTGCCTGCTGGCTTACTATGAGAACCGGTCGACTGCCCCCCCGTCTTGATCAGGTGAATCAAGATGATATTCTGCTGGAGGTTCGGGAATAGAGAGACCCTCACCAAGTGGAACAGGTCTCAATGCTGATGGAATGTTGGGGTATACACTAATCTCGATTTCGTTTGTGTCTTTAACCCACCGGAAAGAGGAGGAACCAAGTAGAAGTAACAGTCATCTGTGTGGTTACTTGGCTCTCTCCACACCATGGGGACTGCAAAAGGCATTGATGGTCTTTTCACTCTTTTGCCATTCAGCCACTATGACAACTGCACTGCACATGTACACTGTAGTACAGCATATATGAGGGGTCCAAGACTTGTCTTGCTCCCCAATCTTGCATCCAAAGTAAAGATGGTATGCCTTCTTCACTTGAGAAGTGATACGTTTCTTCTGTTTGGCAAAGCAGCCTGGCAGTATTACTGCATTGTCAGGGGCGTCTTTAACCAGTGCGGGGCCCCGGGCACCTGGCGGCCTGCGGGGCCCTAGACGTGAAGATCAATGTTGACAAGCAAGCAAACAAGGTAATCTCCAACGGTTTTGAATGTTGACAAGCAAAAAATAAGAAAAGGTAATTCTACGTAAAAAAGTAGTTTGCGCGCGGCGTGGGGCCCCTAAGATGCGCGGGGCCCCGGGCAGTGTGCCCGAATTTTTACACGTAAAGACGCCCCTGTGCATTGCATCAGAAAACGATGCAATAAACTTTGGATGATGTGAGTATGGTAGCAGTATGCAATGTGACGCAATATTTCATAATGTTATGCTTGTTTGGGATTTTGTGATAGTCCTATTAGGTAAATTTACTTGGTGAAACATAGAACACGAGCTATATGAATTATCTTCAAAACTAGACCTAACAAAAAATTTTCATGGTCATATACATGTAGCCTACGTGTTCAGGACAATAAAAAATACTACAGATTATGCCATTTTAAAGTCAGTTGCATTTTCACTGTTGGCCAGTGTAATGATTACACATGACGTGTATTCATTAGCGTTAGTATTCGTTATTCAAGGCTGCAAAAATGTTATTTTCTTCCACAGGATTGACTGCAAAGTCTCAAGTATACGCGAATTCACCGTCATCAGGGTAAGTATTGTTAAAGTCAGTGACTGATAAAAGATGACTCTTTAGTAATATGTATAGTACTGTTCGAAAACTGGTTGACTTTTCTGATTAATGTTAAATTCTACTATATGATTCTAAATTCTGAAATAATGAGAAATAACTTTGATAAGTGTATATATATAATATATATATATATATATATATATATATATATATATATATATATATATATATATATATAATCTGCCATTGCCGTCTCTCTTCAGCTGAAGCATAACCAGTTAGAATCAAAGAAAGTCCATCAAGTAGATGAGTATTTATTCTTGCCACTGGCCTTCGAGACCACTGGCCCAAGCAGTCACGAGTCTCACTACGCTCTCATTTTCATTAAGGAATTCGGTCGTCATCTTATTGGAGACTTAGGGGTGAGAAGTTTGTTGCTTCGACGCATTTCCATGACCATGCACACTGTAGCGTTTCAATACGATTTCATTCAAATTAACCTGTTCTACCTCTGACTCGGATCTAAACGAGATCTCGAGGGACTTTTGACAAAAAGTGTATCGATGCACTTTTTGTCATAAGTCCCTCGGGAACTAAGGGGTTGTCCATGAATTACGCCAACAAAATAGGCGAGGTGTTGAAAAAGTTTCACAGTTACGTTTACATGGGATGGGGATAAATAGAAGTTGACGTCAACAATTTCGTTTTTTTACAAATGGTAAAAAATAGAAAATTTCATGGAATACTATTTATTACAACGGAAAAAGCCTGACAAACAAAAAAGGTCATCACCACAACATTATGACGAACGGAAAAAGTCTCATCGCTGCTAAAATAATAACCTAAACTTTTTAGGGGCACCCGTCACTGATCTTAGTAGGGTGGGTCAAAAGTTTTTGACATAATTATGGGGGGTACTGAAAGTTGACAGTTGTTGACAAGGGGTAAGGGGTCAAAATTGTCCAAAAATTGTTAACATAATTAATGGACACCCTTAAGAACCGAGGGCATTATATATAAATGTATATTCTTACGGTATCATACTATATATATATATATGTATATATATATATATATATATATATATTTTTTATTTATATATATATATATCTTCGTGCGTGTAGTGCTGCAGCAAACATAGATTGATGGCACTCGTTGCTATAAGACGGATCTCAAATATGTTCTGAAGAATTCCTTGGCTGTAATGGTTTATTTGAAAGGTGCACGTGACAGCGTCATATGGCCCTGCTGCAGGGCCGCTTTTACCATTTTGGGGGTCCGGGGCAAGCCTAAGTAAGTAAGTAAACACAAAATTTCTAAGATTGCGGCCCTTTTTCTGCACCACTGAGATAATTTCTCTTCATTTTCAAAATTGCGTTTGAAAAAGCGTTTGAGAAATTGTAAATACCCAAGCCGCCAAGCGTCAAGATTTGCACCAGAGGCCCAGAGCTTTACCAATATATCAATGTCTGGGGCAACTTAGCCAAGGGGTGACCTGTGATGTGCTTTTAACGTAGGCAAGAGGCAGTCAATACCAGTCAGACAGCTTGATGCCTCTATCTCCCTCACAAGCGTGCACACTGCAGAGTGCACACACACTGTGACACACACTGTGAGTCTGACACACACTGTGAGTGACACACACACACACACACACACACACACACACACACACACACACGCTGCTGACATGAATGTAAGATTAAAAAAATAGACTGATACACAGCAGACAGGAGCAGCCGAATAGCTGAAATTAGAACTGTGGGCTAAATAGCTGCACCTCATGACCCTCACCCCTCGGGGAGCGAGAAAATATGAATGAGAGGAAGAGCTGTTGACTTTTACAGCCTCTCCTCAAACTGTCAGGCGCAAGTAACTCAGAGTGCATAGTATGAGTCGATGCCATATCCTGTTAAGAAATTCGGGGGCCCCTTGAAAGCGGGGCCTGGGACACATGCCCCTCTTGCCCCCCTTAAAAGCGGCCCTGCCCTGCTCTATATTTGTCTACTTGTCCTGTGTTATACTTCCATAAGGAGCATTCCTCGCATTAGAGGTTACAACTTGTTGTAATCTTCTGCGTTTGCATTTACAGCAGTTCTTTGGCTGCAAAGCGTTTTCAGCCGTTGATGGCGTCATTCTGCCGAGGTCAGGAAAATCAGTTCCTGTTGATGTGTCGTCTTCTACGCGCAAAGGTCAGCGATGACGCCACCAATGAAGAGAACGGCGGCGCTTTGGACGATCGGTTTCATCGTTGCTTAAATATTTGGTACAACAGATTCGTCGATCCACGCTGTGAAGAAGTAGTAGATGAAAGCTATGATGCGAATGTAATACGGGGCAAGGCATATTCAAAGAATCTCGAACTGCCATTTGAGAGTGACAAAGAGACGCAGGTAAACTTGAATAAAATGTCGCAGAGGATCCTTCGTGACATGGCAAAACGATGGAACAGTAGGCTGTGCATGGAAACTCACTGCCAGAAAAGTGCAATTGACACGTTATCCTATGTCACATGTGGTATGCAATTCTGTAATGGAGCATGACATTTCAAAACATATTGTTTATACATTCTAAATCGAGATAAAGTTTTATCAAATTGATGAATTTATAAAAATTTGAATAAGAATAAGGCCACTTATATAGCGCACGTTCGGACCTAAGTTTGCATGGAATCTTACAGTGGGTTTCACATAGGTTTACTTAGCCTCCTAAACCACTTTAACTTAAATCACATTATTGTTATTATTATTATTACTACTACTACTACTACTACTACTACTACTACTACTACTACTACTACTACTACTACTACTATAATTATTTCGTTATTTGGTTCGTTCGTTGGTTCGTTGATGAATGTGAAGCAACATATTAGGGACCTCCATAAATGACGTTACGCATTTAGGGGGAAGGGGTTCAAACATTTGTGACGATGTGTGACGACGGATGGGTTTCCAGAAATGTGACGTCACATAATACTAAATATTATTGTTATTAATACCGCAATGCTATGTTACCACAAAGTTGAACGTATTTTGCACTTATAATTCATTTTTTAAAAAGAATTTGAAAAATTTCAGAATTTCGTTTGCTCTGTAATAATTATAATGAGTACTTTCAAATGAATTCATTGCAATACCAGCTTCATTCAAGATATATGTGAATTGAAACATTACAGTAATTTTGACAGCAAAAAGATGGGGGGTTAACGCGTTGGTGTCTGACATTTTGTGACGATTTGTGACGAGGGGAGGGAAAAACTGCCAAAATCGCGTGGCGTCATTTATGGACGGTCCCTTATGAATAAGTGAATTGAAAGAAAAAGTGATTTGCATGTATTGTCCGGCTACACTACTTTAGCTCAGATGACAATGTTTAGAATTAAATTACATAGTAAGATTCAGTATATCTGTTTTTACTATTCAAAATTTCTAAAAGTTGTTAGAATGCGTCTGAATTAAGACTATCTATATAATTAAATGTTTGAATAAATGTAAGATGTTTGGCACTCGTATAGAAGTAGTTCAATATGAAGTGTGTTTAACTTCTGTACAAGTGCCAATTTTGCCAAATCATAAACAGCATCTACGCAGTGTAAGTTGGAATGTGGTTAGGGGGCCATCCTTTAATTATGGCAACAATTTTTGACCCCCATGTCAACAAATGTCAACTTTCAGTGACCACCTATAATAAGTATGTCAAAAACTGTTGACTCCCCCCCAACTAAGATCAGTGACGGGTCTCCCTAAAAAGTTTAGGAGGTTATTTTTTGTGACGATGACCATTTTCCCTTTCTTTTGTTCATCAAGTGTCATAATGTGGTGATGATGGCCTGTTTTTTTTGCTTGTCAGGCTTTTTTCCATTGTAATAAATAGTATTCCATGAAATTTCATATTTTTATCATATGTAAAAAAATGAAGTTGTTGCCGACGTCAACTTCTCTTGACCCCCTCCCCCTGTCAACAACTGCCAAACTTTTTCAAACCCTCTCCCCTATTTTGTTGACGTAATTAATGGACAGCCCCTTAGCCTTCGTCCAGTAGGCCTATATAATGTTATGAAACTTAAAATAAGAATAAAATAAATAAAATAAAAGCTTAAGCATGTTTATTTCAGTACAGAATAGAATTTGAAAATTTTAGCCATAGTGGTCCGTGTTGCCCAATACGTAGGGTAAAATAGTCTCTATCCATCTTGCTCCATCCTAACCCTACTCTATGTAGGCGATGCTCCTATCACCTGCAAACATTGTTTTTATGATTATAGGGAGTGATAATTGTAGTCCAATCTAGTAAAGAAAAGGGAAAGCTACCTATATCCTGATACTTATTCGGAATTTACTGGCAGAGGCGTAAATCACGGGTGGAAACTGCAAGGAGACGGACCCACCTAATAATTAGTGAAGGGTAAATACAATACAATGTAGTGTAATGTAATATAATATAATACAATAATATAATACATAGTATAACATCATGGGCGCCCGCACATTGGGGCAAGAGGGGCACTTGCCCCCTCCTGGAAAATAAAAATGCCAATATTTCCTATTGAAATTTGAAAACCTTGCTAAAATATTAACCGTGACCATTGTGTTAAGGTGTGTTTTGCCCCCTTTTGAAAAATTTATGCGGCATAGCCATGACCATTATTTTGCCCCTCCTGGAAAAAAAAGGCGCCCATGTATAACATAATATAATATGATATAATGTAATATAATATAATATTGTGACTTTTTATCACATCACGTTTGCATTATTGTATGAGTGACAGTCATACTAGGTTCTTGTATCGCATTGCATATTAATATTATAGGGGCGAGCGTGTATATATATATATATATATATATATGTGTGTGTGTGTATATATATATATATATATATATATATATATATATATATATATATATATATATATAGATAGATAGATAGATAGATAGGTTTCCGCTTGCCCATAGTAAAGGCCCTATGTTTCTGAAAGGGCGCTTTGCTGACCTACTTCTAGAGCATCTTCGTATTAAGGGTTTTGGAGTCACAAACCGGGTGCACCACACTGACTAATGACGACTAATGACTATGGGACGATAAAAATGGGTGCAGGTTAGCAGTGTCGCCTCGGCTTGAGTGCCAATGACGCATCATTCGGAGTTAGCCAGGGCGCGCCGCGCACGGGACTTCACCTGCAGAAGTTAGTGGTAGCGGACGCCGGCGTACCGCTGTCTGGATGTGTGTGTGTGTGTGTGTGTGTGTACGTGTAGGCTGAAGCAGTGGCGTAGCGTGTACTCTTGCCGCCTATGGCTCCTGGCAAAAATGCCGCCCCAATTTCACTCCTATTACATCTGACAAGCAAAAAACGGTCGCCGCCGCTAAATTTGCCGCCCCTTCAAATGTTGCCGCCCCTTCGCCAAAACTCCTCGTCCTCGACAACCCGACAAGCAAAAAGTCACTTCCAAAATTTGCCGCCCCCATCATGTGTGTGCGTGCCGCCCATGGCTAAATGGCTAAAGCCCTAGTAGCCATTGGGACGCTACGCCTCTGGGCTGAAGACAGTGGTCAGTGTGGGAAGAAGGGTCGCTATGGAAACCCTTATTATAATGTATGCAAATGTGGGACTACAACCCAGTGCAAGACCAGCCAAATTCTTAGAAAGGGAGGAGAGGGAGCAGCTGGTTTGCTGGCAACTACATGTGTGTGTGTGTGTGTGTGTGTGTGTGTGTGTGTGTGTGTGTGTGTGTGGTAGTACGTGTGGATCTGTTTGAATGTATCTGTGCGTCCGCTGTTCTGGGGAAACTGACTGAGAGAAGTAGCTTGTGGGAGAGGGAGAAGAGGAAGTTGGCGTGTGTCTTGAAGAAAGAAAAAGTCTAGAGAGAATTTGTCGTCTTTGGGAAGAAAGTCATCGAAGGAGAAAGACCTTG
The DNA here is from genome assembly GCA_018105865.1 of Metaphire vulgaris. Taxonomy (NCBI): domain Eukaryota; kingdom Metazoa; phylum Annelida; class Clitellata; order Crassiclitellata; family Megascolecidae; genus Metaphire; species Metaphire vulgaris. The sequence continues at coordinate 18,004,112 of CM030841.1, forward strand.
CGAAGAATGTGGGAGAGGAACGAATTAAATCGAACGATGTGTCAGCGTTTTAAGTTATGCTGTTATAATTAGGGTTACCATAATTGTCAGACGGAAAAAGAGGACACTTTCCGGGACCCTGGACAGAGTAGTCGCGGACTCGCGGTATCCATAGAAAGTCGTCAAATCGTAGCAATATTAGGTGCTGTACAAATACTAAGAAAATTACTAAAATTTACAAGGGGCTGTCCATTAATTATGTCAACAATTTTGGTTAGTCTTTGACCCCCTTGTCAACAACTGTCAGATTTCAGTTACCCCAATAATTATGTCAAAACTTTTGACCCCCAGATCAATGACAGGTCCCAATAACACGTTTATTATTTTTAGGGTGATGACCATTTTTACCATTTTTGTTGATCGAGTGTCAAAATGTGGTGTTGATCTTTTTGCCATGCTTTTTCATTGTAATAAGTAGTATTCCATGAAATTTCCTTTTATTATTTGTAAAAAGTGAAATTGTTAACGTCAACTTCTCTTGACCCCTGTCAACAACTGTCAAACTTTTTCAACTCCCCCTAATATTGTTGACGTAATTAATGGACAGCCCCTAAGACGGTAGTGAAAGTATGCCTATCTCATTCTGAGTCATTATTATCAATATCGTCAAATTGCGCATGGGCTGAGGCTTGAGACGGACAAAAACGCCTGTTAATACAGTTAATATATAGTATTCCATACGCTAAATATCAGGAGGACCAAAACCGGACAAACCCGGACTTTGTCTGAAAAGCCGCCCGGACGCCGGACAGGGGTCCAAAAAGAGGACATGTCCGGGGAAACCCGGACGTATGGTAACCCTAGTTATAATTTAATGATCAACGTCGAATTATCAATAAGGGTTGTCCATTAATTACGTCAACAGTTTAGGGGGAGGGGACTGAAAAGTTTGACAGTTGTTGCAGGGGAAGGGGTCAAGCGAAGTTGACGTCAACAATTTCACTTTTCACAAGGTGGCAAGAATAAACACTGGACACATTGTCACGATTGTCCTGCATTATTCGATCCTTTTGAGTACCATTCCCGTCTATAGTGGTTCAAATAATTTATTAGTCTAATGAATTAGTGTAATAATGTGGAGAATTTGTGTAGTTTATAAGGCTACTTAAATCTACCGCGTCCAAGCGTTTTTGCTTGTCAGCACGTTTGGAAAGGATAGAAGAACAAGGGAAAGATGAGAATTGAGGATGACCTTTTCATTTTTTGCTTGTCGGCACATTTCGAAAAGAAAATAAAAAGTACAAGGGAAAGATGAGGATGACATTTTTTGCTTGTCAAGATTTTTCGAAAGACGAGAAGAGGGGTCAACGCGCTGTGACGCAGTGGCGTAAACCTGGCGGGGGATAAAATCGGGGGGATAAAATCGTTCATAAAGTCATGTCAGACCCCCTATTCATCCCACAAAAAAGTCTTGACGACCAAAAAAAGGTCATCCACAATGAGTGATTTAACCAAATTTTACCATAAGACACAAAACATTGGGGGGATAATTGATACTCTGTCCCTTACTAATTATTGGGGGGACCGTCTCCCGCCGTCCCCCTTGTTTTACGCCCATGCTGTGACGTCATGTTTATATTTTAGTACAGTTGATAAGCCGTATGATTGTTCATTTTGTGGATAAAGCATGAAATTTTGAACATTGACACTTCTTATAATTTAGTAACATTCTGTCCAGAGGCATTCGAATAAACTTAACTCTCTCAGCCCTATTGGCCTTGGGCGTCCGTTCCATAAACCCTGGCCTTCTGGGGAAAATTATATGGATGCTTGTCGCATTTCTTACATTGTTCTGAAGCACCTGCCCATCTGTCACACAATTCAGCAACGAACAATGGTTTGCTGTTTTAGCAGAAGAGCATTGGACAACTCTGGAATTTTAGAGTGTCCAATAGCATCGACCCTATCGCCGCCTCCCTGGCGTTATATTCTTTCACTGAATTCTGTTCCCAGAGCGTCACATTCTTTCTGAATGAACATACCAAACAATGCCCCTATTCAGACGTGCCCGTCTCCCGATTTCCCGCTAGTCATTCTTTCCCGAGATATCTCTTCAGGGCAAAATGGGTTTATGGGCAATTATTCGACACCTGCTATTAGTATCATGTTAACGTTACTTGTTTGCTGGTATGCCTTCACGACAGTGGCGTAGCCACGGGGAGGGGGGTTTGGGGGTTAGGACGGTTAGGTTTGGACGGCGCGAAAAAATATGTTATGTACGTATTCTCAGGCAATCTTTATTTTTTGAGTCGATTTTTGGCGATTTTGGGGTGAAAACCCCTCCTTGGCGGTTATCGACGAACTTTTTTTCAAAACCTCCCTTCCGGAAATCCTGGCTACGCCACTGCTTCACGACAATTCAATCACTTCAGATGCTGAAAGGGGCATTTCAAATATGCATGTATACAATAAGCCACCAGAAATAAGAAATACAAAAAGTTATTTGAATCCATTGTAAGTTTAGACACTTGACGAAATCAAATATGTCTGTATACAATAAGCTACAAGAAATAAGATTGTTCCGTCAGGGGGGAGGTGTACTTCCACATTTTCCGGCTCAAATGTCTTGACGTACAAAAACAGGTCGTCGTCTCAAACGCTTTAGTCTGCTGTCTGGCGCTTTTTCCTCGATCTAGTACTATCCCCTACCCTCAGGGACGTCATTGGCGTGGGGGCGGGGAGGCTGGGGCCTCGCAATCTCGCAGCCGGTCCCGAACAGAATGGGGGGAGGTGCGTGTGTATATATATATATATATATAATTATATATATAATTATATATATAATTATATATATATATTAAAAGATCAAGCTTTAAGAGCAGTTTGTCATGTGGTATGGTGGTTTTACGAGGGGCTATGGTCTATGCTCTCTGCAGTACAGCTGTAGTATACTGTATATATATATATATATATATATATATATATATATATATATATATATTCGTAAAATAATATTTTCATCATCAAACACTTTAGCAAGATTAACAGACACTGTTTTCACTTAACACTGCAAAAACTGTCATTGACTTCAAATACAAAATAAATAGAATTCTTACTTCAAACAAATCTAGTTCGGTCGTCTTTAAAGTCAATTAGTAATTGAGTCAGTGTTCACGTTGCCACAATTATACACATTTCAAACAAAAGCACAAATAACAAGTACTTTAAGTAATAAGAGGACGAGAGAAGGGCGGGGACAGGGGTGGGGTGGGGGTTGTTGGGGAGGGAACCTAGAAAGGTCGAATGGTTCCGTGAAGTCCTCTTAGGATCCAGCGTAACGCCGGAACTCCGCTGCAGTGTTTAATCTAGACTCCTGGACTCCGGGGGAAAACTAAAAAAGCCGGGGGGATTCTGTTAGGGGGTTGCTGTTAGTTGATGTAGTATATCAAAATTTCCGGTGGGAATTTGAAATTTCCAGGGGTGAAGGGCGTGAAGGGCAATTTTCCCCTCCGGAAACGGCCTAGATTAAGCCCTGTTCCGCTGTGCCTGAGATCCAGCTCAAGGACCGTCTGCCGACGGTCGCCGTCACTGTGGTGTAGACGGGACAGCTGATCGGTTCACCGGTGTTCTTGTTGGCGTCCTGTAGAAGAGGCTTCTCGTTCCGAGGCCAACAGGTCACGCGAACAACCGGTAGCATCGGATTGGTTGTCCGCGGGGGAGGGGGGACATCGACGAGTTCCCCGGTCACTTTGTCGTAGAGACATCCCCACAGATGGTGTCCCGTCGCTTCCTGGCCCGTCACTTCCTGGACCGTCACTTCCTGAACCGTCGCTTACTGGACCGTTCCTCTAATGTCCTATCTGTTATGTGTATGTAAACAAACTATGATATACAAATCGTTGTGATCTGCAATAATACTTAGAATTACTTATTTAGAATATATAATATAGAAAATCAAGATATTTTACTTACTTCCTTACAAGGGTTTGAGTAAGCAGTGGACCAGTGACGCAGACTAGAACTATTCAAATTTTGAATCGTTGGATTATGCATGGAGTTATTAATAGAAATGACGTAATGCCGTCTCATCTAATAATAACTCCATGGGATTACGGTTGCGGTTATTTTTACCACCTACACTGGGCGGAGGGTCAAAACTGCCCAAAAATTGTTGACACAATGGACAGCCCCCAACCTACCTACCTATCTACCTATTTAATTCCACTTAGGCTACAATGACGGTCCAGGAAGTGACAGGGAACCCCCACAGATATATTCCGAAGACAAAAACATACCCTCAGACGGTGGGTCGCGGATCTGCAACAGAATCATTCATATCAGTCCCCATAATAAGCCACAGAGACTATGCACTGGACACTGTGTTTATTCTAGCCACCTTGACATTGGGGGATTTTGAAATGTTTGGGGACAATGTCTGAGTCTCCACACTTTTTTTGGGGATTTCCATCCCAGCCAACATTAAAAATTTTGGGAATTTTAAAACTGGGAGGAATTCCCCCAGAGAATGCCTAGAATAAACACTGATTGGACACGATCTACAATATGCGCTAGACAAACATAGTAAAGTAAAAATTGCGTTTCCACACAGGATTAGGCTACATAGCCTCCAAAACCACTTTAAATCATTATTATTATTATTATTATTATTATTATTATTATTATTATTATTATTATTATTATTATTATTATTATTATTATTATTATTATTATTATTATTATTATTATTATTATTATCAGCAACAATACTGCGTAGAACTTCGATATAATGGGCTTTCTGGGTTTTAAAAAAAACGCAATCTGGGTTTTTTCAAAAAAGTTCACTGGCATCACTGCCAAAGAGGCATCGACCGTTGAGAAGAGCAGGATTTAGACAAAGGCTGTGCTGAGAAAAGCGGGATTTGGTTTCATTTGGACAAAGGCTGTGCTTGAGAAGAGCGGCATCGGAACAAAAGCTGGGTAAGTTGTACAATGCGATCTAAGTTTTATTGGTTTAATTTAATGTGATAAACTGATAATGCGAGCGCTGGAGTAGAAGTTGACGACACATACAGTGTAGTTTAAACGAGGTTTAGGTATAAACGCGAAATCTACTCGAAGCCGCCACTGACGTAAGATTAAGAGTTATTTGCGATTAAAATGCAAATTACTGTTTTAATTACGAGAATTTTTGGCGTAAATCCTGATGATTTGATAGCGGGTAACATAATCGCCAGGTATATTCGTCCAATAATGTATGAATTACTGGAGGAAATCTTCGAAACCGAAATTTTCTTAGTCTACCTCTTTTCATGATCCTGGCATTGTGTCTTGCATTATTTCTTTCTCGAGACATTCCTGTTTTGTTCGCACAATATGTCCCTAGCATTTCAGCTTTCTTACTGTTTCCAGTAGGGTTCTTTGAACCCGGCTTTATCCATTGCCCATTCGGTGGTTGCTTAAAATCGCGCTAAATTTTAACGCGTTAATTGGGCATGCGTTAGCAGCGATTAATCAACAGTTCGAGTATTACAGATTTTGTATTATTTATTAACAGAATGTTGATTGGTTGTGGTTCACAAATGGCTATTAATATTTAATTTATTTTTATTAGGTCCGTTCGCAGGAGCAACAGAAAAGCCTTGCAAGAATTGGCAGCATTATAGCATATCTACAAGTCTTTATCTATGTGAATCAGGTAGATTTGGTGAGTGACTAGAATAATAATAAATAATAGATATTAATATTTATATTAACAATAATGATATTTCTAAATAGTAATAATTGTACTATTACAAATAATAAGTTTTGAAGAAATCAGATATTAAACAACATGTGAATGACACTATAATTTGTATTAAGTATGGGGTTAGAAATATTCCCCTCATATTATTTAACTATATTTAATATTAATTTTTACAATAGAATGGAACTGAAGAATTGTTGTGACCCAAATAGCAGCCTTAGTTTAAATATAAAGATATCTGCTGATTTGCCACAATTTGCTGTACATTTTCAAACATTTTGGATACTGTTTTTGTTTTTAGGCGAGGAAATGAATCTTTGTCAGTCTCTTGGGGTGTTGAAATTACTGAAGCTCAGTTTTCAAGCGAAATATTGTGCAAGAACGCATCATTTCAGTCTTTCAGTGTGCAAATTATCCCATCTTTTCTTGATGTATTGGAATAGAATTAATGCAGACAGGGTAAGAAAACAATTTCTCTTTGTGAAAAATGTTGGAGAAAGTGACTGGACATAAATTATAATCTTAAAACAAGTGTGTAATTCTAAATTATTGGCACAATAATTTCCGTTGTGTGTTAAAGCTTCCAGCTTTTTAACCCAAAAGTGGTAGGGCAAAGGCTCCATACTTTTACGAAAAATGCAAGGTCATCGTTGTCAAACAACCCTCGTGCAGATCTGCATGACGGATATGCAGTCCTCACCTGATTTGTTGGTCGGGTGAGATTGTATTTCTGCTGTCCAGATTTGCATGTGGCTTAGTCCAACGGTTCGGACAGACAGGAATGTATTTCCATTGCACAGAGGCTCGCGCAACTCACGTTGAGCGGGATTGCATCTCTGGATTTGCAGTCCATCCGTTCGTTTCCCTGGACAAGATTGTATTTCTGTACAGCGGATTTGCATTCTGCTCGTTCGTGAGTTGGGCAGGATTGTATAGTCGTCACGCAGATCTGCACGAGGGCCATTTGACAATGCTGACCGTGCATTTTTTGTAAAAGTATGGTGACTGCCCTACTACTTTTGGGCTAAAAAGCTGGATGCTTTAACACACCAACGAAAATTATTGTGCCAATAATTTAGAATCACACACATGCTTTAAGAATACAATTTATGTCCAGTCACTTTCCTTTCCTCTAGTCACGTCTTTGATATTGGACTAATTTTATATTGATTTACAAAACTTTGTACTCTTAAACCATTTTTATACGCTGGCTGCACTAGTTCCATTTCTTTAAGAAAAATGTGCTCCAAAGTTTTAAGGAAAATGCAATGTCAGCATTTTCAAACGGCCCTCGTGCAGATCTGCATGACGGATATGCAGTCCTCACCGATTTGTTGGTCGGGTGAGATTGTATTTCTGCTGTCCAGATTTGCATGTGGCTTAGTCCAATGGTTCGGACAGACAGGAATGTATTTCCATTGCACAGAGGCTCGCGCAACTCACGTTGAGCGGGATTGCATCTCTGGATTTGCAGTCCATCCGTTCGTTTCCCTGGACAAGATTGTATTTCTGTACAGCGGATTTGCATTCTGCTCGTTCAGCGAGTTGGGCAGGATTGTATATCCATCACGCAGATCTGCATGAGGCTCATTTGAAAATGCTGGTCTTGCATTTTCTTAAACCTTTGGTGCACATTTTAAAAAAGAAATAGAGCAAGTGCAGCCAGCCTAAAAAATGGCTTAAGAGTACAGAGTTTTGTAAATAAATTTTTAATTAATCCAATATTAAGGATGTTAATTGAATAAATCAATAAATTCATTCAGATAAATATTTGAAATAGTTGTATGGAAATGCTCATTTACATAATAAATTCTACTTTGAGTGAGTAGGTGTTGTATCTGCAATATGTCAATATAAATTTGAAAGTCTCTTGCAATCTGCCGACATATGGAAAGACAGCACGAGGAGACATCACTGGTCTCAGAAGACTTGAAGAAGACATCACAGAAGAAAAAGAAAACAGAAAAAGCTGTGGAAGACATCACAGTCTCTCAGCTACCAGGTAGAATGGGCCTCAAACCTCTGAAATACTGATCAGGCCTCTCGCACTGCATCAAAGTTGATCGCTGTTGAATCAAATGACTTGAAATTGATTGTTGATGGGGTCTGTTGCCAGGTAGATTGTCTACCAAATCCATTTTGCTAACGAAAGGTTGGATGATTGGTTTTCCATACATTTTCCAGGTAAGTTTTGCAATAAATGGTCTTGGCTGCATTATAAAATTATTAGTTTTATCACGATTTTATGTGAGTTAAATCACACCTCATAATTTAGCTTCAGCTGCCAAGGTGAGTTCAGTGAGTAATGAGTACTTGTGTTTGCAGAGACAGTTTGTGCAGGGACATATTTATTTCAAAATTATTAATTTGAATCATTTTATCAATTGGTTGAAACAAATTTTCTAATTTAGCAACCTGTCTTCTAAGAAAGTACCCCAAGGTCTAGTCTTTATAAATGTGAAAGGAGCAATGCTGTCAGTGATCAATAGGAGCAGGGTGCAATTTGTGACCTGGAACAGGAGGGGGAACATGGGGAATGCATGGTTTAATGCAGATTACTTTGCTCTAATTTTCAATATTGTATAGATTGTCACCATTTATTTATAGCACAACTGAAAGTTGCAACAATTGAAAATCTGCAACTAAATTCATGCATCTACACTGCTAATTAAAATGAAATTGGTTGAAAGATGTTTTGAGGTAATTCTACAAAATTTTGCTGTATTTGGCCACGTAACTCGCCTCTAAGAGGATGTGCCGGCCTCCGAAAACTACGGCATCAGGTTGATCTGGACGTCACCCTGATTCCTCCTGGAAGCATTCTCTGAGGCGCTCTAGAAAAGGGGAGGATTGACCAGCTCCGACAGGACAACATCCCTCCCAGCTCCCTCTGGCAAAGTGCCAGAGGACATAGTACTGATACTGAGGCAACACAACAGCCCACTGCTGGCTACGCCAACTGACTACATAATTTTGATATGCTGATTTCAGATCTGCACTCAGAATTTCTCTATCATGTCAATTTTTAAAAATAGAAATTGCAAATAAATTTTTGTACACTGTAGTTACAATGGGAAATTTGCCAGCCTGAGTAACAATAATTGAAAAAGGACCTGTCCATTAATTATGTCAGCAATTTTTGACCCCTCCCCATTGTCAACAACTAAATTTTCACTTAACCCACCCCGTAATTACGTCAAAACTTTTGACACCCTCCAGATCATTGACAGTTCACAATAACAAGGTTAGAATTTTTGTGGTGATGACCATTTTTTGCTCGAGTGTCAAAATCTGGTGGTGACCTTTTTGCCATGCTTTTTCCCATTGTAATAAGTACAGTAGTATTCCATGAAATTTCAATTCCTGATTATTTGTAAAAAGTGAAATTGTTGACGTCAACTTCTCGACCCCTCTGTCAACAACTGTCAAACTTTTCAAACCCCTCCCCTAAATTGACGTAATTAATGGACAGCCCCAAGTGGATAAACAGCATTTAACTAAATCAAGTATAGACTACATGTAATTTATAGTGTTAACTATGCTCAAATAGTTTGTTGAAACATTAAAAAAGGCTCTAGCAACTTCGACAGTCGGCATAATCCTGGTAAGAAGCTGCGCTTTCTGGTGTGTACCCTAGCTGTCGTGTCTTCAAACGCCGGCAGTAATCGGCCATCATATGAGTGTCCCATCTGGCCTAGTAGAGTGCCTCCATAGACCGCATCCAGCGACATCCTGGGGGGTTCGCTCTCCCTGTTCGTCACTCCAGGGCAGACGCGTCGGGGCGAATTTTTAGCAGGGTGTGCATGTTTTAGAAGCGGAGCTTTAAAATACATGTAATTAAAAACCATGAGAAGCAAAAATGTTATCGCAACTCGTTTACAGTACAGTATCTTTTCAAAACCATGACAAGTAGTAAAAGGTCATCATAGTTTCTTTCTGACTGTAAAGCGCCAGTAAATCGAGAAAGAAATGCAATAAATACTATGAGTAATATATTAAAGATTTGCAGGCACCGGAAATAGCATAGATAGACCCTTTTTACTTTACTTACTTGCAACATCTCGAGTTTTCATTATGTAGCCGCCGGGAACCAGCGTTGGTCACGTGATCATCTTGGTTTACAAGAATCAAGGAATTATCACTTAATTATTTCTGATTGGAAAGTTATTAAATATGTATTAAAACTGACGAGAAGTAAATCACAAACAGGTAGTATGGATAATTATTAGATATTTAATTGTGAATCGGCTTTAATTGGATGCATTAGACCAGTGTGTGTGTGTGTGTGTGTGTGTGTGTGTGTGTGTGTGTGTATATGGCTGTTGGTCATCAGTTGGAACTTGGAACAGTTTACCGGTATTAGGACAACATATTTACTTTTTGATATTTCATTGATATTTTAATATATTTAACGATAACCGAACTTTTGTTTGAAAGGATAATGACGATCAGATACAATCAGGAGATTCCGACCGCTCGCTTCTGTGGATTTCTGAAGTTGTTGTTCAGGTTATTTCACAATAATATTCGGCTGCCATTATTTGAAATTGGCTTTCTGTTTGGATGTATTTATCTCAGTTTAGTTAACGACATAGATTCTGTTGAATTTAACAAAAGTCGAAACACGGGAAAGATCATTCCGGTAAGAGAATGCATAAACCATACTTACAAATTAGAAATCTTCCAAGAATTTGTGGCCTTGCATCTATATCTGCCCTTATCTTGTGAAATTCCAGTCAATTTGGAGATTATGCACAATTAATGAAACGTTGTGGAATTGTAGATGGAAGGGAAGCATCTACAAGCTGGTCTACTTTGAGTTGCGCGGTCTTCTGCACATGTCACACAATTCTCAGCCTGTGCTATCATCTTGCAATGGGCAATGCCCAGAAGCGGTTAGATGCTGTTTTTCACTGTAATGCAATGAGTAAATTTTAAGCTCATGAGTTTATCTGAGAACAGTACATTATTTTAATAATTATAGTCTGGTCCAACCGTCCAATCTGAGAGTTTTTGTAGTGTCATTATATCAGAGGTGTCGACTTTAGCTGTGGAAGCAATATGTACCTGACGACTGGCTACTCACCAGCGGCTGCTAGAGTTAGATTATAAGACATGCCACCCTCCAGGTCACAGACTGTTGCTAATGTTTCACTGAGTCCGGATCTTTTTGCATAGCAATGACTTGTAATCAAAAAACTGTGGATACTGTTTGCTGTCTTAGAAAGAACTCTGCTTTTATCACCAGGTTATTTGAAATGGTAGCAACAAACTGCGACAAATTCAGTGACAATATTCCAATTTCTTTTGTCCTTGGATTCTACGTTCAGAGAGTGATCAGTCGCTTTTTGGGGAGCAGTTCCAGACCATCCCGTGGCCTAATCGGATGGCAATCTCGTCTCAACATACCTGCAGACAAGCGATGAGTGGCGCTTGATGCGCGACGCACTATAATGCGCTACCTGTGTTTGGCCTTTGTCTTGGCGATGTCATCCATTAGTCCGCCCGATTAAGAAGAGATTTCCAACATTGACTCACATGACTGAAGCTGGTAATGTCGGGAATTTAGGCGCATTACATTAATTTTAATGAGAATAATTGTTAGAAAGTGCTTTGTACATGAATGAAAGTCAAACCGATTTATTTTTCTAGTTCACATGTCACAGATGTTTTGAACAATGGAGTTCATTGTTGATATATCTTGCATCCACGACAAATCCACAGAGCAAAGCATTTAAATGGGCATCCACAGAAATTTGTCAAGGGGTTGCAAAACAAGGTTTTGTGTGAAAGAAACAAATAATTTTACTTTTTCATAGCTCTGCAATTTTTCCAGGGAGTGCAGTTGCCCCCTGGATGCCCATGAGCCTCCAGACGCCCATGAGCATTTAGTAAATCTGAAGACATAAATCACTATAGGGTTGGATGGACTGCTAAAGATTTCTGAATTTCTGTGTTTAGTTAATGTGATAGAAGCGGAAAGAGCATCAATGCAAGCAAAATGAGATATGACAAAGGCTCACTCTAGTAAACTCCTGCCATAATGTAACAGATGTTTAGTTGGTGATCAAACATTAGTTAAAATGCTGTTTTGATGTTTAGGATTTCTTTTGCCAAATGAGCAAAATGCCCTTGAGAATATATCGACCGCAAGCAACAAATACTTTGTTCCTCTTATTTGGGCAACTTTAGGTTGTTGCTCGCGCAAGAAAGGAAAGGCAAAATCAAGAGCGATCTCGCTGTTCAGAGACTGGTTGCCGTGGGTTTTCCTGCATGCTTTGAAGCAGTCTATTCACCTATAGTCTATTGGCTCATTGAACCTTTAGTGAACTTTCTAATGAATTAGAGCAAAAGTAAACTCTATCTGAGACATCATGCCCCCACATATTCTGCAATGAACAAGTACATTTTGAAGGATTATATCTTTATTCCACCTTGCACCCATTCCCTCACCTCCTTCACCTTTCATACCAACATTTCTGACAACCGTTCTGTCTCAAATTTGAATTTCATTTCCAAATTAATTGAAGAAAATAAACATTTGCAAGTAATGCAGGTAATAATGTTAATATCTTCAATTTTTATGACAAAGGAAAATGCTGGATATTTTTATTGATTATCTCTGATTTTACCAAGTGAATGGCTTATGTAATTAGTATTTATTTTAACATCATCATGATGAATCTAAATTCTGCAAATGATTGTCTTGAAGGTTTTTGTAGGAAATCAATGATTTTAGAGGCAATTGTGGTGGACTTTTTAGCTTTGACTGGGTTTCTATACCTCTAGTTTACACACAGGTACTTTGATCCAATTTATTATCAAGAGATCAATAAATTCTTTTGAAGTTGCTACATTTCTGCTACAAGTTTCAAAGGCACATGAATTTAATTAAGCAGCTTATAGCTTTGCTTCAGAATTTAAATATATTCTGAGAATTGTGAAGCTGTTAACTGTATTGTCTATATCTTGATTAGTGTTTTGTGGAATTTTTTAAAGGTAGTTACACTTGCGGGTTTACATCTTCAGCCTATCCGCTCTGCTCGGCAGATACCAGTTTGGCGTGAGGAATGGGAGTGGCGCTTCGACTGAGAAGCATTTCCCATTCTTTACGCTTCTTCAGTTTCTCTTCTACATGGGCTGGTTGAAGGCAAGCGATCGGCTTCATCGGCCTTAATCAACTCTCTCACAGTGAATTTTCAGTATTTCAATGATATGCTTTCAGCGTCTGAATTGTTTGGTTTAGCTTGGCATTTTCATTGTAGGTGAAATGTACACTTGGTCATTGTTACATGACGTGTGTTTTACAATTGCCTGTGTTCAGCTTAAATGACATCACAGTCAAAGTGCCTTATGACTGTAGAACTTGTGAAATGTATTCAGGTCTGAATATTTCGGATCATAAAATCACAGAATAGTAGAGTGTATAATTTCAAGAATGTTTGCCCCTAAAACGCAAATAGAAACCTATGAGCAGATGACTTGGTGATGGAGTAATCTGGTATTGTCGAAGACTCTGATCATTTGTATGTTTTGGATAATTAACGAGTGTCCTTCTCTGCTTTGTTTAGGTGGCAGAAAGTCTGCTTTGTCCGTTCGGAGAAGATGATGATGACTTTGACATCAATCTTTTAGTCGATCGATATCTTCACGTAAGAAGCCATTTGAGGCTGCACTGAGAAATCTTCCATTGGCAACAAACTCTTTACTTCTAGTTTATATCAGATCTTTAAACCTGCTGCCAATGTAAAATCATACATTAGCTCAGCCTTTGTCAAACCTTATCTTAGCCTATGTTGCCATGTTATGTTAGCATGCCTTTACCATGCCTTTATGTTGCCTATGAATGTTTAATCTGGATGCTGATGTCTCACAATATCAAGTCAGGTCTTCGTTCTCCAGCTGTGTCCAGCTATCTCCATGACATTTCTCCAAAGTTCTCTGTCCTTTGCTATTTCTTGCAAAGTCATTCGGTGTCTTCTGTCAGTTCTTCTGTTGAGATTCATTCAGTCCTCTGCCATGTGCAGATCCTCTTCCAGTCCGTCCACCCATCGTCTTTTTGGTCTTCCTTTAGACGTTTTTCCCTCTGGTTTGTAGTTGAACATTCGTTTTGGGTTTCTTATTTCTTCCATTCTGACTTCTGAGTATGTGTCTGGTCCATTTCATTCATCTCTCTGATTACTTCAAAATGATGTTTGGTTGCATGTTTCTCTCTCTAACTTCTTTTCATTTATATATATATATATATATATATATATATATATATATATATATATATATGTTCTTGATTAAAATCCTCAGTATTATTCTAAACCATTTATTTTCTGTTGCAGTTTTTTTCTCCAATTCTTTTTTATATGGTCAAAGATTCACATCCATATATTAGTGTTGGTATTATACAAGTGTTGAGAATTCGTATTGTTGTTTTCATCCCAATGTCATGTGATTTGGAAATTTTGGCATGTAGCCTATTGAGATGTAGATCCTGCCATTGCTATTCTTCCTTTAATCTCCAAGTCTGAACCTCCCTCTGCTTCCAATTCACATCCCAAGTAAACAAAGTTCTTCACCACTTCAATTTCTTTACAAGATATACATTGTTATGATGGTGCTAAAGAAATCTGATTGGTTGATTGATTGACTGATTGACTGACTGACTGACTGACTGACTGATTGATTGATAAAAGAAGACTTTTGACAGACTCAGTTGACCAGACTCATGCAGATGTATGATACCAGTAATTATTATTATGGTACTAAAGAAGAAGTTTCTTCTGGTTTCATTGCAATTGCATAATTGTGTTTGTGTGTTTTCATGTGTTAGGAATCTTACATGGTTGTGGACGAAATGTTCAATAAGCTTCCTGACCTGCTGAAAGATCAGCACTGGGATCAGGTGGACTTTGAGATTCCATACACCGAGGCAGCTGCCATTCACAAAAAGCAAATCTTCCTCGGCTCAGCAACTGGGATGGAGTAAGAATTCCTGGTGCCACTACGAGTGGCACTGGTCGTCACATTCAACTGTGTGCTTTTACATTTGACTTCAAATGATGAATTCTCTTAAGTTTATCTAAAACATTTAAAATATGTGTCCTTGGCAGGCGTAGAGCGACTATTTGTTTCTAGTTTCTGAATTTTATGCTGAATTTAAGAAAAATAAAATTCACTTGAATCCACAGACAGTCAGAGCATTGGTCTGATGCACTTGTCTTTCTGCAGGGTTCCGACTGAGAAGCAGGCCTTTATACCTCGTGAAGTTTCACTTCAAGAGTTGAAATCTGGCTCTAGTCTTAAGGTCTTAAGGCAAGTGGTTTTCCTGTCCCAACGCATTTGGCAGATATATGATATATTTAACTGATTTTCTATTGAAAGAAGCTTTGAGCTGATAGGCTTCGTATTAAATCGCTAATAGCTTCATGTTAAGAACTGATGCAGACAATAGTTTTGCAATTGACAGTTTGAAATATTAAGTCTGTGCATTATTAAGTCTGTGTATTACAAAATATTGAAAATAGCAATTTATCATTTGTCTGTGAAGCATTCACAGCATGAAACCCATAAAACCTCCAAAGAAAATGCGTCCAAAGAAAGCAGCAACTGGTGGTGAAGAGATAAGCACAAGCAAAGGTTTGTTATTCAGTTTCAACAACAACCATTACACCTTCCTGAATGTATCCACTTAGCCTACTTCATAGTTGGGGTCCCATTAAACAACAAATGGTTTGATACTTGGTGTCATTCTTTAGACAAGTGCAGATCTCCAATGCCAACCATTTCATTTTTCTCTTAACATTGGTGATTCTCATTTACTAAGAATCATATGTAGTCAAAACCTATCACTCTCAGCATCTCTTAGTGGCATTAATCAGGTGTTACTGTAATCATATGGGGCGGGAAGTTAGCAGAGTGGTAACAGCGTTGGATATTGGTGCAGGAGGTCGCGGGTTCGCGTCCCGGAGGAGCCCTAAGGTCGACTCAGCCTATTTGCGCTAGAGGGGCGTGTTATAAATGAGGAGCAGCCCTAAAAATGCTGCGACAAGTCAAACAGGTGCGCTACGCGATGCACTAACACGCCTGGCTGAGGCTACTAGAAACGGAGATCAGCGCCGCCCTATGAGCCTGTGGCTCGGGAAGGACTTTGACTTTTTGACTGTAATCATATGTTGCGCAACTGTATAATAGTGAGGGTTATTAATAGTGTCGCAAAATTAGTAGAAGTGATATTGACCTCATTTGACTGCTTCCTTTCATCTTTCTCACAAGTCTTTTGTATTTTTGACAACTCAGATGATCTAGAAAGCATCGGTTCATCTGGCATCATCAAGGTGTACGATGTGCCAAGTGCCCCAAATGAATCGACAGAGACAAAGCCAAAGGTAGAAGGCGCCGCACCAGGACCCGCTGCTGATGCCACTGACGAAGGCGTGCCGGCCAAATCGAGCAGCAGTCTCATGGCAATCATTCTGGATGAACTGAAGGATCTGAGAGCGAAAAAGTGATAAGAGACTTTACGTGTCAATGGGGGGGGGGTTGTTGGTCGTGTGTAGTTAGCTTTTACTTAGTTAAGAATTGGTCTTTTAAGGTTTAAGCATTTTGTGAAGCTCGATTTTTGCTGTCAAATTCCTATTAAGAAGTTCTGCGAAATTGTTTTTTGCCAACATTTCCATTCTGTGAATTGTTTGACTGGAAAACTGTTCAGTTATTCTAGTGAGAGAAATTTCTGTTTGTAAGTTTGAAGCATGTTTACTAAGCATTTAATTGTTTAATTGTAAAAATGATTTTATTTCTGCTCCTAACATTTCAACCATTTACGTGTAAATTCTTTAA
Source organism: Metaphire vulgaris (assembly GCA_018105865.1). Taxonomy (NCBI): domain Eukaryota; kingdom Metazoa; phylum Annelida; class Clitellata; order Crassiclitellata; family Megascolecidae; genus Metaphire; species Metaphire vulgaris. The sequence goes on from CM030841.1 coordinate 18,020,664, forward strand.
GGCAATTGTATGCATAACTTTCTGATAATGAAATGCATCTTTGCCTCAATAAGCTTAGAATGCAACCCATGAACTGCCAAGGATATTACTGCAATTTCCAGCCGACCAGTTGCGTCGCTAGGGGTTGGTGTCACCCAGTGCGGAAAATTCGTGGTGTCACCCAGGTATCTTCCTTTTGAAATGTGTTGACAAGCAAAAAGGGTTATCTTCTTTCTGAAATGTGGTGACAAGCAAAAATTCAAATTTCTCAGTTTGGTGTCACCCCAACGTGAAAAGTCTGACATGCAAAGGGGCTGTCCATTAATTACGTCAACAATTTAGGGGAAGAGGATTTGAAAAAGTTTGACAGTTGTTGACAGAGGAGGAGTCAAGAGAAGTTGACGTCAACAATTTCACTTTTTGCAAATAATCAAAAGATAGGAAATTTCATGGAATAGGCCTACTACTTATTACAATGGAAAAAGCGTGACAAAAGGTCATCACCACAACATTTTGACACTCGATGAGCAAAAAGGGAAAATGGTCATCACCGCAAAAATAATAACCTTGTTATTGGGACCTGTCATTAACCTGGGGAGGTCAAAAGTTTTTGACGTAATTATAGGGAAGGGTAAGTGAAAGTTGACAGTTGTTGACAAGGGGAGGGGGTCAAAAATTGCCCAAAACTATTGACATAATTAATGGACAGCCCCAAATAAATAATTACGAATGGTGAATGACCGAAAAATAGCATGTCGAGTGATGCTTCTGTACATTACAAAGTGGCGTTATAGAAGTTTAAGATTATATAAGCCTAAAAGTTGCTTAATGCCCGATGGTTTCTCTAAATGAGTTGTTTCAACTGGCTTGGACCTGTGACGATGTTTAAAAAAATTAGATCCTGTTAGTCTACTGGAATCTACTGAAAATGAAATTACAAATCTATTTGAAAATAATTAACCGTTGACTTAGCTCCTCCCTTTTGGCACCTAGAGGCGTTGGACAATAGACAAGAGCGCCATTCGAACAAAAGGATGTGGCTGGGTAAGGAGCTTCATATTTTAGTTCATAACGCGATTTAGTTCTTATTTGTTTAATTTAATGTGATGAAATGCGAGCTCTGGAGTAGAAATTGACAGCAGACTGTGGCCCTATCTAGTTAAAACGGGGTTTAAGTATAGACGAGAAATATCTACTCGATGCTGCCCTGACGTAAGAATAAGAATTTTTTGCGATTAAAATGCTAATTATTGTTTAATTGCGCGAATGTTCTGGCGTAAATCCCTGATGATTTGATAGCGGGGAACATAGTCGTCAAGTATATTCGTCCAAAAATGTAGATTTTTCAGTGGATATTATTCTTTGAAATAATTGTATAGCCTGTAACAATCGTTTTCTTTAACCGTACAGAACTTGGCGCTTGTACAGCAGGGATGTAGCCAGGATTTTAGCTTGGTGGGGGGATGAAGCCCAAGATTCACTCCCCCCTTTTGAGCCTGAATTCATTGGGGGCTAGCTTCAGGCTTGGGGCCTCAAGCCCCCAAACCCATACCTACCTACGTCCCTGTTGTACAGAACTACACCGCACTTCACATTGAACTATAGTGTGACATAGCCGCCCCAGCGCCTCAGCTATGACCGCCCCCGTCATGTCCGCCCCAGTTATGACCGTCCCCAATAATTACCGCAATATAAATAAGCATATATATAGCCTTATACGCTGTAGTGTGTGTGTATATATATATATGTATAAATAATAATATAATTAGTATGGTATAATAATATTTATATATATACATCTATATGTATATATATTATTATTATTATATATATGTATGTATTTAGGCATGGGCGTCCGGAGGGGTGCAATTGCACCCGTGGACAAGTTGTGGAGTCATGAAAAAAGTAAAAGTACTTTTTTCTTTCATCACAAAACCTTGTTTTGCATCCCCTGGAAAAATTTTCCATTTCTTTCGCCACAAGACCCTGTTTTGCACCCCCTGGAAAAATTTCTGCGGACGCCCATGTATTTAGGTGTGTGTGTGTGTGTGTGTGTATATATATATATATATATATATATATATATATATATATATATATATATATATGCATGTCTATATACAAATATATGTATTTATGTATGTAAATGTGATATATAATACTGTAAATATGATATTTGCAAACTCTGCTGCCCTCCCACAATTTACTGTACATTCTCAAACATTTTGGATATTGTTTGTTTTAGGCAAGGAAATGGATCTTTATCAGTCTCATCAAGGTGTTGAAATTACTGAAGCTCAGTTTTCAAGTAAAAAATCATGCAAGAATGCATCATTTCAGTCTTTCAATGTGTGAATAATTATCCCATCTTTTTCTTTGTGTATCGGAAGAGAATCTAATACAGACAAAAGTAAGTAAATAATTTCTTATCACTTCTGTTTGTGCAAAATATTGGGGGAAAGTGGCTGGACATACACTGTAGATTGTATTCTTAAACTTTGTGTGTTTCTAAATAAATTGGTCCAATAATTCAGGGTGGTGTGTTAAAGTTTCCGACTTTTTCCCCTAAGGGGGTAGGTCAGAGTTGTTGAGTTGGATGAGCTTCTGTTCAGCGGACTTGCACACTTCGTTTGGCTTTGATGGGAATGTATTTCTGTGTTTCACAGTGCATTTGGCTCACTTGGGGAGTCAGCGAGGTCTTCGTTGAGCTCGGACTTGCACAGTTTGTTTGACAAGACAACACTGACATTGCATTTTTTTCAAAGTATGGTGCGGTTTTCTAAAAAATGGCGCAAGTGTAGCCAGAAATTTAAAATTGAGCCAATTTTTTATAAACACACATTGTATGGATGTTAATAAATGCAGATTAATATTTGAAATTGATGTAAGGAAATGCTGATTTATATAACAGTAAATTCTGCTTTCAGTAAGTAGGTGCTGTATCTGTACTACATTGATATAAATATGAAAATCTCTTGCAATCTGCCACCATCCACAAAGACAGCACGAGAAGACATCACTCGAATAGGAAGTGCAGATCATGCCTCTTTCACGCTGCATCTCAATTGATCGTTGATGGGATCTGTTGCCAGGTGACAGATTGTCTACCAAAACCAATTTTGTGCTAATGAAATACCAGATGATCAGTTTTCCATACATTTATTTGCTAAGATTTGTATTCAATGGTCTTGGCTGCATTATAAAATTATTGCAGTTTTATCACAATTTTATGTGAGTTAAATTACACATAATTTATCTACAGCTGCCAATGGTAATGATTTCTGTGAATAATGAGTACTGGTACTGTATTTGTATACACATTGTGCAGATACAGTGCAAAAATGATTAAATTATTTGACCAAGTGGCTGATGGTTGAAACAAATTTTCTGATTTAACAAAGTTCTTGTGTTCTAAGAAAACTACTTTGAGGTCTAGTCTTTATATATGTGAAAAGGAGCAATGCTGTCATTGATCAATTAATTTCTGATATTGTTCAATGTCTTATATAAATACGGAAGAAATTCAGAGATAAAATTTCTCAGGGTACTACTCATCTTTGGCATAATTTGGTAAACCCAAATCAGCTGTTATCCCACAGACTACATTTTCAGACAGTTAAATTGTTTCCTGTTTGTTTTAGGCAATGTAATGCATCTTTGTATATCTCAAGCAGTTGAAGTTGCTTAATCTGTCGTGCTAACATGAATTCTGCAAACGATCACATCCTTTTCTTCATGCATCAGAAGAGTCTAATACAAGCAAGGTCTTTAAATAATTTCTTATCACATCTGTTAGTGCAAATATAGGAGAATTTAAGTGAATGGGCATAAATTTAAAATTGTTGCAATAGCAAATAATCACATTGAATGAAATTGTGCCAATAGTAAGGCTAATCCTCATATCTGGATGTGCAAAGAAATTTTCAGCATTCATATTGTCATGAAAGTCGGTCAGCAAAGTTGAGTTTTATGAAAGTTGAGTCAATTCATGAAGCCAATCGGCAGAGTTTGCACATCAGTGACTGTGCAAAAAAGAACAAATGCATATAAATTGCAATTGGTTCTCAATTGTACTAAATAAGTTGAGTAAGTTATTGCACTTCAATACATCAGTATAAAAAGCCTGTTGTGATGTGCTGCTGTCAACAAAGACAACACACGAAGACGTCATCGGCTCTCCCTACCAGGTAGGAAGGGCCTATAGGCCTCTTAAATGCTGATTAGGCCTCTTTGGATGCAGCATCCCATTCAATCATTGTGGGGTCTTTGGAAGAGGATACCTTGAAATCGATCTTCAAAGCAGGTTGCAAATTATCAGCCAAAGCCACTTTATAATACAATGTTAATCGTACATGGCATTGTTTTTGGGCTGTTTTTTTGTACAAATAAAAAAGGCAAATGATTGGTTTTGAGTTGATTTTGTTGAGAATTTCTAGAGAAATAAAATTTGCAGTAACCAGTGTTTGTTCTAGGGCTTCTTTGGGGAGGGGATTTCTCCCCAGATTTAAAATTCCCCAAATTTTTTTATATGTTGGCTGGGGATGGAGATTTACCCTCTAAACTGTGAAGACTCAGACCTTGTTTCTTTCCCCCCTCCCCCAACATTTCAGAATCTGCCCCAATGTCAAGAATAAACACGCAGTAACATTTACTCCATTTGAATGCATGTCCACTAATTCATTTAGTGGACTAAAATAACGAGCAATGGCTTCAATTTGGTTTACAGTGTGACTATGAAAAGCGGCGTTACTGTAGTTGACTGCAAAAGATCATTTGATGCGAATTGAAGATGGGAAGATAAATGGGTTGTTTCACTGTCTATACTGTATTAATTTTGTGAATGATGTCTCGATTCAGTGGCTGCGTAGGAAGCAGTTGAATGCCTCTAAAATGTCACTTGTGGACGTTGTGGTCAGAGGACGTCCATATAGTACGTACACATACGCACCGAGGGGGCGTTTGAGATTTAGGCGATTTATGTATGGGGAGGGTCACGACGGAATTTGTACGTACGCTCAAATTTCAAATTTGTAGATGGTTATAACCCTAACAAACTACGTTTAAACACCGTAACTTTTCTCACAGTAAAACAAAGGGTCCGGAGTACAGTATTCCCACGGTTACTTCACTTAATAAATATGATATTCAGAAACTTTAATGGTAAATACTGTAAATGCTTTTTAACTATGGCCAAAGATTAATTTTCACCGTGCGGGGGTTGCTAATATGTACGCACGCATAGCAGTGGCGGCTCTAGGATTTGGCAAGTGGGGGCTTTCGGGTGGCAACCATTTATTGTTTAATGCATGTAGCATTAAGTATAGGGTCCCAACTGGGGGCTAGGCACTCAATAGGGGGCGGGCCCTCCGGTGGAGCCGCCACTGACGCATAGATGGTAAAAATGTATGGTGTGCAATAGGGGTGGGATGAAATATGACTGCGTACGTACTAGATGGATGACTCCTAAGGGCGATAGCTAGCCCTGAACTAATGCAAGCCAACAAATCCCTGGTGCTTGTTTCACGCTCGATAGCATCTGATTCCTGTTAGTGATTTTACAACATGAAGCTCGTGAGACCTCTCGCGTGGGTCATGACAGCCCTTTAGCCGGCAATCATTCAAAGGTATCACACTAATATACTGTACCATAATATATATGTTATGCATTTCACCGTATTTATATATATATATATATATATATACACCAAGTTGGCCTATATTATATAGAAATAGAGGCGCCTTACAGTGAATGTAATTTTCTATGCCAGCGTCGCTTCACCGCCTACAATCGACTGCGTGCGTTCGCCGATCCTTAGTATCCGACTCAGCCCTCAAGGCCAGGACTAAGGACCTAAAGCTGGTCCTTGAGGAGTCCTTGAGGTCAAGGACTAACATCCCTGTCTATATATACACGAGTGAAAATCACCAAAAAGGAACTTAAATAGCAAAACGGGGAAGTTGAGTCGGCAATAGTGAAGCTGCACACGTGGAGGTAGCTTGGGCGCGGTAGATTTCAGTAGTCGTATAAACTACGGTACAAATTCTCCACATTAGTACACTAATTCATTGGACGAATGAATTATTTGAACCACTATAGACGGGAGTGGTACAGTACTCAAAAGGACCGTAATGCATGGCAATGTGTGTCTTAACTGTAGGCCTACTATGGTTGCAGCAGCGGAAGACAAGATTATAGTTGAGTATCTATTCGCTAGGTGGCCGCGGTTGTCGGCCGTCTTTTCGCGGCCTCAGGCAAACGTCCAACGAGCCTATGACCGATTTAGCGTTACTAGCATAGATTTTAATTTAAATCTATGGTTTAAACTGCTAAAAAATGGCGAGTGATGAGAGCGACGTAGCTGTAAAGAATTTAAGCAGAAAGTTGAAGAGAGACATTTCATTTTTAAACTAACTGCGTAAGGAAAAATAGAAGCTGGCGGTAAAGTTGTACTGCGTTCACTGCGAAATACAATAGTTCATGTATACAGTAGTTTATACCGTATATGACCACCTAAAAGGCTAAAAGTTGTTGGGTCTGTATGTTCGTTAAAATTAATCGAGATTAATCGATTTTAAAAAATTCCGATTAATCGAACAACAAATTTTAATCGTTGCTAGCCCATATATATACAGTGGCGGCTCCGTCAGGGGGGCCGTGCCCCCCTATTGAGTGCCTGCCCCCCCAGTTGGGACCCTATACTTAATGCTACATACATTAAACTACAAATGGTTGGCCCCCATGATTAGAAGTTGCCACCCCAACGGCCCCTCACTTGCCAAATCCTAGAGTCGCCAATATATATATATATATATATATGTGTGTGTGTGTGTGTGTGTGTGCTACAGACCATTATATATAGTCTGTAGCATAAGTATGTTAAGTCTATGAATATGGTTTGATGTTCATTGATTGACCACTTTTCTCCCACAGACTGCATCGTGGAACGAAGTTCGTTAAAATGATGCAATAGAGTCCAGTCTCCTTATACTTGGTCCGTTTAATCCCAATGTCTTGCCATTTCTCATTGCAGAAGGTCTGCAGAAATGTAGACGTTCTAGACTAAAATTTTATATTTTGCTCTGTGGTCAAAATTTCTTATACCGTCAGTTTTTCATTTGTGGTTTGCAAAGCAAGTTGTTTTTGAGGAGAAATTACTAGGGGACCGATGAAAATTTTATTAATTTCCGATGATAACTAATTTTGGCAATTCCCGATTTTTAGTTTATTCTGCCCGGCTGCCGACAAATCAGCCACAATTGTAGTGGAATAGATTTTCTAATATTGGATGAAAAGTGCAGACAGTCAGGTATGATGGCGATGCGCAACAGTTTCCACGCTCGTGGATCAGAATTGCCTCTAGGAGGGCCCTTTTATAAAAGACGGGGGCCGCCATAATTACTGCGGGTACCAGGAAAGCAACTGAAGGCCGCGGCGGCCTCCGTAGTTTACATGTCAAAAACCAGCGTTGTTGCAAAGAGGAAACAGTCTATATCGACCGGTGCCTTCGTACTCTGGTGACCATGGGTTCTGCTGCTTTGAACAGTGCACAGTGCCGAATAAGACAACAATGATGTGGTGTAGGTTGTGAGTTGAGTCCCTGGTTAATTGTATCTTTCATTTGCATATATTTTGCGACTGCGGATTGGGGTGATACTTGGTGTGTGTCCTAGTAGTCCATTTATTCGCAGTGGCAATAGTCATCAATCGAATTGACACTTTCTATTCGTCTCGTAATTTGTCCCGACAGAGACGAATCCACGGAGAGCGAGGCCCGGTCATTCGACCGTCGAGAGTTTGACAACATTCACATGGCGACGAGTTGTCTTCGTCATCGACATGTCTTTCCTTTGGAAGACCGTCGTGCTTGGAGACGATGGTCGCGGGTTCTAAAGGACTGCCGCCCTTTTTCTCCCGACCCTCCTATCATCCTCTCGTTCTCTGCCATCATCGTCGGTCGCAGCAGCAGCGTTTCCCGTGGGAGATGTCGTTCTGTCATCAGCAGCTCAGCGCTCCAGCCGCCCGTGCACTGATGCGGCGGCGGGGATGCGGGAGGGGGCGACCTGTCTGGTGGAAAATCAATGTCGTCAGAGGCAGACGACGACTGCAACCACCGACTGCATCCGATCTTCGTGCGCTCCGTCGACGTATACAGACGACCGCCTAGCATTCCTTCTTCCTTCCTTTCTTCCGTTTTGCTCATTCTGTTATTCGTTACTGTTCGGTCAATGGCAGACTGTCCGACGCTCTGTGTCTGGCTACCGGCTTCAACTGTCCGCTGCCTCTCCCTCTCCATCGCTTGCATCTGTTTCGAATTTCGCTTTCTGGAATTTTGAATTCTGTGGACGAAACCGGAGATCACGTGACTTCTGCAAGACTATCTGACGCGCATGCATAAGATGATTAGAATCTGTTGAAGACACGAACTCACTTCTGAATTGGAGAACAAGGTTAGAAACATTGGTCGTTGCTTCATCACATTAGATGCACAACGCTTCCGCCAACCTCTTCGTAATATTACAATGCGCAGACATTGGCTTCGCCATCGTGTGTGGCCCCTGTTCGACGAATCTACAGAGGCGTCATTTGGGGGGCTGGGGGGCCGTGGCCCCCCCAAGGAAATGAAAATATTAATTTATAATGTATTAATGTACAAAAAACAAAAACAGGGACGTCATTTGGGTTTGGGGGGGGGGCAAAAAAGTCAGCAGCCTCTAAGGGCTGACAAGCAAAAAAAAGGTCGTCAAGTATTTTTTGGTAATCGTAATCCTAAAAGAAGTCAAGTATTTTAATCGTAATCCTAAAAGAACTGACGAGCAAAAAAAGGCCGTCAACTTTTTTTGAAACTCAAACTTAGTCGAAAAAAATCTCCAAAAAATAAAAAAATTTTAAAGCAAAATTTTACAAAATTTCTCGCCCCCCCCCAAGAAAAGTGTGAAATGACGCCACTGCGAATCTATAAGGCTAAAAGGCTAGTTGCTCATTCGCTGGTCGCTTCGTGCGACGGAATGTTGATGAAGGGCGTAACCAGGAGACCAAATACTGTAACCTGTTCGCAGTTCTCTTAGCGATATCATCGACTAAGTTTCACGATTAGTTAGATTTGGGGCTGGCTTCGCCCACGACCAGCGTTAGTGGTAAGAAAACTACGCATGGTCAGATGACCAGAGGAAGGTCGACTCGTAGTCGTGTGCATTTATTTTGGTGTTATCAGCCTCCTGCAGAGCGCCGGGCCCCTGTGCAATTGTCGTCTGTCGGCGGGGCCGTTATTAGCATCGGACCCTTAGAGAGGTCGTTGTCAGCTCACTGAGAGTCGTTGTCTTTGGCCTCAAATGCTAAATAATTCTGAATTTTGTTTTATTTCGATTCTAATGCTGAACTCTGGAGCAAAATTTCGGACTGAATGACAACTTATATGCACTCGTTGCGCTCCATTCCTCGTCGGCTTTGCGTGAATCTCACTACCACCGTAGACTACAAATTGGGGGGCCCGTCTCCCAGTCCGGTCCTCCACGTGTCCACCCTATTGTTCATCAGGAAGACTCATTGGATTTTGGTTATTGGTGATAGCAAATACATTGCACAATTGCGCTATAGAAGTTTTAATCAGCTCTGTCTTAAATATCCTCATAGAGGGGGCATGTGGACTGGGTTGCTTATTGTAGATCCAGTTCACGAAAAGGCAAATATTTTATCCAGCATGCACGTCACGCGTCAGATGTTTTTCTCCTTCTACAGTTCTAGAGCTGAAATTACCATGGGAGTCGTACTTAACAGGTGTTTGGTTAAACTCCGTGGCGTTTTTACAAATCGAAAAATTTTCCAAGAGGAGAGCAGTTTCTGATTCAAAAGACGGAACAGGTCCCAAGAGAGACAATCGCTTTTCTCGTTATTAGAACAGAAATGATGCTAAGAGGAAAAGCACTTAAGACTTACTATATATATATATATATATATATATATATATATATATATATATATATATATATATATATATATATATATATATATATATATATATATATATATCGCCTCTTCATCCCTTCAGTTAGCTCTGTAAAGACATGCGTTTGGGTTGTACGTGTAGGCTGAAGCAGTGGCGTAGCGTGTACTCTTGCCGCCTATGGCTCCTGGCAAAAATGTCGCCCCAATTTCACTCTTATTACATCTGACAAGCAAAAAACGGTCGTCGCCGCTAAATTTACCGCCCCTTCGCCAAAACTCCTCGACAACCCGACAAGCAAAAAAGTACTTCCAAAATTTGCCGCCCCCCATCATGTGTGCCACCCATGGCTAAAACCATAGTAGCCATTGGGACGCTACGTAGCCTACGCCTCTGGGCTGAAGACAGTGGTCAGTGAGAGACGAAGGGTCGCTATGGAAACCCTTATTATAATGTATGCAAATGTTGGACTACAACCCCGTGCAAGACCAGCCAAATTCTTAGAAAGGGAGGAGAGGGAGCAGCTGGTTGGCTGGTAACTACATATGTGCGTGTGTGTGGTGTGTGAGTGTGTGTGTGTGTGTGTGTGTGTGTGGTAGTACGTGTGGATCTGTTTGAATGTATCTGTGCGTCCGTGTGTCTGGAGAAACTGACAGAGAGAAGTAGCTTGTGGGAGAGGGAGAAGAGGAAGTTGGCGTCACTTGGCGTGGGTCTTGAAGAGAAAAAGAGTCTAGAGAGAATCTGTGGTCTTTGGGATAAAGTCATCGAAGGAGAAAGACCTTGCGAAGAATGTGGGAGAGGAACGAATTATATCGAACGATGTGTCAGCGTTTTAAGTTATGCTGTTATAATTTAATGATCAACGTCGAATTATCAATAAGGGGTTGTCCATTAATTACGTCAACAGTTTAGGGGAGGGATTGAACAAGTTTGACAGTTGTTGACAGGGGAAAGGGGTCAAGCGAAGTTGACGTCAACAATGTCACTTTTCACAAGGTGGCAAGAATAAACAATGGACACATTGTCACGATTGTCCTCCATTATTCGGTCCTTTTGAGTACCATTCCCGTCTATAGTGGTTCAAATAATTTATTAGTCTAATGAATTAGTGTAATAATGTGGAGAATTTGTATAGTTTATATGGCTACTGAAATCTACCGCGTCCAAGCGTCTTTGCTTGTCAGCAGGTTTGGAAAGGATAGAGGAACAAGGGGAAAGATGAGGATTGAGGATGACCTTTTCATTTTTTGCTTGTCAGCACATTTAGAAAGGAAAATAAAAAAGTACAAGGGAAAGATGAGTATGACCTTTTTTGCCTGTTAAGATTTTTCGAAAGACGAGAAGAGGGCTCATCGCGGTGTGACGCAGTGGCGTAAACCTGGCGTGAACATTGGGGAGTTAAATCGTTCATAAAGTCGTGTCAGACCCCCTTATCATCCCACAAATAAGTCTTGACGAGCAAAACAAGGTCATCCACAATGAGTGATTTAACCAGATTTTACCATAAGGCACATAACATTGGGGGGGGATAATTTATACTCTGTCCCTTACTAATTATTGGGGGACCGTCTCCCGCCGTCCCCCTTGTTTTACGCCCATGCTATGACGTCATATTTATATGTGAGGGGGTCCGACTTTTTGTGACGACGTGTGACGAAGAGGGGGCGTCAAAAGACTGCCAAAATCGCGTTACGTCTTTTATGGCTGACCCCTATAACCCTAACCCTATGGAATTTTGTCTTCGCTATTGGATGTTTTCAATATGCGGAATAAATGAATATGAATGGTGAAAGACCGTAAAATCGTTGACTGATGCTTATGTGCATTATGAAGTGGCGCTATCAGTGGCGTCGATCGCCAGGAATTTTGGGTTGGGCAAAGGGGACTGGTGCGTTATATTCCTTACCCCATCCCACACACCCCCTCCACAAAAACTTTCTCACCGGATTTGCGCGAATCTCATAAGTGGTCTGGGGTCAGGTTGGGGGGCAGTTGCCAATCATTCAGCCGTTGCCATGTAAAACTGAAGACGCTAACCCTTCGCTTCTCCGTACGGCACGGTAAGGGCACTGACTGCTGACTCTGGAGTGTACCTTGTTCTTTATTGTCAGACTTTTCAGTACGTTAGAGAGGGGTGGGAAGATAGATGAGTGGTAATATCACTGGGCAGGCACGCCGACGACACGGGTTCAATCCCGTAGGAGCCCCTAAGGTCGACTCAGCCTTAATCGCTAGAGGGCGGTAGTAACATCAAAAATGAGTAGCAATGGCAACATTGCGATAGTAACCATAGGTTCGGCGGAAGAGACTGGCCACCGTCCGCCGATGTATGGCTTAGCCACCTATGGGCTGCTGGCTACTAAATACGGGGATCAGCACCGGACCCTACGGGCGTGAGCCTACGGGTGAAAACCTTTACTTTAAGAGAGGGCTACCCACTTAAAACAGTCTTAAGAGCAACAAAAAGTATATAGAAGTCATTGACGACCTTCTTTTGCTTCATTTTATATACCTATTTATGTTTATCGTGTTTTGAGAATCGTCGCGACCCACAAGCCTGCCTCTCGTGGCCCACGGGTTGAAAACCGCTGAGCTGCTATGCAATCTCTTATGACCTAAAAATTTTGTATTCGCTTTTAAATGTTTAAAATTTGTCAAATAAAAAATATTGATGACGAATGACCGTAAAATAGTTGAATTGTCGACTGATGCTTCTGTACATAATGAAGTGGCGCTATAGAAATTTAAGATTTAGTTCATTAGATTGGCCTAAAATTTGCTTAATGGCCCATTATCTCTCTAAATAAGTTTTCAAATTGATTAGCACTGTTTCTAATGGTTCTCGTTGTTCTACCGGAATCTACTGAAAACGAAATTAAGAATCTCCTTGTTTATTTGAATATTATTTGAATTTTATTAATCACGTGACTTAGCTCCGTCCTTTTTGGCCTAGTAAAGAGGCGTGGGAGTCGGATCGACGGTTGAGACGAGCGGCGTCTGAGCGGCATTTGGACAAAGGATGCGGCTTGGTAAGTTTCAAAACGTGATTAAATGTGATAGAAATGCTAGCGCTGGGTAGAAATTGACATCAGATAGGCGATAGGCCCTACTGTGACCCTATCTAGTTTAAGCGAGGTTTAATTATGAACGAGAAATATTTAGGAGCCGCGATTGACGTCAGGTTAAATTTTTTCTGGGATTAAAATGCTAATTATTGTTTAATTGCGAAACAAATTTTTGGCGTAAGTCCCTGATGATTTGATATCGGGGAACATAGTCGTCAGGTATATTCGTCCAAAAATGTATTAATAAATACTGGAGTGAATCGGCGAAACCGACATTTTTTTGCCAATTTGGGATAGATTTCTCAGCGGAATTATTCTTTGAAATAATTTAATAGCATGTAGCAATCGTTATGCTTAATAGTATAGAACCTTGCTAGTTTAAGCTGATTCACACTGGGCGACGGAGGCTGTTTAAAATTTCGGAATTGTGTCTGGATGTTAGTCATATGAGATAGGCCAAAAACCTGTAAGGATTGCACACGGTAAGGCAGTGTCTAGTAAAGTGTTACAGATTTTGTAATATTTATTAATGGAATGTTGACTGATCGTGGTTCAAGCGGCTATTAATATTAAATTGATATTTTTTAGTTCAGAAATTAATTTCATTCGTAGGAGCAACAAGAAAACTGGTGGAAGAATAATTGGCAGCATATCTACACAAAGTCTTTATGGGAATCAGGTAGATTTGATGATTAACTTGAAGAGTTATTATTGTAACATTAAAAATTATTATTTGTAATATGATAATTATTGTTTATAAATATCATTATTTCTTAATATAATTGTAACTATATGTTGTTTTAACTTCTTAATCATCAAATCTGATTTATCCAAAATCTAAAAATTAATTCTGCTTTTATGGCTCTCTAATGGAGTAGACCAACCAACTTTACCTAATATTCTCCTACTATTTAATAATTTATGAATAATTATATAAATATTCCAATACAACCCTTCCTTGATACAGCTAATTTCCAAATAAATAACCCCAATATTCCCTAATTTCATTAATTATAATTACTAATTCTAAATTGTAAATCCAAATTATTACTTAAAGTACTCTATGTATCAAAAATTTGCTTCTGCTTTCACCTACTTCAGATTCTCACTACTACACTAGTTGCCTAAATTACGAGATATCTCTATCTCTTCAGGAAAACTTTCTCTATTTCTACCCTTACAACTTCATTCCTAAATTGCATAATAAATTACAGAATTGATTTTTGACTTCCAAGTATTATTTATATAATAAAATAATCATGTGCTTTAGTTAAGGACTTGTTTAGCTCAGTTTTGAAATCAAATATAAGACAATGCATATAAAAAAAGAATATAATATATATATCTTTTAATTAGCACTGAGACTCAAGACATATGGAAGTATGATGTTGTAGAAGTCATGAACTGATGATGAATAAATATGTGTGTTTTAGTGTTTAAAATCAGATATTAAAATATGAATATCATCATAATTCATATTAAGGATTACAATAGAATGGAATTGAAGAAGTGTCATATCCAAAACAGCAGCTTTAGTTTCAATATAAAGATATCTGCAAACTCTGCTGACATCCCACAATTTACTGTGCACTCTCAAACATTTTGGATACTGTTTGTTTTAGGCAAGGAAATGAATCTTTTCCAGTCTCTCCAAGGTGTTGAAATTACTGAAGCTCAGTCATCAAATGAAAAATTGTGCAAGAATGCATCATTTCAGTCTTTCAATGTGTGAATTATCCCATCTCTTTCTTCATGTATCAGTAAAGAATTGATACAGACAAGGTCAGTAAATAATTTCTTACCACATCTCTTTGTGCAAATGTAGGAGGAAAGTGACTGGACATAAATTGTAGTCGAAAGCATATTTTTAATTCAATATATACACAGAGTATTAAATAAAAGAAGCACTAGAACAAACACTGGAATAAAGATCAATGGCATAACATATAATATCCTACGATACGCAAATGACGACAGTACTTTTTGCAGAAAATGAAAAAAGATCTACAATTTATAAGGAACAAATTAACGGATAA
>CM030842.1:0-132500 GCA_018105865.1 Metaphire vulgaris
TAACCTAACCTAGCCTAACCTAACCTAACCTAACCTAACCCTAACCTAACCTAACCTAACCTAACCTAACCTAACCTAACCTAACCTAACCTAACCTAACCTAACCTAACCCTAACCTAACCTAACCTAACCTAACCTAACCTAACCTAACCTAACCTAACCTAACCTAACCTAACCTAACCTAACCTAACCTAACCTAACCTAACCCTAACCTAACCTAACCTAACCTAACCTAACCTAACCTAACCTAACCTAACCTAACCTAACCTAACCTAACCTAACCTAACCTAACCTAACCTAACATAACTAACCTAACCTAACCTAACCTAACCTAAATAACCTAACTAACGGCGGCCTAACCTAACCTAACCTAACCTAACCTAACCTAACCTAACCGTTCACCTAACCTAACCTAACCTAACATCAACCTAACCTAACCTAAAAACGTCTTCGTTCCAACGGCTAACATAACCTAACCTAACCTAACTCCTAAATAACATCTAGTGGTAACATCCTTACCCTAGATCAACCTAGGCAATTAAAACGTCTTCGTTCCACGGCAACATCAACCTAGCATCAACCTAGGCAATTTAAAACGTCTTCGTTCACGGCAACATCA
Organism: Metaphire vulgaris; assembly: GCA_018105865.1. Lineage (NCBI taxonomy): Eukaryota > Metazoa > Annelida > Clitellata > Crassiclitellata > Megascolecidae > Metaphire > Metaphire vulgaris. Next base: position 620 of record CM030842.1, read on the forward strand.
ACCCTAGCAAACGCAGTAACTCAAATAACATCTAACTCCTAAATAACCTCTTAAAACGTGGTTCCACTCAACATCAACCTAGCATCAACCTAGGCAATTAAAACGTCTTCGTTCCACGGCAACATCAACCCCAGCATCAACCTAGGCAAAATCAACATCTAGGCAATTAAAACGTCTTCGTTCCGTTCGGCAACATCAACCTAGCATCAACCTAGCAACATTAAAACCTCTTCGTTCCACCTAGCAAACGCAGTAACTCCTAAATAACATCTAGTGGTACTCCTTAGATCAACCTAGGCAATTAAAACGTCTTCGTTCCACGGCAACATCAACCTAGCATCAACCTTCCAACATCAACCCTAGGCATTTTAAAACTTCTTCGTTCCACGGCAACATCAACCTAGCAAACGCAGTAACTCCTAAATAACATCTAGTGGTACTCCTTAGATCAACCTAGGCAATTAAAAAAACGTCTTCGTTCCACGGCAACATCAACCCTAGCATCAACCTTCCAGGCAACATCAAACCTAGGCATTTAAAACTTCTTCGTTCCACGGCAACATCCAACCTAGCAAACGCAGTAACTCCTAAATAACATCTAGTGGTACTCCTTAGATCAACCTAGGCAATTAAAACGTCTTCGTTCCACGGCAACCTCAACCTAGCATCAACCTTCGTTCGGCAACATCAACCCTAGGCATTTAAAACTTCTTCGTTCCACGGCAACATCCAACCTACCTAGCAAACGCAGTAACTCTAAATAACATCTGGTGGTACTCCTTAGATCAACCTAGGCAATTAAAACGTCTTCGTTCCACGGCAACATCCAACCCTAGCATCAACCTTCCACGGCAACATCCAGCCTAGGCATTTAAAACTTCTTCGTTCCACGGCAACATCCAACCTAGCAAACGCAGTAACTCCTAAATAACATCTGGTGGTACTCCTTAGATCAACCTAGGCAATTAAAACGTCTTCGTTCCACGGCAACATCAAACCTAGCATCAACCTTCCAGGCAAAAACGTCATCAACCTAGGCATTTAAAAACTTCTTCGTTCCACGGCAACATCCAACCTAGCAAACGCAGTAACTCCTAAATAACATCTAGTGGTACTCCTTAGATCAACCTAGGCAATTAAAACGTCTTCGTTCCACGGCAACATCAACCCTAGCATCAACCTTCCACGGCAACAAAACCTAGGCATTTAAAACTTCTTCGTTCCACGGCAACATCCAACCTAGCAAACGCAGTAACTCCTAAATAACATCTAGTGGTACTCCTTAGATCAACCTAGGCAATTAAAACGTCTTCGTTCCACGGCAACATCAACCCTAGCATCAACCTACGGCAACATCAACCTAGGCATTTAAAACTTCTTCGTTCCACGGCAACATCCAACCTAGCAAACGCAGTAACTCCTAAATAACATCTAGTGGTACTCCTTAGATCAACCTAGGCAATTAAAACGTCTTCGTTCCACGGCAACATCAACCTAGCATCAACCTTCCAGGCAATTAAAAAACTTCTTCGTTCCACGGCAACATCCAACCTAGCAAACGCAGTAACTCCTAAATAACATCTGGTGGTACTCCTTAGATCAACCTAGGCAATTAAAACGTCTTCGTTCCACGGCAACATCCAACCTAGCATCAACCTAGCATTAAAACCTTCGTTCCACGGCAACATCAACCCTAGGCATTTAAAATAACATCTTCGTTCGTTCAACCCTAGCAACATCCATCCAACCCTAGCAAACATCAAACCCTAGCAAACAGTAACTCCTAAATAACATCTAGTGGTACTCCTTAGATCAACCTAGGCAATTAAAACGTCTTCGTTCCACGGCAACATCACCCCTAGCATCAACCTTCGTTCGGCATCAACCTAGGCATTTAAAACTTCTTCGTTCCACGGCAACATCCAACCTAGCAAACGCAGTAACTCCTAAATAACATCTAGTGGTACTCAACTTAGATCAACCTAGGCAATTAAAACGTCTTCGTTCCACGGCAACATCAACCCTAGCATCAACCTAGGCATTTAAAACTTCTTCGTTCCACGGCAACATCCAACCTAGCAAACGCAGTAACTCCTAAATAACATCTAGTGGTACTCCTTAGATCAACCTAGGCAATTAAAACGTCTTCGTTCCACGGCAACATCCAACCTAGCATCAACCTTCCACGGCAACATCAACCTAGGCATTTAAAACTTCTTCGTTCCACGGCAACATCCAACCTAGCAAACGCAGTAACTCCTAAATAACATCTAGTGGTACTCCTTAGATCAACCCTAGGCAATTAAAACGTCTTCGTTCCACGGCAACATCATCAACCCTAGCATCAACCTTCCAGGCAACATCAACCCTAGGCATTTAAAACTTCTTCGTTCCACGGCAACATCCAACCTAGCAAACGCAGTAACTCCTAAATAACATCTAGTGGTACTCCTTAGATCAACCTAGGCAATTAAAACGTCTTCGTTCCACGGCAACATCAACCTAGCATCAACCTTCCACGGCAACATCAAACCTTTTAAAACTTCTTCGTTCCACGGCAACATCCAACCCTAGCAAACGCAGTAACTCCTAAATAACATCTAGTGGTACTCCTTAGATCAACCTAGGCAATTAAAACGTCTTCGTTCCACGGCAACATCAACCTAGCATCAACCTTCCACATCAACCTAGGCATTTAAAACGTCTTCGTTCCACGGCAACATCCAACCTAGCAAACGCAGTAACTCCTAAATAACATCTGGTGGTACTCCTTAGATCAACCTAGGCAATTAAAACGTCTTCGTTCCACAACCAACATCCAACTAGCATCAACCTAGGCAATTAAAACGTCTTCGTTCCACGGCAACATCAACCTAGCAAACGCAGTAACTCTCTTCGTTCATCTAGTGGTACTCCTTAGATCAACCTAGGCAATTAAAACGTCTTCGTTCCACGGCAGCATCAACCTAGCATCAACCTAAATTTTCATCAACCCTAGGCAATTAAAACGTCTTCGTTCCACGGCAACATCCAACCCTAGCAAACGCAAACGTCGCAGGTTAATAACATCTGTGGTTTTAAATCATCAATTTGAACGTCTTCGTTCACAAATCAACCAGCATCAACCTGTTTCGTTCCACGGCAACATCAAAAGCATCCCCTTTTCGAAAAAAACATACTTGTGGCAAAGACCAAAAACCATCATCTTTCATCCTGAAAATTAAAACGTCTTCGTTCACTTTCCAACCTAGCATCAACCAAAAATTTTCAAAATTTTCCACGGCAAAAAAATTACTTGCAGCAGTGACACAATAAACGTTCAAATTTCATCATGAGAAGCAGCAAAAACGTCTTCGTTCCACGGCACCACTTTCCCTGTGGACCAACAATTTAAAAATTTTCGGAAAAAATATTACAAGCGCATGTGAAATTGGAGGAAAGCAGTTTCGTTTAAAATCTTTCTTCACGTCAACAAGGTTATTTACATGATTTTAAACATATTGAGAAGCAATTTGAAGATTCGCTACAAATGGTACCAGAAATAACATTGTTTATTTCCTGTGGAACCAAAAATTCCCAAAACGTTTCGTTCCAATTACTTGCCTAGCATCAACAAAGACCAAAAAAACCATCATCTTTCATCCTGAAAAGCAAAAAAACCACTTTCCCTGTGGACCAAAAATTTTCAAAATTTTCCTAGAAAAAATTACTTGCGTCTTCGACACAATAAACGTTCAAATTTCATCATGAGCAATTAAAAAAACCACTTTCCTGTGGACCAACAATTTAAAAATTTTCGGAAAATATTACAAATAACATCTGAAATTGGAGGAAAGAAGTTTCGTTTAAAATCTTCTTTCTTCTTCACGTCGCAGAAGGTTATTTACATGATTTTAAACATATTGAGAGGCAATTTGAAAATTCGCTACAAATGGTACCAGAAGTGGGGTCGTTTATTTTCTGTGGAACCAAAAATTCCCTTTTTTCGAAAAAATTACTTGCGGCAAAGACCAAAAAACCATCATCTTTCATCCTGAAAAGCAAAAAAACCACTTTCCCTGTGGACCAAAAATTTTCAAAATTTTCGGGAAAAAAATTACTTGCAGGCAGTGACACAATAAACGTTCAAATTTCATCATGAGAAGCAAAAAAAACCACTTTCCCTGTGGACCAACAATTTAAAAATTTTCGGAAAAATATTACAAGCGCATGTGAAATTGGAGGAAAGAAGTTTCGTTTAAAATCCTTTCTTCACGTCGCAGAAGGTTATTTACATGATTTTAAACATATTGAGAGGCAATTTGAAGATTCGCTACAAATGGTACCAGAAAGTGGGGTCGTTTATTTCCTGTGGAACCAAAAATTCCCTTTTCGAAAAAAATTACTTGCAGCAAAGACCAAAAAAACCATCATCTTTCATCCTGAAAAGCAAAAAAAACCACTTTCCCTGTGGACCAAAAATTTTCAAAATTTTCGGGAAAAAAATTACTTGCAGCAGTGACACAATAAACGTTCAAATTTCATCATGAGAAGCAAAAAAAACCACTTTCCTGTGGACCAACAATTTAAAAATTTTCGGAAAATATTACAAGCGCATGTGCATGTGAAATTGGAGGAAAGAAGTTTCGTTTAAAATCCTTTCTTCACGTCGCAGAAGGTTATTTACATGATTTTAAACATATTGAGAGGCAATTTGAAGATTCGCTACAAATGGTACCAGAAGTGGGGTCGTTTATTTCCTGTGGAACCAAAAATTCCCACTTTTCGAAAAAAAAATTACTTGCAGCAAAGACCAAAAAACCATCATCTTTCATCCTGAAAAGCAAAAAACCACTTTCCCTGTGGACCAAAAATTTTCAAAATTTTCGGAAAAAAAATTGTTCATGAGAAGCAAAAAAACCACTTTCCCTGTGGACCAACAATTTAAAAATTTTCGGAAAATATTACAAGCGCATGTGAAATTGGAGGAAAGAAGTTTCGTTTAAAATCCTTTCTTCACGTCGCAGAAGGTTATTTACATGATTTTAAACATATTGAGAGGCAATTTGAAGATTCGCTACAAATGGTACCAGAAGTGGGGTTGTATATTTCCTGTGGAACCAAAAATTCCCTTTTTTCGAAAAAATTTACTTGCGGCAAAGACCAAAAAACCATCATCTTTCATCCTGAAAAGCAAAGAAAACCACTTTCCCTGTGGACCAAAAATTTTCAAAATTTTCGGAAAAAAATTACTTGCGGCAGTGACACAATAAACGTTCAAATTTCATCATGAGAAGCAAAGAAAACCACTTTCCCTGTGGACCAACAATTTAAAAATTTTCGGAAAATATTACAAGCGCATGTGAAATTGGAGGAAAGAAGTTTCGTTTAAAATCCTTTCTTCACGTCGCAGAAGGTTATTTACATGATTTTAAACATATTGAGAGGCAATTTGAAAATTCGCTACAAATGGTACCAGAAGTGGGGTCGTTTATTTCCTGTGGAACCAAAAATTCCCACTTTTCGAAAAAAATTACTTGCGGCAAAAATTCCAAAAAACCATCATCTTTCATCCTGAAAAGCAAAAAAACCACTTTCCCTGTGGACCAAAAATTTTCAAAATTTTTCGGAAAAAAAATTACTTGCAGCAGTGACACAATAAACGTTCAAATTTCATCATGAGAAGCAAAGAAAACCACTTTCCCTGTGGACCAACAATTTAAAAATTTTCGTAAAAAATATTACAAGCGCATGTGAAATTGGAGGAAAGAAGTTTCGTTTAAAATCCTTTCTTCACGTCGCAGAAGGTTATTTACATGATTTTAAACATATTGAGAGGCAATTTGAAGATTCGCTACAAATGGTACCAGAAGTGGGGTCGTTTATTTCCTGTGGAACCAAAAATTCCCACTTTTCGAAAAAAAAATTACTTGCGGCAAAGACCAAAAAACCATCATCTTTCATCCTGAAAAGCAAAGAAAACCACTTTCCCTGTGGACCAAAAATTTTCAAAATTTTCGGAAAAAATTACTTGCGGCAGTGACACAATAAACGTTCAAATTTCATCATGAGAAGCAAAGAAAACCACTTTCCCTGTGGACCAACAATTTAAAAATTTTCGGAAAATATTACAAGCGCATGTGAAATTGGAGGAAAGAAGTTTCGTTTAAAATCCTTTCTTCACGTCGCAGAAGGTTATTTACATGATTTTAAACATATTGAGAGGCAATTTGAAAATTCGCTACAAATGGTACCAGAAGTGGGGTCGTTTATTTCCTGTGGAACCAAAAATTCCCACTTTTCGAAAAAATTACTTGCGGCAAAGACCCAAAAAAACATCATCTTTTATCCTGAAAAGCAAAGAAAACCACTTTCCCTGTGGACAAAAATTTTCAAAATTTTCCGGAAAAAATTACTTGCGACAGTGACTCAATAAACGTTCAAATTTCATCATGAGAAGCAAAGAAAACCAATTTCCCTGTGGACCAACAATTTCGAATTTTTCCATACAGAAATTACAAGCGCATGTGACATTGGAGGAAAGAAGATTAGTTTAAAATCCTGTGTTAACGTCGTAGAAAGTTATCCACGTGATTTTTATAGATATGGAGAGGCGATTTGAAAATTCGCTACAAATGGCACCAGAAATTGGGTCATTTATTTCCTGTGAAGTAAAAAATCCGACTTTTCGAAAAGTAATTACTTGCGGCAGTGGTCTTATATTTGAGAATTTAGAGGGAAGATTAATGGTTTAGATCGTTTGATAGCGTTAATTTTATTAACATGGTTTTATACATAAGGAGAGGCAATTTGTAGGTTCGATACAAATTTCGATATATATATATATATATATATATATATATATATATTACATACTGAGGAGCACAAACTTCTTTAGTATAAGAATACAGCCTACTGTTACGTATTTGTCTTCGACAGAATTTGGTATATCGGAGAATACGAATAGTGTAGAGATTCATTCGGTTCCTTTGAGAACTCTAGTGACTAAGATAGCTAGGTGTTTGACTAATTTGTCTTTACTGAAAGCTGTACTTATGGCTGCGCAAGCCTCGATATGTATGAGCGAATGCATGGATCGGCTAGATTAGATACCGGCTGTAATCCGACTAGAGAAGAGCCATCTGGCGAATCTGCGAATTCCTATGGTCTTGTAATTGTCGGTCTATTTGAAGTCGCGTTCGCTGGAAAAGTCCGAGTACAGTATCTTCCCTATAATTTCTATCACCAGGAAGAATATCCTGGTGGAATGGAGATGGTTTGAATAATGCATTTTCTGGCTGTGAGTTGCTGAAAGAGTTCTAAACTTATTGCTGTGTGAAGTGCACGTATCATCTAGGCTTATCGCGAGCGCGGAATGTAATTATTACAGTGCGTTTGAGTAGTTGCAGCCTGTTTGTGGCTCAGTTTACCGTAATCCTATTGGTTGTCCGGTACTGATGACGTCACGTTTGATTGACGTTTGATTGTCTGAATAATCTGAATAAATATGATGTTTCTCGGCAGCGCATTCTCTTGCCCGGCAGGATCCAAACTTACAGGAACCTGGGAGCAAGCGAGTATGCTCTTACGAGACATTTAACATCAAACATGTCTCTTTTTAGTATAAACATATAATATACTAGACTTCTATCCTGGAATAAGGTATGCAGGTAGAGGGTAATTTGTTCTATTATACATGTTTCAGGTGTACGTAATCATAATAAAAAGGTTAAGAAGGATTGTCAAAGAAGCAAGACACTATCACAGCCTGTCAAAGCATGAAAAACTGGCAATGCTGTGCATTCATCAGGGCCAGGAGCAGTTGCTACTTTATGAATTGGGATAAAGCGCTTATGTTGACCAACACCAAAAGGTACTCACGGCTCATCCAATTTCTACTGAAAATGGATTGAAATCGCCAACATAACAACATCAATGCCCTGTGTCCTAATGGCAAGTCTTAAACAACTAAACTGTGATGCCTGCAAACAATGTATAACAACATTAGTGCCTGCTTCTTTGTGACTACATGGACTAATTACATCAGTGCTTAATTGACCAACAACCCCTTGCTATGTTAGCGTGCTATACAAATTGTCATAAAGAACAGAACAGAAACAATTTAAACACAATTTTGGCGTGATGAAATATAACAGAAATTAACCAAACTCACCATGAAAGTAATATTTATAATCACAGCACCATATTCTATGATATCCAAAAATTATACTGTTTGTCAATTATCGCATCTTTTGCTTGCATAATTATCTAGCTTTAGTTTGAGCTTAACTTCTAAAGTGCACATGCTACTGAAGAACCTGCACGCCTGTATAATATACAAGATCCTTCTGTATCAATATGTAGAATGTGAAACAATGGTTTAGCAGATGCCTTTATGAAGATGATTTCTATTTAATAACGTATGGTAATAATGACCTTGAGTCTTGAATTTGATAATTATAGAAAGAAAACTCAAACAAACTTTGAAAAATTAAAAATAATAGCCATATAATGTAAATATACATGTGATTTTCACAAACCACACCGAAAATAAGAATGACCAATTTATATATATATATATATATATAATATTAAGATCCTTGTCTGTATGTCTGTTACCTTCAAGCGTTCTCATTGGTTGGCTGAGTGAGCGTTCTGATTGGTTGTTCTGGAACCTTAGGCTTCGCGAAGCGAACGGCGACGCGAAGCGAACGGCCACGCGAAGCGTTTGACGAAGCGTACGTTGCAGCGTCATACTGTGTACAACTCGCGAAGCGAACGGCCCCGCGAAGCGACTGGCCACAGTACGCGAAGCTGTTGACGAAGCGTATGCAGCTTCATAGTGTGTACAACTCGCGAAGCGAACGGCGACGCCAAGCGTTTGACGAAGCGTACGTTGCAGCGTCAGAGCTTGGCCACGTGGCGTATGTACATCATTGAAACGTTGTTCAGCAGCATGAATTCAATGATTGGGTTTTAGTATTATCCTGCACTGCGAGCGAAGCAAGCAAGCGCGAGCGAAGCGAGCATCTTTCTAGTATATATATATATATATATATATATATATATGGTATGGCCCGTCCTTTGCCAGTGTGAGGCTCCTGGCACCTGGCGGCCTGAGGGCCCCGGCGAGGGTGAAATATGTCTTTTCTGATGCTCGAAAAAAGTTAGAGTAAAAGGATCATCATGATTTTGGTGCTTGATCTTTAAATTAATTTATCCTCAAGCATTGTGATAAGCAAAAAAAGGTGAGAAAAGGTAAAAACATGAAAAAGCTGGAGCACGTGAGGTCCCTTATGGAGCGCAGGGCCCCGGGTACAGTGCCCAATTTCAACACATACCATAAAGACGGGCCTGTTATGGTGTCAGTGCAAAAGTCCAGATCATGAGATAATAATGACATCTTCATGAACCATATGAATATAAGACAATTTAAACAGACATACATTATTGCATAGATATGATTTAAAATAAGTTAAACAAGAATACATACACAGGAACATACAGACACGCATGCTATGTATACACGATAAGTAGACTCCGCCTCGCCATCTTTGGACATGCTGCCCTCCTCGGAGAGATGGCTTCAGTTCACTGCCACGTTGACCTGTCTATTGGTCGTCCACCTGACAGATCATAGAAGCTCTGGCCTGGTTGCCCCAGGAAAAGATGAATCGACCACTTCTATACCCAGACCAGTGAGATGCAATCAACTCTCTGGAGACATGCCATATGGCGGGGTTATGGACAAGGGGTGATGCAACAGCCTTTTGTGCTGGTGAAGAAGAAGAAGAAGAAGAAGAAGAAGAAGAAGAAAGAAGAATAAGATGATGATGATGATGATGCACACACAGCATAATAAAGTAACAATGCCTAATACCTAATCATTTGTAAGACCATTCCAAAGAATTAGAATGACTGAGTCATAAGTCACCCGGTGTCATCACAGCACCTGAATAGGTCATCCACATTAGACATTAACTGGTGGACCAGTGGCTAAAGCTGATGCTTAGAAATCCACTAGGCACGAAGTCTACAGTAAACCATTTTCAACGGCAATGCTGATGAACTCCAGCAAAAGTTTTCATGATTGACTTTTCTACTGTTTTTTCATGAATGCTGCAACAATATGGCAATCAGACATAGACTTGTGCAAATGAGAAACACCTAAAACTATTTAGAAAGTGCATCACTAATCGCCTTCAGTTTGCGCTTTCGACTCGGACCAACTATTTTGGTCACCTTCGTGTAATTATTTAGTAAAATATTTGCAAAAACACGAATAGATGAGGAAAACAAGGTCGTTCGAGGAAGTGAACAACTGCAAACCTCATCGGTTGTAAGCTCAACCGATGAAAAGTTCTCCTTTGACAATGTGCACACAAGCATCCTTTGGTTACTGTATTTTAAAAATAGCTCCTCATATTTCTTAGAAAGCAACACTTGCATTACACAGTAAACTCTATAACCACACATAACTCACATAACTAGCAAATAAGATGGGTATTTTAAACCATCTCTGCTAAGCTCATTGATGTAGAAGGCATCGACTTCAATGTCACTTGATTCAATATTCAAATCTCGGTCACTAAGCAACACTCCTTTGCATTAATGGCAAGATAATTTACTAGCCCATTTAAATACAACATAACCAGCAATGTAAACAAGGCATCGCTCATCACAGCTAAACGCAATGTCAATGGATTCAGAAACAATATCTTCAAAATCATGAACCACATGGTCCACTTGTAAACTAAGACTGCAGCCTATGTCATGAGTCTGGTCAGGGTAGCGATCAAAAACCTGACGAATACTAATAATGCCTTGTTTTGCTGATCTCATGGAAAATAAAGAGGACACCCTCAGCTTTTTCTCTGCCTCTAACACTTGTGCAACAGACACATGATAGCTCCACATAACTGACGATATAGACCGAACCTACGTTCCAAATTGTCACTCTGCACTTTGCCTGGTAAAAGTACCGGTAATCAAGATGTAATGAATTCTTAGCATAAATAATCAAATTATGCATTGTTTTAGTAGAATGTAACAATGCTCTAAAAGTTGGTATTGTCAGACACGCGACTTTGTCACGATTCCATATTTGCAGCCAATGAATAAATTCCTGTAAAAACCGGAGACGATCGTCATCAACATCACAAAATGGCAAGCACATATGATCACACAATCTTACTCCTTTGTTACAACTCTTGATATTCTTTATTTTCCACCAACTAAGAATGATCCTATTGAACTCCGCTGTGTCCCTAGCGGCATGATCTGATTTTGACAGCAAAGCTTCAACAGTTTTATCGTTCAAAATACCCAGTACAGGTGAAACATTTTGCCGTTCTAAACTGCTAGGGTTCAAAACTTTATGTTTAAGACCAGGTGCCTCCTTTAACAGAGCCTGCCTTTCAGAATTGTACTGCTCCTTTAATCAAGCAACAGAAGCCCTGCCTGGTTGCAGATTTGTCGATGACATAAAGACTATACCAGAAAGTGAAGAAACTACAGAAGCTTTGCTGTCAAAATTTGGGTAATTAGTTGTTGATAAACAGCTCAAAGAAACAGAATTTGGTGGCATCAAAGAACTGGAATTGGCAACTTCTGAAGACTTTCCACTGTAGGTTGGAACAGGTTGTGGATACACAAAAGTCCGAGCCGAGTCTTTTGATTAAGCCAGTTGTTACGAATAGATTTTAGAATATGTACAGTATCAAAAATAAAAAATATTCTGTATTGGGGGAATTTTGGATTAAGAATACCACTAATCATATTACCTTCCCCACCACATAACTCCTCGAATGTTTTGACATTTACATGGTTGTTATCTGAAGCAACAACACCGACTACAAATCCACACAACTGAATAACTTCAATGGCCTTAATTATCATCTGAGATAAAAGACTGGATGTGGACTGTTTTACAGGAACCAAAGCAACAATTTCACGCATGCGACCAGCAATTGATAAAATCAAGAAAGCTTGCACAGCATTAGCCTGTTCATTGGAAGAGTTATGTGCCACACCAATAATCTGACCCCTTTGTAGTTAAATCCCTGTGCAACATGCATCTCGTCAATCCGCAAAACTACAAATTTTTCACGCTCAGTTAGACTGTCAGCCCTTAGAAGCAGATACTTCAACTGTGCATGGTCAGATACCTCAATGCCTAGAGAAAATTCAGCACTGCAGAGAGCTTCTGTAAATTCCTAGGCTGTGGCAAAATAACTGTCTTGCTATTGATAGAATCCGATAACATGAGAAAGAGTACACGAATAAAGTAAACTCAAAACGAAGCATGTTGTTACTGTATCGTCTACCGTAAGGAGATCCACATGACAATTTCAACTGCTCAACACAAAATTTAACTGTGCCTATATTGAAACTGTTGTCATCGTTATCGTCATCATCACAACCCTCGACATCACTATCAGCATTCTTGAGCTTATCAGTGACCATGGCACAGATCAATTTTATTGTCTCCTCAAGAGTGAGATCATCTCTGACTGCTTTACGAGACATTTTTTAATGGCTCAGAAGATTTTCAACTGAGACCACTTACTCAAAATAGAATCTGAGCCAAGAATCCACAACAACCAGCTTCTGTGTTCCTGGATTCCATCAATATAAACAAAACCCTGCAAATTCGAATGGATTTTGATACATGACGCAATGGAAGGTTTTCATCCAAATCAACAGTATAAAAACACTGAGACTTATCTGTTACTTTCCATTGCCAGCTGGTGACCAATTGCTCTGATAGACGCTGTTGGAAACCGTCTAAAATCGTGGTGAATTCCTCGATGCGATCAGCAGCCATCCAGTCGGCAAAGGCTTCTTCCGCTCGCTGTTCTTGACGTTGGCACCGAGCTGCTGGATCGGTTCGTTGTGGCGGAGCTGATGATGACAAGCATGCAGGAATATTTGGAAATATCGATGAAAAAGCATCATTGGTTAGTCTTGGACGCTCTCTCTTCATCCGAACATAGCCAAAATATCCTCTGTCACCACAAAGCGATCCTCAAAATGCTTGACCCAAATCATTGTGTGTTTTGTCACAGCCAAATCTTCTCTAGGAATTTCCTTCAGCCATAACTGCTGGCATTCAGGATCTGTCAGAAATTTGAAAACAGAAACATAGGCTCCTGAATTTTTGTAATTGGAACGACATCCTGGAGCACAGCACTTATCCGGCATACCTGAAAAAGAAGCAAATAGATCTGTACTGTTTCCATCTTAAACCAGTACCGCAGCAATGGGTTGTAGCTTTTGCTTTCAAAATATGCTGAATTTAATGGGAAAATGACACAAATTGAACTGCATGTCATGAACAATGCACTCACTTAAGCAGAGATGTGACCAAGACAGTAAGTGGCAAGACAGAGAACAAGACCAAGACACCAACCATGAAGACCAAGACATCAGGTTCAAGACCAAGACACTATCAACATCAGCAATAAAATTAAGAAAATTAATATAGCTATTACAGCATTGTCAACCGTCATGCTATTGCGGGCCGTACAAAAAAGTTTAGACCCTTAGCGAGCCAAAAAAGTTGTAGCACTTAATATGACATAATTTTTATAATATTATATGTATGCATGCGATATAAAACTGTTATAAAATAAGACTATATACGACTAGTATAAGACTAAGTGTTAACCAATAAATAAAAAACACTTCGGCAGTAACTGTTGCACCCAGTGGATCACTGAACAATTCAATGTTGCTTCTAAGATTATCAAAATCTGAAAATCTGGTTGAGAATTCGTCGATTAATGTACCAAAGATTTCTGCATAAGAACAAACAGCTGCATGATCAATCACTTTACTAAGTTCAAAACATTAGGCCTATGTAAAGTGAGTCACATCAGTAGTTCTCAACCCGTGGTCCGCCGACCAAAAGTGGTCTGCGAGAGGGCTCTAGTTATCTGCGGCGAAGTCTGAAAAACGTAAATAAAAATTAGACATATATATATATATATATATATATATATATATATATATATATATATTTTCCATGTGAAACATCTGAAAAGTGAGACAGAGCAAAACAAGGTCATCAGCACAAAAAAGTTGTTGGCATATTTTGTGTATTTTGTGCATTTTCAACGTGAAAAAATTTGACAAGCAAAAGGAACAGAAGGTCATCACAGCTTTTTAGGACCAGGTGACTGGTCAAATTATCAGGTGGTCAGCGAGAAATGTTTGAACTCCAAAAGTGGTCCGCGAGGCAAAGAGGGTTGAGAACCACTAAGTTGCATCATTTTCGGGGCACATTAGCAAGTACGATTCTTAGTTCCAACTTCCATACAACTTCTAATAGCCTACTTACACTGTACACGAATTTATATTATTTACATTAGAAAACTGCTCAACACGGCGTCAAATTTTAACTGAGCGAGAACAAGACTTACAGTGAGATGACAAAATGTCAGTAAGTTAGTAATAAGTAGTAAATAAGTAAGTTTAATAACCGTCGTCACCAGTGGAGGTTGGATAAATAAGCAATTTGGTAAAATAATGGTAATAACCGGTCCTATAGCTAAGATTATTTTCCCAAACTCGGTGGCGGGCCGGATGAAACTGTCCCGCGGGCCGCCAGTTGGACAACCCTCAGCTATTATATAACACGGGTACGTGGTTTTGGCCTAAAACCTAGCTACACCGCTGTCTTAAACATATATAATTAAGCATTATATTCATCGTCGTCATCAACAAGATCATCATCGTGATCATCATCGTCGTCGTTATCATCATCATAGCCTTCCTTTGTCTAACGCGTGCACGTGTTTCATTGAACGAACAAAGAAACAAAGAAACAACGGCGACCAGTTCGCATCAGTCTGTCGCCGTAAACTTTGCAAGACAATCTTACCTGAAGTTGGCATGTTGACGAAAGATGTACAAGGATCTGGTATATCTGAACTTGTTGAAATTTTAAACAGTATGTTCCAGTTGCATAACATTATTGCACATTTGCCAAATCGCTTAAAAAGCACAGTGCTTGTGTTAATGTGATGCATTGTTAATAAGCAACAGTATCCTTCGCTCGTCATCTTGATAATTGTGACACTGTCTCTGCTGTGCTGCTGTGGCTGAATGAACCTGTCTTGAAACATTGGGCATGTCAAAGTACTCGGGATTGGAGACACTTGATGTAGCAACGGGATTCGCCGAGTGTTGATGTTTGGATTGAAGTTCAAGTGTTTCATCTATTTGATTGTCAGAATCTATTAACAGAATGTTACAATCTTGTAATTCTCATGTCTTTGATATTATTAAATAACTACATGTTCCCGGCGACACGTTGCTGCCGCAGAGTTGGCATTACTGCATAAGCAACTGCCAGTGTTTATTCTAGACCTTCTCTGGGGGATTTCCCCACCACCCAAGTTTGAAAATCCCCCCATTTTTGATATGTTGCATGGGGGTATAGAAATTTCTCCCTAAAGTGTGACCACAGGGGCTTTTATTTTTTTGGAGGGGGAAAATGTAAAAACGACAACAATTTTTTTGTCTGCCAGGGTATTTGAGAATTTGAGAAGGGTAAAAAAGATTAGGAAGGTGGGAAGGGCAGGGTAGGACGACCTTTTTTGCTCGTCACCACAGTTTGAAAAGAAGATAACCTGTTTTTTGCTTGTCAAGGTTTTGGAGACTCAGACCTTGTCCCCCACAAACATTTCAAAATCCCCAATGTCAAGGTGGCTAGAATAAACACTGAGCAACTGCGAATGGCAGCCTCTCCCTCTTCCCCTCCCTCTCGCCCTTCCTGCTGGTTGCCGCCATCCCCTCCCCAAAACCTCCTTGGTTGGTTTGGGCTTTCCCTTAACAACCTCTATCTCCAGTTAATTTTTTTCAAAAACAAAAAAGTCATGCATTAACCCCTTAACTGGGCGCACCAAGTCACGCTCTTCCATTTTACATTGAGTTACAAATAGTTGCCCAGTTAAGGGGTTAATGAGTTAATCTTCTTTTAGCTGTTTTCATTGTAAAGACAATGCTGTCAATATTGATGTTTTCAGTAGACATCAAATAATTGTAAATGAAACGATAAATCAATAAAGCTAGGTAAATTAGAAAAACCTCAAACTGGACATACTGTGAGAAAATGGACACCACCACCTGACTGCATAATAATAAAACTATGACAGATATAAGCATTTAAATTCTGCATAAAGAGAGGACATCATCATCATCATCATCATCATCATCATCATCATCATCAGAGGAGGAGGAGGAGGAGGAGGAGGAGGAGGAGGAGGAGGAGGAGGAGGGGAGGAGGAGGAGGAGGTACCTGAAGGCTGAGGTCCTTGTCCTTCAGCTGGACTCTGTATCAGTCGTACTGACACTTCAGTTCTCCACATATCCTGTGGTTCTCATCGGCATTAAGACGAGAATTTTCACATTCCTAAAATAACATGCTAATCATACAAGACCATAAATAGTAATGCTCTGTCAGAGCCATAGTTAAGTTCTAAGTTTAACAAACAAGTAACATCACTTGCAAATTCAACAGTACAACTCCAGATGCACACACACACACACACACACACACACACACACACACACACACACACATGAGCACAGCATACTACGACTGCCAAGGAGCTAACAAAACAATTAGACTTCATACAGACATGAATTTTTAAAAAGCTATAATTTCTATGGCTAAGCTGCTTAATAATGTCACTTAACCTGGCCTCAGAATTAGCTTCATGAGTGTATCCTGGCCAAAAGAAAATGGCTTAGCTGACAATTTCTTGAACAACAGCAAGCCACTATTACAACTTGGAAAACATAATCCTCCACATACAACATGCCACTGGTCTTTCTGCATCATTAATGATAAAGTAATACAAAAACTATCATACAAAGTTCTATCTATAAAATGGAACGAGTCTTAACTAGCAAATAAATGCTGCAATGGCTGAGCATCACACAGTGTGGAAGCGCATACCTTCAACGCAGCGGTCAGTTGCTGGGTACATCGTTCAATGATATTCACAGCCTCCTCGTAGTCAGCCTTCTGCTTCTTAATCACAGGAGCTTTCTCTTCAAACTCCTGCAATCAAACTGTAACTGCATCAGAACTATAGACACTGGAAATACTCATCAACACAGAAAGATCTCTAGACAACAACCTTCAAAATTCAAATTAATTCAGAGAAAAAAAACAGAGTGTATGAACCAAATCGATGAAATACTCAAACTGCATATGAGACATTAAGCACCTTAAGAATATTATCAATACAATCATTGAAGCGGTCATTTTCTTCTCTCTCATGTTGAAGAAGACTCAGAGTCGCTAAATATTGACCGTAGATCTAAAACAATAACAGCTCAAGCACAATAAATAGAATGCAATAGCAAAAGTTTACAAACTTGAAACGTTAAGTAACTCTTCAAATTTCACAGTGACAAATGCATGTTTACACTTCTGAACTTCATACAAACACACACCCACCCCACCCCAGTTCATCAAAATGTACAAATACACCATCAGCCAACACATCAACTGCCACTTGGAGCGATCTAATCTAATCCAAAACTTCTATGATGCCAGAGACACCTAATCAAAGTCATTCAAGATCCAAGTCAAATACAGGATATCCAGGTGAGAGTCTAGGGTGGATATGTCAGGTGAAAAGATGGATGGAACTGCAGGTCAACACTCCAACTTACACCCAACTACAGAAAACTCTTGCCCTCCTCCAAAAACACCCAAGCACTGTGGATTTTCTGGATTTCAAATGACTCTTTCTACAGAAAGCAACAAGCAAAGGTGGACCATCACAAATTACGTTAAAATGTCAGCCTGTCAACAATTTTTATTTGTCTTGATGTAAGGAGTCTATGACCTTCTATCCTTCTATGGGACAGAAGTTAGGGTTAGGTTAACCCTAACCTAATGCTGCATTTCTGTCTAAGCAGTTCACCTGAGTTTGTAACTTCTCTGTTATCAGTTTGCGCGCCATAAGGACACTTTCCTTTTTCCAGTGATGACTACAGTAAGACTCTGGTCTCTGGCAAGACTCATATCGATGGCAACTCCTGCAAATTCAAAGCATTGAGTCTTTTACTTGTTTTTTAATGCAACAATGTAAAGATACTCTCTTCACAGACTATTCTCAATAAAACTGATACCTATAAGCAAAATACAAGTAGGCAGTGGCGGCTCTAGGATTTGGCAAGTGGGGGCCGTTGAGGGGCAACTTCTAATCATGGGGGCCAACCATTTGTTGTTTAATGTATGTAGCATTAAGTATAGGGTCCCAACTGGGGGGCCACTGGGGGGGCCAGGCTCTCAATAGGGGCACGGGCCCCCTGGCCCCAGTGGAGCCACCACTGCAAGTAGGTAATCTTTCTTTACATTTGTTAAGGGCCAAAAAGACTCATATTAAAATATATATCTAAATACCTCCAGAATGAATTACTTTGTTTCTCAGGGACTAAGTAATTCAAGAAGAAATTAATGTATAATAATGAGGGGGAGTTATTATTATATGGGAGTTATCATAAAAAGCTATACCGGGAGACAAGATACAATTGATTTAATAAAACTCTGACATCACACAATGATAATCGTCTGATAAAAAATTTCCAGCGAAAACACCATAGGAACACAGAAAGTAAATTTCACCACTGTCGCAAGAAATTCAGAAATCTTCAAAATACGGTAACATACGCTCTTCCAACAGCATAATATGTATTCATCGGCTGACAGCAACCCTCCTTTTAAAATAACTCGACATATTTCTTCGTATTTTCCTAAGAAACACTGGACTCGTTCGCCAGAGAAAGACAACTCGTGTCAAAGCCTTAATTAGATTCTCTCCAAAATCTCACCTCCACATGAAAATATCTAAAATTCCAGGGTTCAGTCCACTTTAAGGCACCTATTTCTTATAAACGAACGGCTGTTGACGAAGGATGTCAAACGCAAACGGTGATTTTTAAAGATTTAATTAACAAAAAATATAAACGCCCATAACAGCTCGCAAGAGTCGGAAACCGGAAGCCCTTCTTCTAGTGACCTCTACACCATAGATTTATTATCATCACTAGATGCCGTCTATCTATGGCAAAGTCAGACCAAAGTTGAAGCCAAAAATCCACCATTTTGGTACAATGTTGTCATGGTAACCATTGTCTATATATATCTACAGCTTATATATTTGTTTGAAACACACGACAGCCATAGACTTTAATATCTATTATAATAAATCTATGATGACAGCATTGTATGATTGTACTAAAATCTAGTAAAATGGCAGAAATCTGGCTTCATTTTCTGATACCATAGACTCTGTCTTGTGATATTAAAGTCTATGCTCTACACAACTCAATGCAATGAAACCTTAACCAGTAATTAATTCAATAAGTAAGAACTTCCATAGAAATACAAAATAGCCACACATAACAAATTATTTGAGTTGAGACACTCAGCTTGGTGTTTGCAATTGTAAGCCATTCTTTTGCTGAAAGTTCAATCTAAGATGTATGTATAATGCTTAATAAAGATCAAGTAACTACAAGATTATTCTGTCTGTACAATGCATGATAAAGAATACTAACAGTCTCATCTAAACAGGATTCGTCAGAGGCCAATGCACGACACTCTCAACTAGCCTTCCTCAGTCTCTCACTGTTTCTCTCATATTGATCCGTCTCATATTGATCCGTTCTAGAGCTCTATTCAATAGGTGTTATATACTGCACTGTGTTTATTTATCATTTCATAACATTAGTCCAAACAATGCAATTACTGTAAAAAAAAAAAAAAAAATATTGGAATAACAATTAGGAGTTGCATCAAACAATTCACCCAATCCTTTAAAGTCGCGGAGCACACTTGACGAGAGATTCAGAAATTCGTCAGATGACAATTCCCAACACTAAGAACGTCCATTGACTTGTCAACACTAACAAGTGATCAATCTGCACTAATATGGTTTCCATCCAGAAACTAAATGGACAAATTATCTCTCACTTAGATAATACTGTACAGGGTAAACATTCAAAATGAAAAGGACTTTCAATCAATTGAAACAAAAAGACGAAAAACAATGACAATACAAACACAGTCAGATGGTAACGTCGTTCAGCCACTCGAAGGGTTTATCCGCAACAATGACCCAAAAAGAAAATGCTGAATTATAGGAAACTTTGCAAGAACCTACAACACAAATCACATCAACTACAAAACTGTAACAAAATTCAGATCATGGATGGTCTCAAGATATTGTAGCATTTAATTGGGTCTTTCAAATAATGGATTTCTAATCATTAATAGCACCCTTCAATTGTCTATTAATCAGTACATTAGTTCACACTCACCAGTGCACAAGACCACCGTCTGATCCCAAAATACGACAAACAGCATTTGAGAAATTAGTTTCTGCTTAGTGAAGCAGCAAAATATAAGGTAGAAAAAGCATCGACACAAGAAGCAATTGTCCGCTAATTTCCAGGATACGTAAACTTCTGTCTGAGGCAGCAAAATGCTCAGATAGGTTCCACTCTTCGGCATCACTGACCTCTGCTTTGTACATTTTGACGAGACCGGCATTAACTTTGCTCCATGTTGGGACTCCACTAATATTCCACAGTTGGTTACAATGTTCTGCAAACGGTCCTGTCTTCACCTGCACAGACAAATGTTCTGTCATCTTCAAAACAGCTTTGAAAGTGTAAAAAGGTATCAGAAACCAGTATTTATGAAAGTCGAATATTTCTTCCTTAAACATCAATTCATTAATATTAAATTTAAACTATATTAAACTTTTATATATAAAAATATTTGAACTATATTCAAATTCAAATTACAAATGTAACAAATTGTTTAATTGTGCAAGCCTAGACAATGACAAAGGAAGAAATACTATTTTAGATATCAAAGCTTGCAGCATAATACCTTGTGAACATACTGATTACAGCCTAAGAACATGTAATCTTTTGAAAAGGAACCACATATTTCCTGATCAAGAAAAGATTTCGGCTTCAGACGAGGATAATCTAAAAAGTTCCAACAGCACAATTTGGAATTAACGTGCAGTAAAAATTACTGTTGTATGAATATAATTAGAAAAAAACGCAAATAAGAACCAGGAACAAAGAATCTGGCTTACCTAGAAGCTGAGAACTTCCCCAAATAAAGGGAACGAACTGATAATCATCAAGATTCCAAACTCCTTGACTGCCAGCAGGCTCCAGTTTGTACGTCACCTGAACTTTACGCATCAGCTTGATATACCTGGGAAAAAGCAAATCAATGGACCTGGGAAAATAAGATGCTGCTCCTGGGAAAAACATAAGAACAGATATACAAATGTACAAAGTTATTGATATGAATGTATATTTAAGACAGATGTACTTCGTATACTTCCTAAGGCAAAGTTAGTGCCACACTGGAATGTGTATGGTCTGGCACTGAACTCTCCACGTACCGGGCAAGCAGTGATGCAGATGGCTTACGACATTAATCTACAGAGTACTTTGCATTGCTTTCTCCAGACCCATGCTTTACCTTTGCAGCTTAACGCTGTTACCGATTTAACTATTCTTAAGCTAAGAACGACTTGGTTGGCCACCGGTGTAGCATATTATAATGACTCCCATATAATAATAACTCCCCTCTCATTATTATATGTATAATAAAGACTCCCCCCTCATTATTATATATATAATAATAACTCTCTCCATATTATAATAACTCCCCAGAAGAAGTAGGCCTAAAAATTGAACAAAATAACCCCAATTTATAAAAATGTCTCTAAAATGGTTATATAAAATTATAGACCCATTTCCAATCTCCCAGTTTTCCTAAAATTCCTGAAAGGGCAATGCTTACCAGAATGTTAAACTACTTAGATGCATTTAATATGCTATCCACTGATCAATATGGTTTCAGCCCTATTTCTCCACTTAAATGCCAATAATGAATTTAATTGATACCAAAACAACAAATTTTGAATCCCACAAGCACACTATTGGAACAATCCTCGATATAAAAAAGCTTTTGGTGTTCTAGACCATGGTATCTCAGCTGGCTTCTGAAAAACTAAGGGAGTTATTATAATATAGAGAGAGTTATTATTATATATATAATAATGATGGGGGAGTCATTATTATATATATAATAATGAGGGGGGAGTTATTATTATATGGGAGTCATTATAATATACTATACCGGTATAGTATATTATAATGACTCCCATATAATAATAACTCCCCCTTCATTATTATATATATAATAATGACTCCCCCCATCATTATTATATATATAATAATAACTCTCTCTATATTATAATAACTCCCTTAGTTTTTCAGAAGCCAGCTGAGATACCATGGCCTAGAGCACCAAAAGCTTTTTTTTATATCGATGATTGTTCCAATAGTGTGCTTGTGGGATTAAAAATTTGTTGTTTTGGTATCAATTAAATTCATTATTGGCATTTAAGTGAAGAAATAGGGCTGGAATCATATTGATCAGTGGATAGCATATTAAATGCATCTAAGTAGTTTAACATTCTGGTAAGCATTGCTCTTTCAGGAATTTTAGGAAAACTGGGACATTGGAAATGGGTCTATAATTTGATATAACCATTTTAGAGACATTTTTATAAATTGGGGTTAGTTTTCAATTATTATTTCCTCTGGGATTTTTCCTGTAAGAATAGAAGAATCTTTGATATCAGACATAAGTTCATCTATATATTCAACACAGAGAATAATTATATTTTGATTTAGTTCATCATATCCAGATGGATTTTTACATTTAAGATTAACTATAATATCTGTAACCTCTTCTGGTGTAGTTGGATAAATTTGAAAGGAGTTATTAGACGAAATGTTTACAAAATTATCATCTATCTGATCTAATGTATTAGAAGGCTGGATTTTTTAAGCTGTTTCGTGACCTATATTTAGTTGTTGAATCAATTGGAAATAGATTTCTTGTCATCCAAATATGTGTCATTGCCTTCTGTGCTAAGGAGAGTTATAGATTTAGTTGTATTATTATTATTGTTGTTGTTTAACGATTCATTAATATAGTTCCATGTAGTGGTAGTCTACTAGCGTTTGTGCTGTCTCTTATGTTGTTTGAATGGCATGTCATTTCAGCTTGTTTCATTATTATTTGTTTGACCCATATCAATCCAATTTTTCTTTCAGCATTCCATTAACATTTTCTAATTTGATATGACACATAAGTGGGTCAGCTAACATTTATTTCTTATATTTACATTTTTTATTGAAAATATAGTCTTAAAGTCATGCACCATGAGAGGGTGCGCTAGTAACTTAGCAGTAAAATATGCTATATACAGGCAGTTTTTATGTACTTCTGCAATAAAATAACAAATCAGTGTTTTATCCAGTCCCCAGGCCTGGGGGCAACTTCACGTGGCTCGAGGGAAGAGACGCAGTTCAATGCAAACATCTACGTAAGTGCTGGGATTGGGGGAGATGCTGTGCTTGGGGATCTCCCCTAACAGGCCTGAATAAAACAATGTTATAAATAATCACTTATTGCCATGAAAGGCATTGAAACAATGGATATGCAAGCCAATGTTTCATTTCTGGCATCTTTTCCTCGTATTCTTGCCACATTGTCCACAGCACCTCTGCATGCATGCAAGTCATTAAAGTAATGGCCCATATTTCCAAAGGCACACGGCTGTCAAGAGGCTTTGGCTTTCCAGATCGACCAAGTTTGGCAGTGTTGGCATGAATACCAAAAAGATCTAGTAGTTTCCTTGATATTATGGTGCACATCTATACAAAATCCTTGCATTCTGCACCATTATGTCGATGATGTAGGCAGAGCTTCTCATTGACATATGATATAATGACACATTCTGGTCAGCCTGATCCACTCCAACCATTGCTGTATTATAACATCGCACAACATTAGGCTGAGATTCTGTATGCTGACTCATTGGTTCTGAGATCTGCACCAGAGTGATGCACTGAAAAATGGTTCCAGTCCAATGGCATTCGATGCCAAGTACATAATCGTTTTCACCATCACTCTCTCCAATTCTTCCAGTGCTTTAGTAGTGCTAGATGCAATTATAGTCGCTTTAACACGAATCTGTTTTCCAGTCATATTATTGACAGTGCCTTCATTTTCATCCCCATAACCTTCATCAGATCCCAAACCATATACTGTAGGTCTAAGGTTTCGCGACAATTCGCCTACAGACCTTACGTCTATGACAATTCGTCTACAGACTGTTGGTCTACCAACAGTAGGTCTACTACGATACCCTACCCCTAAAATTCTGTAAATGAATTGTCGTTATCTGAGATTCGGTTTTGGAGAATTGCAGTTTTGACTTTTTCTGAATACAAATTTATATCTGAATTAAAATTTATAAGAAAAAGTTGTCAATCAAAGTTTTGCTATATGGGGTATATCTTTAAGGCTCATTAATAGTTGGCATGAAACAATTTGCCAACATCATGTTGATAAAACATTCTGGTGGTTCATGAGACTCAGTTTTTTATGAGTCAATATTAAAATATCCCATAATTATTACTTTTTCAATGTTTCATTACCTAAGGGCTAATATAATTCAACGTTGAAAGAGTCCGTGGATGTTCTTGGAGGTCTATAGTAACTAACCGAGTAGTTTAGAGTCAGTAGGAGTCGAGTAGCTGACTCGAGTAAGAACCGGAAATACATGATTTTTGCGTCATGGCCCTCATTTAACCAAAGCAGAACGCTAGATACAGTTACATATCAATTTTTCGGATATTCAAGCGTATTCAAGCGTAGTATAACAGAAGTTACAGAACAGAAACTATTTTGCCGGTAATAATGGTAGGCCAAATTTTAATGAAATTCTTTGGTTATTCTTTAGTTATCTATTCTATTCCTTATTTAGTTATTCTATGCAGTACTCGACTCCAAAAAATTACTCGACTCAATTTGGAGTCGAGTACTCACAAGTTACTCGAGTTACTCGGCGCAGCCCTAGTCTATAGTTACAGAGCACTATAAGATTTTTCGTTTTATTTGGCTGAATGTTGATTCTAATGTATTCAAAAACTTTGGGAGTTATGTATATCAATTTCTTAAAACTTGAGATTATTCTCAATCATAAACAGGGCGCAATTTTTTATGGGAATGGGGATTTCCCCCTGCCCAACTGCATCCCCCCACTGCTACATCCCCCCACAACTACATCCCCCCACTGCAACATTTCCCCAACAACTACATCCCCCAAGCTCGACATATTCCCACCAATATTCCCCCCACTGCTCCAGTCACAAATTGCACCCCTAATCATAAGCCCTACATCAACTCTGGTAGCATTACTTCTAGCTTTATGTATAAATGTATATCCAAGAACATAAACATTATCCCAATTTGACATAGAGCAAATGCGTCAGCATCTTCAGTTATGCTTGGAGCAAGGCAATATGCATCCATTTCCTAAATCTGCAAAGAAATGTAAACAACGAAAATCGAAAGTGACGAAAATCGAGTTATATTTGTGATTTCTAACATTTTCAATACGAATAACTATGTACATTACATGAATGTAAATCCTTCAACTGAGATGAAAATAGACTTTAGATTAGAAGTACGTAAATTGGATTCACGTGGATTCAATGATCTAATTTTGACCGATTGTTCAGAAGAAGGAAAGAGTCAATCTATGGTTGAAGACAAAGAGAAACCGCATCCATGTTCAAAGTGCAATATATCATTTAAATTGAAATCACATTTGAGGCAACACATGAGAATCCACACTGGAGAGAAACCCTTTGATTGTTCTGTTTGTGGGATGATGTTTAACTGGGCAAATTGTCTAAATCAGCACATGAGAATCCACACTGGAGAGAAACCCTTTGATTGTTCTGTTTGTGGAATGATGTTTAACTGGGCAAACTGTCTAAATCAGCATAAGAGAATCCACACTGGAGAGAAACACTTCGATTTTTCTGTTTGTGGGATGATGTTTAACTGGGCAAATTGTCTAAATCAGCACATGAGAATCCACACTGGAGAGAAACCCTTTGAATGTTCTGTTTGTGGGATGATGTTTAACTGGGCAAACTGTCTAAATCAGCACATGAGAATCCACACTGGAGAGAAACCCTTTGAATGTTCTGTTTGTGGGATGATGTTTAACTGGGCAAACTGTCTAAATCAGCACATGAGAATCCACACTGGAGAGAAACCATTTGATTGTTCTGTTTGTGGAATGATGTTTAACTGGGCAAACTGTCTAAATCAGCACATGAGAATCCACACTGGAGAGAAACCCTTTGATTGTTCTGTTTGTGGGATGATGTTTAACTGGGCAAACTGTCTAAATCAGCACATGAGAATCCACACTGGAGAGAAACCATTTGATTGTTCTGTTTGTGGGATGATGTTTAACTGGGCAAACTGTCTAAATCAGCACATGAGAATCCACACTGGAGAGAAACCCTTTGATTGTTCTGTTTGTGGGATGATGTTTAACTGGGCAAACTGTCTAAATCAGCACATGAGAATCCACACTGGAGAGAAACCCTTTGATTGTTCTGTTTGTGGGATGATGTTTAACTGGGCAAACTGTCTAAATCAGCACATGAGAATCCACACTGGAGAGAAACCCTTTGATTGTTCTGTTTGTGGGATGATGTTTAACTGGGCAAACTGTCTAAATCAGCACATGAGAATCCACACTGGAGAGAAACCCTTTGATTGTTCTGTTTGTGGGATGATGTTTAACTGGGCAAACTGTCTAAATCAGCACATGAGAATCTACACTGGATAGAAACCCTTTGAATGTTCTGTTTGTGGAATGATGTTTAACTGGGCAAATTGTCGAAATCAACACATGAACATTCACACTGGAGAGAAACCCTTTGATTGTTCTGTTTGTGGAATGATGTTTAACTGGGCAAAGTGTCAAAATCAGCACATGAGAATCCACACTGGAGAGAAACCTTTTGATTGTTCTGTTTGTGGGATGATGTTTAACTGGGCAAACTGTCTAAATCAGCACATGAACATTCACACTGGAGAGAAACCCTTTGATTGTTCTGTTTGTGGAATGATGTTTAACTGGGCAAATTGTCGAAATCAACACATGAACATTCACACTGGAGAGAAACCCTTTGATTGTTCTGTTTGTGGGATGATGTTTAACTGGGCAAATAGTCGAAATCGACACATGAGAATCCACAGTAGAGAAAAGCCATTGAATGCCTCTCCTGGGCAGTGAAACATTCTCATTTGATTCAATGACTGTTGAAACTGATTAAGCACAGTTTATTTCTGAGGCTTTTGTAGAAAAGACATCTATATCAACTCATTTCATTTGTTGTGAATAGTTCTGAATTGCTTGCATGGTTTTCCATACAAGTGGTGATATTTTCAAGCAATTAATATTACAGCTTATTATTGTTCACAACTTATATAGATGCTCAATGGAAATGTTTTATCTTTGGCAATTGTTCTCAAGTGTTTTGCAATTTTGTTTTGATCCTTTTGAATATAATTTTGAAAAAGCAGTTGCAAAATGTTCTGTCACTGAATTATTTGTCTGATCTTTTCATTGCTTTAATATTCGTTGATGAAACTGTAAGAGGGACTTATTTTATTGTTCATAAAATAGGGCATTGTTGTTGCTCCACTTGATGTTCGCTTATTACATACTTACTTTTCCTGTAGCTTCCGAATTGTTTGTAGCCACCATCACCACCACCAGCACCCTTCACCATGATCATTGTTCTTATTTAGAAACATTAGTAATATTAGATGTTTTATGTAGCGGTTTGGAATATACATTCGTAGAAGAAGCCTTTATTACTAAGTTAGTAACGTTTATTAATGCAATTCAGTTCTGTTTTGCATGTTTTGTATCTGTCATTGCTGTTTTTCATATAATTTCATGTTATTCCGATAACGAATTTTCACTTATAATATATATATATATATATATATATATATATATATATATATATATATATAAAGTAATTAGACTTTCTTTAAACTTCATATTTCCCTTCCAAGACATTTAGAGCTTGCTGTGTGCATAATCCTCTCATTAAATGTCCAGCATACTGTCTTTTCCCTTTAGCAATCTCTTTCATCAGGGTCTTTCTGTTTTCCATTCTCTTCAAAAATTCTTCATTACTTATTTTATCCATCCAACTGATTTTTAGCATCCTTCTGAAACACCACATTTTAAATGCATCAATATTCTTTTGAATAGTTTTTGTTATTGTAAATAATTAGGTCTAACATTTAAAATTGAAGTTAGTGGCGATAGGCCTACTTCTTCTGGGGAGTTATTATAATATAGAGAGAGTTATTATTATATATATAATAATGAGGGGGGAGTCTTTATTATATATATAATAATGAGGGGGGAGTTATTATTATATGGGAGTCATTATAATATGCTACACCGGCACCAAGACTCAATCCCAGGATGGTCAGTGGTCACCCATCCAAGTATCTGCTGTGCTCAATATTGCTTAACTTTGGCATCTTCAAAAGAATCAGTTATGCAACTTCATGCAGGTGAATTAACATATCTTTAATCAAAACAGATATTTCTAAGTTAGTAATATATATTAACTAATATATATATTTCTAAGAAACTTTATGCCATAAACATTAGCGAAAACCTTTTGAAAGCAGAACTGAATGAGAGATAGAAAAATGAAATCAGTCTTCACCTGGCAAAGACCTTCAACACGATGGCACAATATTCGTCTGATGTACAAGCTCCGATCTTGAAGAGACACCAGAGGAACGCAACGAAAGACATCTCGTGGCCTAAATACATACAGCATCGTCTAACTACATAATTATAGCCTCCTCATCTATGATAACAATAATAACACCAGAAACAGACAGGGTTCCAACACAAAAACAGCAATTTTCAAAAATTTTTAAATATCAGTACCGGTACTCGTGCTTTTCTAGAATTACATGACAGACTGTATCGAATACAAAACAGAGCCAGATACCTGTTCCATAATCAATTTGTGTTGAATTTCCAAACCCCTCAACAAGATAAACAGAAATTTCTGGAGCTGCTTTGTGAAATTTGTCTTCAAAAACTTCATTCAATAGACTCTCAGCATTCTGAAAAATATCCATCAAAAACTGTTGACAGTTCAAATAAATAAAATCACAAACTATCCACAGGCAAAGATGATAGACTACTTGTTTAGCCAAGAAACTTGCATCGCTTCTTACAAAGTCATTACAACTGAAGCTTAAACAAGCAGCTGTTTACTTTTAAAATGCCCAAAACCACAAAAAACAATGTACAATATGCATACTAGCAATCAAGCATTTTAGCAAAGAATGACATTCTGATTTTACTGAATTTAGCCATTACAAGTCACTGTTTATACACCCCACACCCCCTTAATCATAACTAACCTGTTGCAGCCGACCAGACCAATCTCTGAATGCTTTGTTTCCAAATCTCTGTGGCTGCTCGAGAGGAGGAATTTCATCTACATATTTGTCGAGTGTCTGAAGGAGAATCAGATTTTCCGTCCCCTAAACAGTCACATCATAATTACATCATCACTCAAGACCAAGTATAACCGAATAAGACGACATAATTAAAAAAACCTTCTCTGTTCACTTGGTTGCAGCTTTTAAATGCCACACCAAATCACAGCATCTCTCATTTAGTCTAACAGTTCACATATTGAGTGTGTGTGGGTGTGTGTGTGTGTGTGTGTGTGTGTGTGTGTGCACCATTGTAAACAACTCTAAAACAGATACATCAATACAAAGTCTCCAACAACCGGTAACAACTAAAAACATACATTCACAGATAACATTCAAAGAAAAAGCACTGAGAATAAGATTTAAACTATCCAAGAGAAAAAGCAACAAAGACTTAATTTTGACAGATGGCAGTTTTATCTCAGCTTCTTGTTTTTAACTGCACCATTCGTGGCAGAGATGAAGCCAAGTAAATCTAGATAAGCCTAAAATCAAAACCTCTACCAGTCATTTCAAATTGAAGTCTACATATTTCATATTTAAAGAAGTTAAGCGACAGTTTCAAGGACTACCAGTAATACTAATTTTAGCTCACAGCAAATGGCCCAATCATATGCCATTTTCAGTGCAGACACTGCTGCAGCAGCAATAGGCCTCTTGAAGCACATTTCATGCTTCAAAGCAGATAAAGGAGTTTGCATGTTTATCGTGAGACTGAGATCGATCATCTATTGAGGCTTTCGTAAAATTGCCAGACTTAAGGTGAGCCACAGTTAGCGGTTTCAAAAATTGGATAGTGAAGCCGCCACACCCTTGGTTCAAAATGTTCAATGTAGTTTTATTATAGTTCAGTATAAACATGGTGAGAACCTGCTATATCCATCTATCCATCGTTCCATCCATCCATCCATCCAACCATCCACCCACCCTTTCAGAGCAATTAGAAAACATTAATCTCTTATCAAAATCAATTAGGACTAAAATACTCTCATTAAAACACAAAAAGTCATAAAATATTCGTAATTTCTTATTACCTCTGATTTTTCCCATTTTTGCCGATATCCTCAGGCAGGTGAATTTCTTTCTTTGGTTTCACAAAAACATGACTTTCCAAATTGATGGCCTTGACTTGAGTTTCTAAAATCATAATTACACTTCACATTCAATCCAATAAACCATAACATAAATAAATAATAACAAGGTTTAAAGTGGTTCGGCCCTGTGTGTCCTCTAGTAGGCCTCCTTGTCCTCTTGTCTTTAAATCTACATGTGCAAATCTTAGTAGTATATAATATA
The DNA here is from genome assembly GCA_018105865.1 of Metaphire vulgaris. NCBI lineage: Eukaryota > Metazoa > Annelida > Clitellata > Crassiclitellata > Megascolecidae > Metaphire > Metaphire vulgaris. The sequence continues at coordinate 31,389 of CM030842.1, forward strand.
CAAACTGCCATAATATACTGTATAACTGCTAAAACAACAATGCAAGATTAGTCGCGTTGGTCACCATGTCCGGCAGCGAGTTCCAGAGGATGGGATTCCCCCGGGTGACACCAGACCAATCGGCGGTTTAATTATTTTGCGGGCAGCCCGCAAAATAGACACTTTCTTGTATATAAATAACATCAAGCTAAAATACACTTATTAAAGATTCTCAACGACGTACGTCAGTGACCGTCGACAGATTTATCTGCGCATCAAGTATTAAGGCGCTAAATAAATGCACCTCTTGAATTAAAGACGCTACATAAATTCGTCGATTGACAGGGTCTTCCTGGTTCCCTCTTAGATTTACTAATATTATTAAAGTCTATTAATTGTCTTCACCTCGTGTATTATTACTCCAAGACCTCGATCTTCGGCCATGTTGGTTAACAGAGAGTGTTGTCGCTGAGCTTTTTAGAAATCTAAGTAGAACCTATTTTGCTAAGGATTGGGAGAGATAGTTGTGGCGTGGCGTCTTAGCAGACTTAATTGTCAGAATTTACAGAACGCTAAGAGCACCAGTATTGCCTTCGAGGGGGCCACCCACTTATAGTAACAGTCTACAAGCGACAAAAAGTATAGGGAACTCGTTGACGACCTTCTTTTGCCCGGCCGACAACCCACCTTGCCTATAGCTATTTCAAGAAAGATTAAGCGCATAAGAAAAGCAGCTTTTACTGTACTATACCCACAGTGCTATATAGATTTACGAGATCTTACATACTTACTTTATATACTTGTTTTCTTATCGTGTTTTGAGAATCAGCGTGCAACAAAGCTGCCTCTCGGGACCTACCTTTGGGCCGCGGCCCACAGGTTGAAAACCGTTAATTAAGCTGCTATGAATAATAATAATAATAATAATAATAATAATAATAATAATAATAATATTAAACTTCTATAGCACCATTTCTAATATCCGTCGGTGGTATCAATCGATGGTACTTTAAATCCGTCAGCAAAATACCAGGTCATTCCAGAGATACGTCAATCTCTTATGATGTAAATAATTTAAAAATTCGCTATTGGATGTTTTAAATTTGTCAAATTATTATGATTGGCGAATGACCGACAATTTAGATAAATAACATATCGACATGTGCATTACGAAGTGGTGTTATAGAAGTTTAAGATTATATGAGCCTAAAATTTGCTTAATGTCCGATGACTTCTCTACACGATCGAGTTGTTTCAAGATATGACTTGCCTGCATGCGTACTATGTGGATGGCCCCTATCACTAGTCTGGGTATTCTATCTCAATTTTATCCTAGAGCGTTCGAAATGCCACAAAAAATGGTGAGTCGTTTGAATCGACATTAGGGGCCGTCCATATAGTACGTACGCAAAAACCTCATATTTTCAAACCCCTCCCGCTCTTGCTCGCCGTACATTTTGGTTTGAAATTGATACCCTGTTTGACATTGTCCTGCAGAAGAACTATTCCACAGTACTATTCCAAAAGATATGCAAACATTCAGAAGAGCGATGAAACGAATTATATCCACATTTTCTTGTGTCCAGGGGCTTCTATCCCTATTTCAGGCGGGCTCAGTGTGCGCCCGGAAAAAAATGGGGGGGGGGAAATATTTTGCTTTCAAAACCGTTATATAAACTATTAATAAGCTAAATGATGCTACTTATCTTAACTGAACTGACACTGATATTGAATCAAAATAACACTGATCGTGACGTAATCAGTGGCGTCATTATGGGAGAGGGGGCCGTGGCCCCCAAAGGAAATGAACAAATTAATTTATAATGTATTAATGCGCAAAAATTGCAAACATTGCAAAAAAATTGCCCAAAAATATAAAAAAATGCTAATTTGCCAACATTGGCCCTAAAATTTGCCAAAATTGCTCAACATTTTCCAAAATTTTGCAACAAATTTGCAAAAATGCCTAAGATTTGCCAAAATTTGCCAAAAATTAGCCAAAAAATTATCTTACCCCAAGAAAAGTGTGAAATGATGCTACTGGTCGTAATCAATGGTACATGATAGCTATGCCTAATACAAAGGATAAAAAGCTGAAAATAATACAAAAGTCTACAAGGGAGCAAATTAGCAGAGGGAATTTGTAATTTGGGGGAGAGTGAATTTGTATTTTTTTTGGGGGGGGGGGGGGAATTGAGCCCGGCTTCAAGGGGGGGATAGAAGCCGCTGCTTGTGTCCCCATCTTCATTGCATCAAACCGTGCTAGTATAATCAGTATATTCTATCTCAATTTTATTTTCGAGCGTTCGAAATACCACGAAAAATGGAGCCGTCCATATAGAACGTACGCAAAAAGTCGTACTTTTAACCCATCCAACTGTTGCATACCGTACATTTTGGTTAAAAATTGATACAATGTTTGACGTTGTCTTGCAGAAGGACTATTTATTCCTACAGTACTATTCCAAAAGATATGCAAAAATTCTGAAGCGTGATTAAACGAATTATATCCACATTTTCTTGTGTCCCCATCTTCATTACATCAAACCGTGCTAGTATATTCTATCCCAATGTTATTCTATGGCGTTCGATATGTCACGAAAAATGATGAGTCGTTTGAAACGACATTAAGGGTCGTCAACCCTAACCGTCTACCTCAATATTATTCTAGAGCGTTCGAAATGCCACCAAAAATGGTGAGCCCTTTGAAACGACATTAGGGGCCGTCCATATAGTACGTACGCAAAAACGTCATATTTGCAACCCCCTCCCGCTGTTGCACACCGTACGTTTTGGTTTAAAATTGATACCCTGTTTGATATTGTTCTGCAGAAGGACTATTCCACCATACTATTCCAAAAGATATGCAAAAATTTAGAAGAGCGATGAAACGAATTAGGCCTATATCCAAATTTTCTTGTGTCCCCCATCTTCATTGTATCAAACCGTGCTAGTATAATCAGTATATTCTATCTCAATGTTATTCTAGAGCGTTCGAAATACCACGAAAAATGATGAGCCGTTTGGAACGACATTAGGGGCTGTCCATATAGTACGTACGCAAAAACCTCATATTTTCAATCCCTCCCTCTGTTGCACACCGTACATTTTGGTTTAAAATTGATACCCTGTTTGACATTGTCCTGCAAAAGTACTATACCACAGTACTATTCCAAAAGATATGCAAAAATTCAGAAGAGTGATGAAACGAATTATATTCACATTTTCTTGTGTCCCCATCTTCATTACATCAAACCGTGTTAGTATAATCAGCATATTTTATACCAATGTTATTCTATGGCGCTCGAAATGTCACGAAAAATGATGAGTCGTTTGAAACGACATTAGGGGCCGTCCATATAGAACGTACGCAAAAAAGACATATTTTCAATCCCACACCCTGTTGCACACAGTACATTTTGGTTAAAAATCTATACCCTGTTTGACATTGTACTGCAGAAGGACTATTTATTCCTACAGTACTATTCCAAAAGATATGCAAAAATTCAGAAGAGTGATGAAACGAATTATACCCACCCACCCACACACCCACCCACCCACACACACACACACACACACACACACACACACACACACACACACACACACATATATATATATATATATATATATATATATATATATATATATATATATATATATATATATATATATGAGATCGCCGAGAAGGCCCGCGATCATCCATGACAAATTAACAAAATCATCAGTCATGCCACATTTGTAATCAGAAATTTGAAAAATGATATGGACAATAGATATAGTTCTAAAGTTTCTATTTAATAACTTATTTTTGCAAAGAGAAAGAGAGAGAGAGAGAGAGAGAGAGAGAGAGAGAGAGAGAGAGAGAGAGAGAGAGAGAGAGAGAGAGAGAGATATTCTATCCCAATTTTATTCTAGAGCGTTCGAAATGCCACCAAAAATGGTGAGCCCTTTGAAACGACATTAGGGGCCGTCCATATAGTACGTACGCAAAAACCTCATATTTTCAAACCCCTCCCGCTGTTGCACGCCGTACATTTTGGTTTAAAATTGATACCCTGTTTGATATTGTCCTGCAGAAGAACTATTCCACAGTACTATTCCAAAAGATATGCAAAAATTCAGAAGAGCGATGAACCGAATTATATCCACATTTTCTTGCGTCCCCATCTTCATTGCATCAAACCGTACTAGGGTAGGAAATATATTCTGTATCACTTTGATTCTAGATCATTTGAAATGCCACGAAAAATGGTGAGCTATTTAGGCAGTGGCGGCTCTAGGATTTGGCAAATGGTGGGCCGTTGGGGTGGCAGCTTCTAATCATGAGGAGCCATCTATTTGTTGTTTAATGTATGAAGCATTAAGTATAGGGTCCCAACTGGGGGGGCAGGCACTCAATAGGGGGCACGGGCCCCCTGCCCCCCGGTGAAGCCGCCACTGCATTTAGGTCGACATTATACAAAGTCTTTCAGATATCTATTCTGTCATGTGCCTGAAAAGTCGATCGAGAGATAAGAAGGGTCTTAAGAGAGCTGGTTTCTTGTATCACAGGTTTAATAGACCACAAAAATATTATAACAGTGAAACCCTGTTTGACACCGTTCCGAAAGAATCGAGAACTGCGTCATAGCCATCAACGCACTGCGGATAGCCGTTTCCGCACTGCCTATAGACTTTCAGAAATCTATTCTCTGTCACTCCTAACCCTAACTCCTAACCCAAATGCCCCCATCTGACCTCAGACCACCTATCAGATTGGCGCAAATCCGGTGAGAAAGTTTTATGTGGAGGGAGTGTGTGGAGCTGGAGTAAGGAATTTGACACGCCAGCCTCTTTCCCTCCCCCCAACCCAAAATTCCAGGCGACTCCGCTGATATCTTGTGGAATGACTATAGTCGGTCGATCGAGGTAAGGGCTGCGTATTATGATATCTGGTTCATTATACAACAGGTTTTATATACATCACAAACAAGTTTTAAAATTAATTCGCTGAGAGAAGCCAATGCCTGTTGAATAGAGGGCGTATAGCACCTAGATATGCAAAAATCTAATCGATTTGAAGACATTCTCTGCCAAAATCCATTATTTTCCTCTTGTCCCATCTTCATTGCTTTAATCTTTGCAAGAATAACAAACAACATCAACCCCAATTTCGACCTACAGGGCATGAAATAGAGCACTCCATCCATTTCATACTACAGTACACACTAACACCATTTATTGTAGGAGAACGAGGGCATCAACTAAATGAAAGTCCTGCCGAATATCTTGCATTAGCGTCGTCACGTGGGAGGGGCACAACCGCACCCCCCCCCCAACCTGACCCAAGACCACCTATCAGATTCGCGCAAATCCGGTCGGAAAGTTTTTTGTGGAGGGATGTGTCGGGTAGGGGTAAGAATCTGACACGCCAGCCCCTTTTGCCCCCTCACCCAAAAATTCCTGACGACACCACTGCAGATCATACTGTGGCCATCAAATGGTACAACCGTACCATGGCTAAAACGATTAGTCCAAATCGTGAATCGTTCACCAAAATTCGTAATACAGTGATGGGCACACAATTTTATCCGAGGGCCGCAAAAGTGTCTCCAATGACAGCAGAGAACCGCGTATATTTTTCGGCATTTAGAATTAAATTTTTAAATAGTTTCCAAAACGGCTTTAACACAGCGTATTACACTGTGCAGTGTAAGTAATTGTTAAAAAACCCAAAACTGTCAAGTCGAAGAAAAGTTAATAAATATTAAAAGCATTATTTATGCAGTAGTTAACGATCAAGCGCCAAAGTGAAAATCCAATTTCAATGCTTAAATTTCCACTAAGGTGTTGTTCAACGTTTTATGTTTTAGACGGCTGCACATTAATGTAGTATCTCCCGATATCGGGGGCCGCACAAAAGGGCTTCGAGGGCGCATGTGGCCAGCGGGCCTCACTTTGCCCATCCCCGTCTTAATAACAGCCAAATAACTGTTTACAAGGTGCTATATTTTCAATGTGGTTCCTCACCTTGAATTCATAATTGTTGGTGATTAAGAAATTGAGATGTAAATTATTTCATTTCCAATAAAATCAGTGAAATGTGACCGAAAACATTAGGAACTTTCGACATGCAAATTAAACATATTTAGGTCAAGCCGAGGTCAGCCACGCCTATTTTTGGTGATACCCAGAGTAAGCAAGAAAGTCAGTTTTGGTGATGATAATAATAATACATACGAACAAGCATTTGGTCTGGAAATGGCCACTAATTGGTTGGGGGCATTATTAAGTCTGTTTTTCATAAAATGCAATAACTGTGTCAGTCATTGTCGCATTGAATACACATGTCGTCATAGAATTGCGCAAATGTGAATTTATATTAAGAATGTGCACACATTAACAAAACGCTATCTTGGACTCTTGCAGTCACCCACTCCCAAATTTGAGGGGTACATAGGAGCAAAATCTTCTAACAGTCCAAGGTATATGAATCAGCAATAAAAAAAGGTGGGAACAAAATGGTCACGGATCCCGTTGAAATGGCCTTCAGACGACTCTACTATGGGTTTTTAGACTTTGACCAAAACACACCAGAAACCCCTAAGCCCTTCAGAACCAGACTGGCCTTTCCCCGGCATCACCTAAAATCAATCAGTTTTCACGCATTTTATGATCAGACTCTGTCAAAGGTCGCTTAAAAAAATACAGTATTAAAACGACTGTAATGCAGTAGCAGATGACTAAAAACTGCACAGTTCTGAGCTGAAACTTTATGATGAGTTAAATTTAGTTATGGTCACTGTTGTGAAATTGGTCAATTTTCTACCATGCAATTCGGCGCTGAAGCATCGTATTTTGATTTCATTCCTTGAAAATGTGTCTGCAGAATTTGAAGATTTACTACTTCACGATGCCATCGTACAGTTGAGCAAAGAGAGAGTTTCTGAACGATTCTGGAAACTGGAAGAAAATATTTCTGAGTTTCCTCGACCGCTACCACTAAAAACAAAGAGCACCACTGAAGTTTTGAATTTTTGATCAGGATATTGAAAAGACTACATAGTTAGCATTTCTTCTTGACATCATGGGATGTCTGAATACATTGAATTTGCCTGATGGTGATTGGACAGATGTTGGGAGTTCAGTTTTTGCAAATGTTGAGCAAACATTATTGCAGGCTGAAGCAGCTGATTTGCATAAGCACCTGATATTTTGAAGCATGAAATCGGTGAAGTTGTTATAACTCACTTTTGAGCCAACTTTGTTCCAGATTTTCGGTGTATTAAGACGAACCGCAGTTACTCGTATTTGCCTGCTGTGCCGTAGTTGTCACAAGAATAAGGGCTTCCCTTGTAACTAGTGGTCCCGTATGGACGATGTAAGACTGGATGTGGACTGCCTACAAAAATGTTTGAGTACCGTTGCAGTAGCCTATCTGATAAACAGAATTCTAAACATAACCAGAACTAATAATTGCAACCTTCACAACAATAAAACCAAAAGTGCTGCATATAAGCAAAGCCTCTAACGTATAGCTTGTACGAAATTCCTCCTACAAAACATTTAAAAAACAGGCATGGGTGGAATAAAACATATTTCCACACCATAAATTATGGTTATTAGCAAAAATGCTAAAAGTGCAAAGCATAACAGCAAGATAGACTGAATGAAAGAAAGAATGAACAAATTAAGCAATTGCAAATAGCACCATAATAATTTATCAGTCATAAAAATGGCAATTATAGTTATTGCTCATGACAATTTATATAGCGCCGTAACATAGCAAGGGCCAAAGTCAAGGGTGCTTTACAATAAACGTGGAAACGAGATGTTGAATAGGTGCGTTTTTAACTTGTTCGCAAACTCTCCGAAGGAAGTCACGGACGACACGCAGTCCGGCAGTGAATTCCACAGGAGAGGATTTCTGCGCGAGAAAGAGCGTTCTCCGAACTTGACGGTCTTCGACGGAGGTGGAACATAAACATATAAAACAATTATATAAACTATCCAGGTATAACTCTTACCAATTTCAAGTCAGTAACTGTTCAACTCAAAGTCCATTCCTGACTGTTTACACATGAATCTAAACACATAAGAAAAGAGCACAATATCATAATTTCTACACACTAAAATTATTTCACGTTTTTCAAGTCTAGTAAAAATTCTTTAATGATAAATGTTACACAGACCAAATACACAAATTAATTTCTAATGATAGATATTAAGTAAAAGTCCTTCTCGAGATCTCAAGGCCAACCTCAAGGCTCCTAAGGCGACGCTGATCTCTGATTGATGAAAACCATCAATAATAATTCAAATGCCATTTCTGCAATTACCATGAAGATAGTTCAAACAAAAAGATAATCAAGACAGAAATAGGTAAATAGAACTATACACAAGCGGATTAACGATTAATCGGACAACGGTTAAATTAAATTGGCGAAAATAAATTCTAAAAGACCAGAAATACCGAAGATTCGACAATTTACGAACGATCGACATTTATTTTATAAATCAGCCATTTTACCATTTACCAACGAAAAACCATATACTTTAATATGAGAAGAACCAATAGAATGTAAATGAAATCTATGCTCTATGTAAGTGATTATTATTATTATTATTATTATTATTATTATTATTATTATTATTATTATTATTATTATTATTATTATTATTATTATTATGCACTTCTATAGCACCACTTCTAATACCCAAGGGTATCAATCGATGGTACTTCAAGTTCAAAATCCATCCGCAAAAGATCCAGTTCATTCCACATCATTCCAGAGATCAGTCAGAGGACAGGTGAAGACTTGAAGTCAAAACTTAAATCCAGATAAATTATCTAGCGCAAATTAATAAAACTATCGCAAACTAGCGCAATTAACGCAAACTAGCGCAAAGTATCTAGCGCGAGTAGAAAAAGCGCTAGAAAGGTGAGCGGCGAAGCCGGCGATTGAGATTAAAATACATTGAATTAAATAAAAATAATTTTACGGAAATTAAACCATAGATAAACGCATAGAAATTTTAAAAAACAAGGTATTGTGATAATCTAAAACAGTGATTCTCAACCCGTGGTCCGCGGACCAAAATTGGTCCGCGAGAGTGGGTCTAGTGGTCCGCTGAAAATTTTGAAAAAACGTTACTAAAAATTAGACATACAGTATACAGTATGAGAGTATCCAGAACACTCTCTATGGTCGTGAAATTTATGTTACTGATCTATGCTGGTGGGCAAAACATCGCTGTTGCTAAGGTAAACAAGCGATGGATGGATAAATTTTGTACCAATTTTGTAGATATTCTACCATTCTCAGCATAACACCATAATGGTAGTTTGTATATTTACTGGTATGCCTCCAGAGATTTGTAAGCCTTCGACGACTCCTTTGTGAATGATCCCGGCGTATCGATCAAAAACAGTAAACATCGCCGAACTCTAAGTCGGGCCACACACAGGGGTTCTCTGTCCATCCAACAGAAATTCCGTACGGATCAGGCAAAATCTTATTAGCACCATCATATGATTCATATCCCAACTTCAGTCTGTAGCGCAACTTTGCTTCTTGGGGCAAAGAACTTGCGTATGGCGACAAACTTTGATCCAAAACAAAGTTGTTTATACAGGATGCCATTAGCAACAATCTGCTTCTGCCCACCAGTGGGCGGAGCAACCGGAAGTTTATAAATTTATTGATAAACACTGGATACCCTCATACATTTTCCATGTTGGATGGTAGCGGTGCGGAGGATGTAGTGGTGGGGGGATGCAGTTGGGCAGTGGGGAGAGATTCCCCTCTTCCCTCTACAAATCGCGCCCTGCTTGTACAATTAAACACGAAATAAACGTTGTCACATTACTGACAGATTGAACACGCTTTCCCTCAGAATCAGCTACTTCGTCAAATTCTCTTAAATATTATTAATTACTATCAATGAGATATATGTGCTTGCGGTTTTGCACCCACTGTCAATTCTTTATTGTATTTTGACAAGCACGCACGCACGCGAGTTAATTTCAACGAAAAGTCTCGATCTATATACTTCCTTTTTCAGTTTTGTTTACTTATATTTAATATGGCTGAGACTAAAATCATGCGAGGATTTTATTTGTGCTTTTCACGTGTTTACTGTTTGTTTAAAATATTCTCAATTCGTCTGTTAGCAATTATGGCTTAAACTCTATAACCCTGAATAGCGGGTGATGCTCTGTACTTCACTATTATTTCTGATTGTTGCTGATGTCTGGTGGTCTTTACTTGTGATTGATAGAGGCAGCTCTAGGGGTCTGGTGGCGACCAAGGGAATTTGTTGTCAGAATTATATGAAAATAATTACTGACACGCCGTTCATTTCTTTTTTATTTCTCCAGGCCAGGCGGCTGGTAACTGACTATACAGTGGCGTGGGCAAAAATTTTTTCACATGCTTTTCCATACAGTTTTCATTTTCGGACGCGATTTTGAAAACCCCCCTTGGCTGGCTGCCGATTGAAAAAATTTCTAAGTGCTATAAAAAATAGACAAAATTAGAAAGAATACGAAGACGACGATTTTTTCTTGCTTGTCAGCTCCTAAAAAGGAAAAATAAGAAAAAGTTTGCAAAGTTTGGTCACGATCGAAACCACCCCATTCCGAAATCCTGGCTACGCCACTGACTGGCTAAGCACCAATACGAGAGCGAAATATTTCTTAAATGAAACAAAATCTGTTATGAATAGCGTTCTCAATAAAGACTTTAAATAAAATTAATTGATGTCGTCTGCTGGGCCCTCTCTCTTTTTGCTCTCGCGAGGTCTCCTTGGATTCCCCTTTTACAGCTATTATTATACTCCGGCTTGCGGTGTAGACCTATATCTAGATAGGCCTATTATTAGGTGGCTTTAGTATATTATATCTTAGGATTTATAATAGGTACTATTGTTATTGGTGGTTTAACAGGCACACAGAATTATTTGAGAACAGAGACTGCTAATGCTAAAACTATGAAGAGCTACAAAATATTTTGGGAGGCTCTCGCGGATCCCCGCCATATCCTTCGCGGACCCCCTGCGGTCCGCGCGCGGACCACAGTTTGGGAACCGCTGTCCTAACAGCTCTCTGTCACACGATTCGGCGTCCATTTCTCCTCTTGCGTTACGTCGCCGCAAGATTCCTCTTCTTTCGACCAACTCTTCTCGCGTCCAGATTTCGAAAATCCGAATGAATCTCTCTTCTCTCGTCTCAACCCAAAGCCACTTTTCTTTGTCTTCCTTTCCTTAATATTACATAATACACATACATTCAAAAGGACATGCAAACTGACTCGCACGCGCGCGCGCACACACACACACACATACATTGACCGTTGGCTACTCTACAATCTTCCATGGGCATCTATGTGTATTTAAACTGACACACGCATACATTCCCACATACAATTACACCTACCTCTCTAGTCACCGGCCAACCGGCGATCCTGCCCCTCCCTTTCTGAGAATCAGAGCAGCCCTGCAGAGGGGTCGTGGTCCCTCATCTGCATATATTATAATGACGGTCACCATAGCAACCGTCTTTCCTCTGGCCGACCCAGTCTTCTAGCCAAAAGCATCCACGCATCCATCGATAGAGATTCACGCTGTCATCCACAGGTAGGCTACAGGGTCCAGCCGCTCGGCTATGGCTTGACCGTGCGTATCCCCGCCGAAGCCGGGGCGGGGATATCTGTCCTGTCCAACTATTCCCCAGCCTCGGCCGGCCAGTCCACGGGGTTGCAACGGTTGACCGTTTTATGGCTTTCTGTCCAGCCGCCTCTCAGAGAAAAATACCATTGTCATAAGAAATTAAGAAATATATTTTAATACCAATCAATTTCTTTCAATTTCAGTAGAGGGTACTAGTCCTCTGGACCACCTAACTCAAAGATTTAGTCACTCCTTCCAAGATATCGAAAGTTATAGGCCTAAGCGACTAGAGGTCCACAGGCAAAACGACATAGAACAAATACCATTGTCATAAGAAATAAATTATTAAAGCAATCAATTTCTGCCAATTTCATTAGAGGGCAGTGGCGGATCCACCGGGGAGGGGCAGTGGGAGCCCGTGCCCCTATTGAGTGCCTCGCCCCCCAGTTGGGACCCTATACTTAATGCTACACAAATTAAACAACAAATGGTTGGCCCCCATGATTAGAAGTTGCCACCCTAACGGCCCCCCCACTTGCCAAATCCTAGAGCCGCCACTGGTAGAGGGTAATTCTGGACCATATAACTCAAAGATTATATAGGCTAACTCAAAGATTTAGTCGCTCCTTCCAAGATATCAAAAGTTATAGGCCTAAGCGACTAGAGGTCCACATACAAAAGACATAGAAAAAATACCGTTGTCATTTAAGAAATATATTTTTATAGCAATCAATGTCTGCCAATTTCAATGCAATAACGGCGTCATTGAATACACATGTCGTAATAGAATTGCGCAAATGTGCAAAAATGTGAATTATATTAATAATCTGCATATATTAACGAAACGCTGTATCATGTTAACAATAATTATTATCGCTCATGCGAATAATCTAATATGGCGGACGGCAGTGGCGTAGCCAGGACTTTCACAGGTAGGGGCACCAGGGCGAGCGAGGTGGTCTCGGGCTGATAGTCGCAGAGGGGTTGGTTTCGACCGTGACCACTTTTAAAAATCTCGACAAGCAAAAAAACGTCATCGTCATGCCAACAAGCAAAAACGGTCGCCAAATTGAAGCGCAATTTTGAAACTTACTTCGTCTTGTTAGAGATCGATTTCAAGTACCATATTGATAGACTATCTTTAGCATCGTCCAGTAACTTCAGTACATCGACATCAATCGCTATTGCAAACTTTGGCCATCTTCTCTTGTATCTAGAACGCAGTGGTGTCGCCAGGAATTTTTGGTTAGGACACAAACGGGGCTAGCGTATCAGATTCCTTATCCACCCTTCACCCCCACAGAAAACTTCTCAACGGATTTGCGCGAATCTGATAGATGGTCTGGGGCAGGTTGGGGGGTGGTGGTGGTGCAGACCGTGCAGTTGTCCCCATCCCCCCGAGGCGACGCTAATGCTTTAGCATACAATTTTTGTTGATCACAAAAATTGACGATGTTAGTTTTCAGCCGCCAATTAAGCTTATCTAAGTTCCAATTTACGCTCACAAAAGTTAGCAAACTGTAAGACCAAGCCATCAGTAGATAGGCTTAATGAAAGTAAAATGTAATTTCCACTGTTGCATGCATCAAAGCTTTGGACCAACGTCACTGCCAACATAATAATAATGCACTTCTATAGCACTAGTTCCAGTGGCGGCTCTAGGATTTGGCAAGTGGGGGACCGTTAGGGTGGCAACTTCTAATCATGGGGGGCCAAACATTTGTTGTTTAATGTATGTAGCATTAAGTATAGGGTCCCAAATGAGGGGCAGGCACTCATTAGGGGGGCACGGGCCCCCCTGGCCCCCCGGTGTTGCCGCCACTGACTAGTTCTAATAGCCAAGGGTACCAATCTACGGTACTGTACTTCAAAATCCATCCGCAAAAGATCCAGGTCATTTCAGAGATCAGTCAGAGAGAGAAAGACGGACTAGAGAGTTCCAGGTTTTAGGCCCAAAAATAGAAAAAGCTCTCTTACCAATAACAACAGTGTTAAGTCCGTCAGATGGCTGATTTGGTCCATGACGTAGTAAATGTGTCAACTGAAATATCTCAGTCGGTGCTTTTTTCCTGATGTTAGCAAATTACGAATTTAGCGTTAGCACATTCACCGCAATTGCACAGGCCTAATTTATAAGACATCATACTGCAGCTGGTGGTATAATAGTGACCTACTTCGAGCCTACGACTAACTACCGGTAATCTAGGCCTATGCTACAACCATGTACGCGACAAGCATTAAACAGCAGTAGCGTCAAGAGGGGGTGCGGACCGCACCGTGTGACACCATCTAGGGGTGACACCCAAACAAGGATTACCTTTTTGCTCATCACAGCATCCGAGAAGCTCTAAAATATAGACACGCTGTCAACGGCAAGTAGCGCCAATCAGCATGGCAAGATAGCCAAGATGCTCAAGTTACTGAAGGGGGATAGGGTATGAACTTTCTCCCCGGATTTGCACGATTCCCATGACCCAGTCAGGCTAAGGTAGGGTGGGCACGTGCCCCCGCCGCTACGCTAATGGCGGACGGCAACCTTTTTGAAAAGTATTTACCAAAAATTTGACATAACCATCTTATAGTATTATTGCTAACCACCGTGCATATTTGATCAAAAGTTTTCAAGTTATTTAGTTTAATCTTTCGGCATATATTATAATCCATTGGCGGCCATCTTGGATTTTGGACTCTTACAGTTAGCCACCAAATTTGAGAGGGACATAGGAGCTAAATCTTCTTCAATAGTCCAAGGTACATGAATCAGCAATAAAAAAGGCCAATTTACATTTTAAAACCTCACAATTCAGACATTTTGAAATTTCGATGTAAAAAATGACACAAGTTGAGGTTTGACGTCTGGTTGTTTTTCGTAATGAGTGTGTGTGTGCATGGAGGATGGATTCAGCCTGTAGAATAGTCGAGAGTGAGGTCGAAGCTGGGAAAAGAAAGAAGAAACTGGTTTCACTGCTCTTCCCTCAATCAGCGACTCGGTAGATCAACGACAGCCCCGCACCATCCACATCTGAACTAATGCAAAGTGTAAAATAAGAAGCAAGAAATCAAGTACAGTATTACTATCTTTTGATTTGGACTACTTCCAACTTTAACACCAAAATCTGGTTAAAATTGGTCGTGCTTCACCAGATGCTGCAGTCCTGCCACTTTCTCCAGCATTGCCAGGAGGACCTGTTGGTCAAGGACACCATCCTTGCCTGGCTGACTATAAAAGAAAGCAGTTAGTGACAAATGCTAAATTAAAAACTTTGGCTGTACTCCTGTCAATTGAGCTCAGCATCAATTAACAAAACATATTAAGCGCCTGGCAAATTTCTCTGTCTGGGCTAAAGAACATGTAGAAAATGGAAAATTTCAAAATTTACCACAGTATAAAAAAGCAAGACACAATAAAACACAACATAACACATTGAAAAACTGTCATGCATATTATAAATAGTAAAATTATCCAATTGTGAAAAATTTTCATCTGTATTTATCAAAGCAAACTCAAGGGCTTCCGTTGCTAAGAAATGCCCAAGTACCATAGAACTTTTAGTAAGTTAATGCATCGGTTAGGGTTTGGGTTAGAGCAGACAAGGTCAGTTGTGTACTGCCCTATATCGTCCTTCTGCTCCTCTGTCAGGAAGAATAAGTGGCTGTGTTGAAATGTCTCACCATTTGCCACAAGTCGCCTCTACATACTGTATATTTATGCCACACAATAATAGTCTAATTGTGTTAGTGACCATTACCACATAGGATGTACATATACATCTGAGGCACTGAATGTGTTAAATGTGTCATGAACTGCATACCACCCAATGTATTAGTAATCAAGTTGTACAAATTCTGTCACAGTTTCCAAAATAACTGACTCATAACATGAACTCACTAACCTCCTGTTTCCCCAGTCTGACCTTGCCCTCCTGGTAGTCCAGGTAATCCTGTTGCTCCAAGCTCATCTAGCTTCCCATCATTCTCCGATTTTCCCAGTTGCAAAAACTCAAAGTTCTGCATGGTGTAATAAGCTGCCCTGACCAGATTGATGTTCATCATTATTAACCCTAACATTATTATTAACCAGTTTAAAGTTATATTCAAAACTGTTTACTGCTTTTATTATTGCTCAAATACGGCATGGAGTTTATGTCATAAGTAAAGTACTAGAGGCTAGAGCATGTTGGTGGCAGTGCGATCTGTGGTTGCCAGTCATGTGAAACAGGATGAACACCTGGTGTTCCAGTATGTAAGTTGTTGTTAATGCAGTAACTCAGTCAGTTGTATTATATAAACGCTTGAAATGCAATAACAGTAACTAGATATGGTAACTAGTAACTTGCATTACTAGTTACTAAATATTGTAAATACTTAATGACAATAGTTAGTTACTCTTGGATGACTAACTAGTTACTCCACTTACCGTACTCAAAACAGTAACTAATCATAGTAACCAGCGTTACTGTAACTAGTTACTACCCGGCACTGACTACTTCTGAACTTTTAGATGCGGCCGAGAGACCACAAAGTGTCGGTAGAATGAATCAGATGACAAATTCCTGACAGACTGAACAAAATAAGAGATGTTCGGAAAACAAACAGATAACAACAAAGACAGGCAAGCAGCAATAACAAAGGAACATCACAGTTACAACTCTGATGATGATAAACAAACCTTTTTCAAAATTCTGCCCAGCAAAACCTAAACCATTGAATCGCAGACAGTCTAAGTTTAAATGAAGTCCTAGTAATTAAATTTTCTGTTTTTCACTGGCAGTGACAAAATGTCAGCCCACCTGAGCATCAGTATCACATCGATAAGCTTTTGGCAATCCCTTGGCTGCCATTGAAAACAGCTGCTGGCTTTTGCTGCAGAACAAAATCTCCAGCTGATGTCGGGAAGCAACAGAGACGAGTCTGAAGATTTTGTTGACCTTGAGTCAATGCCAAATTACAAATTCACTCCTGAAATATCAACAAACACTTCTAAAATACAATCACGTGGTTATCCGACCGCATAATTCAAAAAACAAGGAAATGGCCACCAAAGTCATTAACAAGTATGACCAAGCATGATAATATCTAATCCACATCCAGCATCTCATTCTGCTTTATCATAATTTGTGGAACCAGGTTTTTTCTTTTTGGTAGACGTCAACAGAAAATCTAACAAATAATGCAGGTGGTTGAATAATTATAATTAAAAATGACCATTAGCTACAGATTCTAGACAAAATTGTACAAAATTTCTGCTTAATTCGCATTGTCTAAATGGCTTTATTTGGTGTTGCCTGACTGGCTTCCATTAGAACACCAAAGTCAAGCAATCTTGATATTTAAGACTTAAATCAAGACCAGCAGAGTTTCAGTCCTTCGAAGTGACCTGATGTTTTGTGGAAGGATTCTGACGTCAATCATTTTCTTTTGAGTATTAAAACAGCTGCTACAAAAGTACATAATTATCAGCATTATTACGGCATGTATAGCTACTCTGAATGTTGATCATAACAAAAAAGTCAATTACTTACAGTTGCTTATAGAAATATGTTCAAATTCTCCTCACATGAATGAGACTGAATCACCTTTTATTTGGCAAATATCCACAGACAGAAGTTTCTCCCTGCAGCTGCAACACAAAATTATAATATTTCTGACTTTATGTAAAAATCAAAAGCTAATCTACTTCAAGTCAACATCAGTCAAAAGTAACAGAATTATTACTGACACAATGACCATTTACACATGTTGAGCATTTCCTTAACAAGCAATGACTCTCGTATAGAGCCAGTACATTTCTTCAAGTACCAGTGGTGTGAGAAGGAAATCCCATAGAACCTGCTGCCTAATGATGGCATACATCATCTAATCAGGTGCATGGAAACCTGAAAGTCATCCAAGGACATTTAAGACGTTATTGATTAATTGCAATTAATACATAAAGCTGTCATAATTCATAACAAAACAATTTTAACACAAAGTAAACAGATATGGTGATTCCAAGAGTTGTATCAATAGAAAACACTGGTCTACATTTTAAAAAAAAATTTCTGCTGACTTAAGTATTTTTGCTGATTTTACCCAATTGAGAGATGCTGATTCCAGATATGAAGTCAAAAATTATGCAATACGTCAAATTTTTTCGCAAATGAGGAATGCTTAATTAAAGGTGTTAAAGTCAAACATAAGGGAAAATAGGAAATTCTGAAGAACCGATAACACGTAATATTTTTTATTCAGCCAAAAAATGAGTCTGTCTTCTAACCAAGAGAGCAATAAAAGCAATAGCTAGTTGCTTAAATTTAAGTTTTGAGAAAGGAATCTTCTCTTTTTGGATGCTCCGGTATAGTTATGGTCACAGTTGTCACGCTGTAAACACCAGCAGTAGTCTGCCACAATGTTTGAGTTCTATCTGCCTTGATATCTATGTTCCATGGTCGTGATGTCTTGATGGAAGCATTCTCCTTGTTCTTCACTCATAGCTCCAAGATTTGAAGTTCAGGTAGCTATGAAGGAAATGCAACTTGACACTCATGTTGCTCCCAGTCTTCGAAAGCAATCTTGAATTTTGAACTGAAAGGTCATAATTCTCGACTCTTAAGTTGCCAAGTAAGTCAGTAATCAGGTCGTAAAAAGCATCTTGTCTACAACTATAACATCCCATTGATTCAATAAGTCCTTTGATGTTGATGCAGTATACAAACTCCTCCTCCATATGGAAATATTTCAAAAGATCATTCTCTCTGCCATGATACATAAAGCGTGGTTCCTGGAGCCAACACTGAACAGGTTCTTTTTCTTCAGTCTTGAACCCAGTAACTCTGCTGACGAAGCATGATAATAATCTAGATCTCATATAAGGTCTTACAACTCAGCTTGGTTGAATGTTTGGTGCATTCCAGCGTCAACTTCTGAGGCCATGAAATCTTCACCATTCGTGTCTGTTGACTGACTAAATTCATCGTTGTCAGAAACACCCAAAGTAGTGCAAATAGGTACAGGAACTTCACACAGTGAGCAACTGGTCTCAGAGCAGAGGGGTGATTTGGGTACTGGTTGGAAGATTTTGTCTTTGTGGACATGCCTGAAATATTTACCAGGCAGAAGTAGCAGTTATCAACATGCATGGTTTTGAGGCTCTCGCCACACCATTGGAACTCCAAAGCTAAGACCAGAGAAAGCTAAGACAGAGAAAAACTCTGACCTTTAGTCACATTATGAACTGTCTGAGGCTTTCAACAAATGTCCTGCACACTTTATGCAAAAGTAAGGTTTTCCTGGTCACCCAATTTAACTCAAGAAATATGCATGATAAGCTTTATGCACAAATTCAAACACCTCTCTCCTTTGTTTAGGTGCTGTAAAACAACCACAAATGTAGCAAAATTTGTCAGGATCATTCCTGCACTACCCACGAAGTGTTCAAGTGCTGGTTTACATATTCTACAGAAAACTAGTTAAAATAGTTACATTTGCTGCAACTTGTAAAATCATGAACGACTGAATGCTGCCGTCGGTTTCACGCTGCTTATATAGGCCTATATCCATAAAATGCTGACGTCTGCAGTTTAAAACTGCCTATTAAACTGTTGTGTTATTAAATAGTTATGTCCACTGCATATTAAGTATAGCTTTTTGCACATCCTTATCTTTTTGCATATTCAATATAGCTAAAGAATTATTATGCATAATGCCATGTTATTACTGTAAACAGTAAATCAGTAAACAGCGTTTATGGAAAAACTGGACGTGATGGGAGGAAATGGGTGTGATTTTTGGATTCAGCACACCAAAATACATAAAGATCACATGTTGTCTTCAAGTCAGCAAAATTGACGTAGACCAGTGAAATTAATGAATTTGATTGAACTAAATCAACAAGAATAAACACCATCACATAAAATCAATTGTGAAAGAATGGCTGATATAAACTCACCGGTGGAACAGCGGCTGCAGTATAACAGCGGTGCTGTTTGAGCCCAACATATGAGGAAACAGACAATATATCACGTAGGTGGTGAATTTTGCTGACCAAGTGACTCTGGACCGATCAAGACTCTGGTGGAAGAATCTCTTCGTTAGTCAAATAGTTTTCTCATAAACACACACAAAATAGTCAATTGCAAAAACCAACATGTTTCTCTCAGTGCAATTCAGTTGTCAAATAGACAAATACCTTCAAAGTCTCTAAAAGTTTCCTTGTAGGGGGTGATAGCTGAAACAACATGTTGATTAAAACAGTCCACATCAACAGTCTGAATATGAAATAAACAATACATGTGAGTCAGTAGATCCTGCAACCTTTATATTTTGTTTATATCTTCATTCTTCAGACACTTCAGTTGTAGGTCATCATAAATAATGTGTTGGGCAGAATTCTTCCCAGCAGCAGAGCCACAAGCCAAAATGGCCGAATTTACACTCCACTGATTACACCTGAGAAACGCACTTTTGCAAATGAAACTGCCTTCTTTGAACGCACACAAACTTCAGGAAGTCAGCAATAGATTCCATAGTTGCACCCAAAATGGGTTGCGCCATTTTCGGTGAGTCAATTACAGCACTTGTCGCAAATATAGTTAATTTGTTAACTAAATGATAATTATCCATTAATTAAATGAATATATTACAAATCTTGTCCAGAAGAAAAATTGATGGAAACCGATCATCTGCCCTTTCATTAGCACAAAAATGGTTTTGGTAGATAATCTGTTGCCTGGCTACAGATCCATCAATTTCAAGCCATCTGATTCCACAGTGACTGAGTTGCAGTGTGAAAGAGGCTTTATCTGTATATCAGAGGCTTGAGGCCCATTCTCCGTGTTGGTTGCTGAGACTGTGATGTCTTCCTTTGTTTTCTGTTTTTTCCCCTCCCTTCTTTTCTCTATTTGTTTCGTTTTCAGATCAACAGCAACACATCCCATCAACGATCAAAGATTAAGATTCAGCGTGAAAGAGGCTTGATCTGTATTTCATAGGTTTGAGGCCCATTCTCCGTGTTGGTTTCTGAAACTGTGATGTCTTCCTTTGTTTTTCCCCTCCCTTTTTCTCTCTATTTTTCTCGTTTTCAGATCAACAGCAACAGATCCCATCAACAATCAAATTTCAAGTCATCTGATTCCACAGCGATTGATTGAGATGCAGCGTGAAAGAGGCATGATCTGTATTTCAGAGGCTTGGGGCCCATTCTCCATGTTGGAAAATACGCACAAAAGTTTTAAGAAAAATGCAAAGTCAGCATTGTCAGACGATCCTCAAGCAGATCTGCGTGACGGATATACAATCCTGCCCAACTCGCCAAACGAGCAGAATGCAAATCCGCCGTACAGAAATACAATCTTATCCAACAAATCAACCAAACAGTATGTAAATCCGCGCGACAGAGATGCAATCTCATTTAACTAGCTGGCACGAGCCACATGCAATTCCGCACAGCAGCGGATATACAAATCTCGTCCAACACGCCAAACGAGCCACATGCAAATCTGCGCAAGGGAAATACAATCCTGCCTGCCCGATCCATTGAACAAGCCACATGCAAATCTGCACAGCGGAAATACATTCTCGCCCGACCGACAAATCGGTGAGGATCGTGTATCAGTCGCTCAGATCTGTGTGAGGATCATTTGACAATGCTGACCTTGCATTTTTCTTAAAACTTTCGTGCACTCGACCTACCCCTCTGGGTTAAAAAGCCGAAAGCTTTAACACACCAACTGGAAATATTGTGAGAACCGCGCACCATTGTGTCTTCTTCACTTTGTATATATTGAATTAAAAACCATGGTTTAAGAATACAATTTATGTCAAATAACTTTACTCCTACATTTTGCACAAAGAGATGTAAGAAATTATTTACTGACCTTGTTTGCATCAATTCTCTTCTGATACATGAAGAAAAATGACATAATTCACACACTGAAAGACTGAAATGTTGCGTCCTTGGACAATTTTTCACTTGATGACTGAGCTTCAGTAATTTCAACACCTTGGAGAGAATGAAAAAAGATTCATTCCTTGCCTAAAACAAACAGTATACAAAACGTTTGAGAATGCACAGTAAATTGGGGGATGTCAGCAGAGTTCACAGATATCTTTATATTGAAACTAAAGCTGCTATTTGGGATATCACACTTCTTCAGTTCCATTCTATTGTAATAATTAAATACTAATTAGCTAAATAATATGGGAGTTTCTAACACCATCCTTAATATGAATTATGATATTCATATTTTAATATATGATTTTTAAACACACACATATCTATTCATCAGCAGTTCATGAGTTATACAACATCATACTTCCATATAATCTCAAGTCTCAGTGCTAATTAAAAGATATATATATATATATATATATATAAAAAATTTGATTTTTATATGCATTGTCTTATATTTGATTTCAAAACTGAGCTAAACAAGTCCTTAACTAAAGCACATGATTATTTTATTCTATAAATAATACTTCAAAATCAAAAATCAATTCTGTAATTTATTATGCAATTTAGGAATGAAGTTGTAAGGGTAGGAATAGAGAGTTTGCCTGAAGAGATAGATATCCCGTAATTTAGGCAACTAGTGTAGTAGTGAGAATCTGAAATACATTGTAGGTGAAAGCAGAAGCAAATTTTTAGAAGTGTTGTAAAAATTAAAAAACTATAGGAGTATATTTTGATACATAGAGTACTTTAAGGAATAATTTGGATTTACAATTTAGAATTAGTAATTAATGAAATTATGAAATATTGGGGTTATTTATTTGGAAATTAGCTGTATTAAGGAAGGGTTGTATTGGAATATTTATTTAATTATTCATAAATTATTAAATAGTAGGAGAATATTATGGTAAAGTTGGTTGGTCTACTCCATTAGAAAGCCATAAAAACAGAATTAACTTTTAGATTATGGATAAATCAGATTTGATGATTAAGACGTTAAAACAATATATAGTTACAATTATATTAAGAAATAAATTATATTTATAAACAATAATTATCATAATATTACAAATAATAATTTGTAATATTACAATAACTAATAACTCTTTAAGTTAATCATCAAATCTACCTGATTCCCATAAAGACTTTGTGTAGATATGCTGTCAATTATTCTTCCACCAGTTTTCCTGTTGCTCCTACGAATGAAATTAATTTCTGACCTAAAAATATCAATTAAATATTAATAGCCGCTTGTGAGCCACGATCAGTCAACATTCCATTAATAAATACTACAAAATCTGTAACACTTTACTAGACACTGCCTTACCGTGTGCAATCCTTACAGGTTTATGGCCTATCTCATATGCCTAATATTCAGACAAATTCCGAAATTTTAAACAGCCTCTGTCGCCCAGTGTGAATCAGCTTAAACTAGCAAGGTTCTCTACTATTACGCATAACGATTGCTACATGCTATTAAATTATTTCAAAGAATAATTACGCTGAGAAATCTATCCCAGATTGGCAGAAAAAATGTCGGTTTTGCAGATTCTCTCCAGTAAAATATTAATACATTTTTGGACGATATAATATTATACCTGACGACTATGTTCCCCGATATCAAATCATCAGGGACTTACGCCAACAACTTTTTTCGCAATTAAACAATAATTAGCATTTTAATCTGACGTCAATCGCGGCTTCTAAATATTTCTCGTTTATAATTAAACCTCGCTTAAACTAGATAGGGTCACAGTAGGGCCTATCGCCTATCCGATGTCAATTTCTACTCCAGCGCTAGCATTTCTATCACTTTTAATCACGTTTTGAGAAACTTACCAAGCCGCAGCCTTTGTCCAAATGCGTCTAATGCCGCTCGTCTCAACCGTCGATCCGACTCCCACGCCTCTTTAGGCTCTTTAGCCAAAAAGGACGGAGCCAAGTCACGTGATTAATAATATTCAAATAATATTCAAATAAACAAGGAGATTCTTAATTTCGTTTTCAGTAGATTCCGGTAGAACAACGAGAACCATTAGAAACAGTGCTAATCAATTTGAAACAACTTATTTAGAGAGATAATCGGACATCAAGCACATTTGAAGCCAATCTAATCAACTAAATCTTCTATAGCGCCACTTCATTATGCACAAAAGCATCACTCGACAAGTCAGCTGTTTTACGGTCATTCGCCATCAATATTTATTATTTGACAAATTTAAAAATTCAAAAGCGAATACAAAATATTTAGGTCATAATAGATTGCATAGCAGCTCAGCGGTTCTCAACCCGTGGGCCGCGAGAGGACAAGCACCTCAAGACAGAGCAGCAGAAAATGGCGCCGACCAATATCGGTAGAAGTAAAATGTCGTGAATTTCTATAGCGCGTTTTTATCAGACCTTTGACATTTTTTGAAATTCTTTAGCACTTTTAAAGCAGGTATCGTAGAAACTGCACATTCAGTAGTAAATGACATTACGCGATTTTGGCGGTTTTTAGTTATTAATGTTTCAAATCAGATGTCTTAATGAAGCATGTATTGACATTATTATTATTATTAATCTTGACAATTTCTTAAGCGCAGTAACATAGCTAAGTGACTAAAGTCAAAGGCGCTGTACAGGGAACGAAACATTAAACATGTCACATGACATGACATCTTTATTTCTTTCTCCATAATTTCTATAATAAATTTATATAATATTGCATTGAATTCCTTTGAAAATATCCATTATAAATAATTATTATAGTTGAAGCTATATTCAGAAACGTTTTCTAATTTTTTAAAATATGAAGTGTTATAATTGTGTAAAATACGTTCAACTTGCGGTAACATAACATTGCGGTCCTAGCCTACTGTTAGGGGCCGTCCATAAATGACGTCATGCGCTTTCGGCAGTTTTTTTAACCACTCCCCTCGTCACAAATGTCAGACCTCTAAAAACGACGTCACAACGTGTTACCCCCAGTGTTTAATCTAGGCTCTGTACTCCGGGGAGGGGAACTGACAAGGCCGGGGGAGTTAGCTAGGGGCTGCTGTTAGTTGATGTAGTATGACAAAATTTTCTGGGGGAATTTGACATTTCCGGGGAAAGAGAAATGAGGAAATGTTTTTTTAAATAAGTTCATAGACTGCGTTGGCAAAATTTGCTCAGCCTGTTAGCGGAATTGGCGAA
This sequence comes from Metaphire vulgaris, assembly GCA_018105865.1. Lineage (NCBI taxonomy): Eukaryota > Metazoa > Annelida > Clitellata > Crassiclitellata > Megascolecidae > Metaphire > Metaphire vulgaris. The sequence goes on from CM030842.1 coordinate 56,125, forward strand.
TTATATACTATTTAGCGTATTTAGGTTGGGCCTAGTCATCTAAGTCTTGCACAGCAACGCCTTAGGCCTATTGCAATGTGTCCTAATAATAATAATGTGATTTTAAGTGGTTTAGGAGGCTAAGTAAGCCTGTGTGAAAACCACTGATGTAACCATCTGCATTCAATAACCTAGTTTATCTAGATAGCCTTTGAATCCGTTCACTGTTTCAACTGTCACTCCCACCTCGTCCAAACTGTTCCATTTGTCCACAACCCTTGCACTAAAAAAAGTTTTTCTTTCTTGGACCAACCTCTGCTTAAACAATTTGCACTTGTGGCCTCTTGTGCTGCTATAGTGTGCCAATGTAAAGAATCGATCATATGGCACATCTACTTTCCCAGTCATTATTTTGTATGTTTCTATCAAATCCCCCCTCTCTCTTCTCCTTTCTAATGTTGTCAGTCCACAATATTGAAGTCTTTTTTTAGCTTAAATTATGGCACCCATTGACCATTTTCGTTGCTCGTCTTTGCACTTTTTCTAAAAGTTCTATATCTTTTTTTCAAGAATGGATTCCAAGCCTGAACACAGTATTCCAGATGAGGCCTTACTAATGACTTATAAAGTTTAATGATTATCTCTTTGTCACGACTCACAATTGTCCTTTTCACCATTCCCAACATTTGGTTTCCCTTTTTGCTGCCTCCATGCATTGGTGAGATGGATTCATACTTCTATGGGTGATTATTCCCAAGTCTCTTTCTTTTTCTGTTGTGGTTAGAACCTTCCCCTAAAGAATATTCATTACCATTATTAGACTTCCCAACATGCATTACAGAACATTTATCAATATTGAAAAGCATCTGCCAGTCCACAGACCACTGAAACAATTTCCTTAGATCTTCTTGTAAAATTTTTTGCATCATCCTCCGAATCTATATTTCTGCATAACTTTGTATCATCGGCAAACTTTGAGATTTTGGACAGTAGTCCTTCATCGATATCATTTATATATATTAGAAAAAGCAATGGCCCAAGCACTGAGCCCTGAGGCACTCCACTGATAACTCTTGCCCATTGCGAATGGCCTCCCTAATGCCAACCTTCTGTCTTCTTCCCTTCAACCAATTTTCGATCCATCTGAGAATATTGCCCCTTATTCCACAGGACTTCAGTTTGGCAGCCAGCCTTATGTGGGGTACTTTATCAAAAGCTTTGGCAAAATCTAAATATATTATGTCTACTGCCTTGCCCTTGTCTAGCTTATCAAAAACCTCCTCCAGAAAGTCCAACAGGTTGGTCAGGCATGAACGCCCCTTTGTAAATCCATGCTGACTATCTTTAACAATTTTATGCCTAGTCAAATGCTCCAAAATGCTTTCTTTCAGTATTTTTTCCATAACTTTACCGATTACAGATGTTAGGCTCACTGGTCTGTAATTGCTTGGTTCACTTCGTTTTCCCTCTTGAACAGTGGGCTGACTAATGCGTCTCTCCAGTCTTGTGGTACTACTCCAGTTCTGAGTGATTCATTGATTATCAAAGCAATTGCATGTCCTATTTCATTTCAACCTCGTAAAGAAACTTTGGATGTAAGCCATCTAATCCTGGGCTCTTGTCTATCTTTAAATTGGTCAAAACCTTGATAACACATTCTTTTGTACACACTATATCTGTTAGCATTTCTTCTTCATTTCCATCAAACACAATTTTGGCTTCTGGCATAGTATTTGTACTTTCCTCTGTAAATACTGAACAAAAATAGTTATTTAGAATCTGTGCAGTTTCTACATCGTCTGTTATTGCACATCCTGCGCTGTCCAAGAGGGGACCGACTGTGTCCTTTCGTCTCAACTTTCTATTACAATATTTGTAGAAACTTTTACTGTTCTGTTTTATATTTTTGCTAATCTACCTTCAAAATTTGCAATAGCCATCTTGTTAGTAACTGCTGATGCTTTTCTTTTCTGAGTATACTGTTCCTCCAAGATCTTGAGTCTGTGCTGATTCTGCTCATTTCCTTTACTTGCTAATCTGAGTTTACTTAGTTTCCTCCACGCTTTGTTTTTCGCCCTTCTTTTCACATTGCACTTCCTTGTTATCCAAGGAAGTTTGTTATTAATTTTCTTCTGTTTGGGAATGGTCAATTCTATGACTTTGGACATACATTTGGTAAATATGCTCCAGCCTTCCTCGGTGTCTTTTCCTATTATCTCCGTCTCCAAATCCATTTCTGTAATCATCTTCCTTGCCAGGTCATATTCTCCTTAAAAAAGTTACGTCTATCCAGAAACTGCTTTTGTTGACCAATCCCAAAGTTAATAGTAAAACTGACCATTTGGTGATCACTTGTTGCAAAATTCTGCCCAACCTCCATGTTGGAAACTATATTCTCCTCTCTTGTTAGAACCAGGTCTAATATGTTGTTGCCTCTTGTTGGCCTTGTCACATGCTGAAACAGAAAATTATCATTGACACAGTCCAGAAATTTCCTATCACATGATCTCTCTGTATCCAGCGTTTCCCAGTCTACATGATAATTAAAGTCACCCATTATAACAACATTTTCTCTTGATACCCTGTTCAATAAAGCAAACATTCCATTATCTGCTTCTTCCATAGCACTTGGTGTTCTGTAACAAACCCCTACCAATATTTTCTCTCGGTGACTTCTGATTTCACACCATATATGCTCCTTGAAGTGATCATTTTCTATGTCTGTTCGCTCCATGGCATGCAAGCCTTCTTTAATGTAAAGTAGTACCCCTCCTGCTCCATGACCTTTGCTGCTCTGGTTTTCCCTATCTTTTCTAAACATAGCATATCCCTGTAAATTTAGTTCGGTATCATCAATGTCACACTTGGCCCACGATTCTGTGATTCCGATAATGTCTGGACTCATAACTTTTACTTGCATCTCCAACTCGGCCATTTTAAAAACCCCAATCAAACTCCTAGCATTTACATAAAAACATTTCAGTGGTTTTCCATACCCTGACATACTAACTACATTACCGTTATTAATAATTTCATCTGTATTATAATTGTGACAGCTAGAGAAACCATATTCTATGTCACCCCTAGATTTATGCCTAATTACGTCCATATTATCTCTATGTTTGTTATCACCTTTACCACTTAGACATATGGCTTTGTCTCTAACTGTCCACCTACTTAGTTTAAAGCCTTACAGCAGCATTTAACACATGCAAATATTTTCCTAGCTATTTTATCTGCACCATACCTGTTGAGATGCAGCCCATCCTTTCCCAAATACCTGTCCCAAACATCGAAGTCGGCGTTCAGAAACTCAGCTCCTTCGCTCTGGCACAGTTCCCACAGTTCCTCGTTGACGCTGGTCCTCTTCCTCTCCATTTCCCGTGACAGTCTGCGTGGCAAGATTCCCATCACCACGACTGCCTTCTTCTCTTCTTTAATTCCTGCAAAATAAATTGAAACTTCTTTATTATATCTGCCTTCTCATCAGAAAAAGATTATTGGTTCCCACTGATCACACAAGTGTCACCATCCTTGTGGGTTGAGTCCAGTATCTCCTGGACATCCTCGAGCTTTGCTCCCGGCTGACAAATGGTGACAAATTTGTTGGACTGCTCCGCCAAATTTTGTCCCACTTGTCGAACATTGGAATCCCCAATGAGCACTACCCTTTTCTCGACACAGACGCTCTCAGCCTCTTCTCCAACGTAGACGAAGGTGTTCCTCGGTCTTCTTGGAGCTGGCGATGTCTTCGGCTCCTTAGATTTCACAGTGATCTCGCGGATTCCTTCCTTCCTCGTCTCCGACGGTGCGCTTTCCTTGACGATCTCCGCATAGGATTTCGTCCGTTCCGCTGCTACCCGCTCGCTCAGAGACTTCACGATGTGCTCCAGCTCCGTGAGTCTTTTCTGCTGGTCCATCATCGTCTTTTCCAGAGCCGTGATCTTACGGCACTGCATGCAGATATCTTCCTCGGTGAAGAACTCCGCCAGGCCGCTCATGCTACAAGTATCGCAAACAGCCAAATCTTTTTTAGGAGCCATTATTATTTCCAGAAGTATGTATTGAGATGTCCAATAAACTAAATTTTATTTTGAATTTATTAATCCAAATGTTATTTATTGATCCAAATGTTACTTATTACACGTGATTATCCTTATATCGCTCACTGGCGATTTTTTTTAAAAATCTGCTTAGAAATTTTTACAAAAACACTTCAACTTCCCTTTTATTGGCTTCGCTTGATCCTCCAAACACTCGCTTGTCAAAAACGATCTCAAAACGATGTTAAATACTGCAAAAACCGCTAGTTTTTCCACAAACTAATTCGCACGTGTCCACTGTCCAGTCGTCTTCGTCCTACACTATCTCCAGACTAAATAGGCTATTGGTTAAAATGTTGTAAATAAACACCTAACTCTATGTTTTGCATTGTGCTTAAAAGTCTAATAAATGCCCGTTAGTTATGAAATTTAGGTAGCACACTTAACACTATATTTCGACTGGTCAAATTCTGCTGCCGTCGAGTTGTCAACCTCGACGGAGTTGTCGCTCAGTGTCCAGGAATCGAGTCACCGAGAGTTGGCGACCCTATCTGGACTATTAAAAAACAAAAGCCACTCACAAAATAGATTTTCAACAACCAGTAAAATTCTAGATGTTTGAAATCAGGTCTTTTTGAATCATAGGCCAATATCGACTCTATCAACAAGTCCCAAAATGCACATAACAAGACATTCAACAGTGGAAGTATGTTCAATGAAATGAATCATGGAAACCAGAATCTAAATTCAGAAAAATAATATCACACAGTTGTTACGTACAGTAGTGTTAAAACAAACTAAGCATTATAACTGAAACTCTTGAATATCAATGCTGTATCAGAACAAAACACCCCATGCCACAAATTTTAAAAAAACATTTCAATCACTTAGAAGGCAGCAACAAAATTTTTTAAAATAAAAAGTTTCAAAAGGCAAACACCACAGTCCATTAGAAAGTAAGATACAGTAATATTCCTGAAAATGAAATGCCTTCAAAGACTCGGTTAGCTCAAACATTTTAATAATGCCAAAGGCAGGTGAAACTCATAGTAACAAACTTAGTGAAACAATCAGCAAAGTACATAAGTCAATAATTTAAATAAATAAAACATAAAATCACAAAGACAACTTTAATATATGCACTACCATTAAGTCACCGTGAATTGATCAGCGTCTCATGTATCATGAACACTATGTACAGTATTGACAGCAGCAGTAGCCAATATGCAATAAAATGTTTGGATGATTAGTTGAAATTGTGAGTCATGAATATCACTAGACACGCTCTTAGTCAGAAGGAAAGAAACCATTACTGTAATTACCGGTAACTGAATATCATCAGCTAAGAATACACTGCTACTTTAACCATCTTAATTTAACAGCCTTGTGCTACTTTCAGCAATTATGTGAAATCTGAGCAGATATTCATCAATACACAAGATTCATAATACAAATGACATCAATCATATCCTGTCTACCTCAATGTCTCTTCCTTGAAATCATTTTTATACAAAAGAGATTTCAACATTGTGCTAAATTCATTTCTACAGTTTTAGATTGCCTAACAATTCAGACTAAGGAACTCAGTTAATAATTCAACTCAATTAATCAATCATCTGTCACAAAACTACTAGATCCAAATGAGACCATGTCTTTCAAAGAATTGTTAGAATTTTAAGTTTCATCACAATACATACTACATTCGTATATACAGTATGGTACACATTCTGAAAATCACTTTCTACCTGCATAGCAGTTTCAAAACCAATCAATCAGATGCTGGAAATGCAAATGTAAAATGCAAACACAGGTACACTCAGATTAACACATCTCAGCAATTGCCATGAAACAGATGAATAGGGCACATTTGCCGTGAATTCTTAACAGCTTGTACATTAAAACGTTTAATAGCATGATAGCAGAATAGAATACAAACATTTCTTTGCAATTAAAGAGAAATTCAAAGCAGTTAGAGTCACTATACATTATCAAAGAGAAATAAGTCTTGAAATTTAAATCAACAAACATTTTGCCAGTACATATTTTACTGAGAAATGAATGGATTCCAGACACAATCACAGCTATAAAACTGACTTCTGAGTATTCAAGGACATGCAAAAAGTGGAATTGTATGCTGTAAGTGCAGTCCCTAAATTTTAAAAAATCAACAGTATCTCAGAGCTGCAGCATTTAATCAAACATCAATAACATTTGCAGACACAAAACACCAATTGATACATAAAAACATAGTTGCAGGTTTTCACTCAACGCATCCTACCCCTAGCCTTGTTTCGCCAAGCGATGCAAATGACTTCTAAATTTGACAGAAAACTTACATGAATGCAATCAGGATATCAGGTCAGGTCTTCGTCCTCCAGCCATTCAGGGTACAATACTGCAGAAGTACACCAAATTTCATGCAGTTTGACCAAGGTGTTGTGGAAATATTTACAATGAAACAGGGTGGTACCAATTTCACTGTCACCCTCTCTCTCTCTCTCTCTCTCTCTCTCTCTCTCTCTCTCTCTCTCTCTCTCTATATATATATATATATATATATATATATATATATATATATATATATACACATATATACATACATACAGACAGACATACATACATACAGACAGACAGACAGACAGACAGACAAACAGTAAGTGCATTGCAGAGTTTCTACTGATTTCCTTATATGTATTTTTATCTCTTAAACTTACACACATCTTTTAAAATGCATTGCACACATAAACAAATATAACTACATGTACATACTGTATATAAACAATTATGTATAATCATGTACTAAAAGTAATGCAATGAATCACAACATCAAATCAATCAATTTCACAGCTAGACAGCAATTTCATAAGAAGAAGTGTACAACTGCTTTTCACACTCTTCCTCTTCCTCCTCTTCAACCATGATCTCCTTCTGAAGACCTGACTGTCGTTTCTGCTGCTGCTGCCGCTGTAGTCTCAGTGTCTGGTCAGGTACCGTCAACTGATCAGAGACTTCAAGTGCCTTTACAAAGGACATCGGCCGACGAATGGCACCAGGGATGTTGTCAATGCCAGAAGCGTCAACTGGCATGACAGATTTAAGCAAAGCAGTCCTTGAATCAATACTATTAGCAGGCACCGTACTTAAATTAGGTGTCAGAGAGTCTTTAGACAAGAGTGGTCTATAACTGGACACACTGGCTCCATTTGAAGTTGACTGTCCATGCAGTGATGTGCTACCTGACGTGCCATACTGATAATGTGTCCCAACAGGTGAAGTTCTTGCACCAGTCAGTGAAACTATCCGACTAAGTCCACTGATACTGCTTGGTGGACTCTGTTTAATAGTCTTATTATATACAAATGGATCTCGGACCAGTGCATTCGTCACTGGATACTTTTCATCACTCGCCAGCATGTTGCTGCTACGTGAGGTGGTTGTTGGACTTCCTACAATGTTCTTCTTAGACAAATAGCAAGTGCTGTCGGAATGTGGAGCCAAAGGATGACGACCATCGGGCAAGCCATGATGCTGTGCATTCAAAGTTGATGCAGCCAAAGCATTGCGGCTCGGATACAACATTTTGGCCGGCAGAGGCATAAGTGATGTTGGTGCTAGTTTAGAGGAATCCTGTCCGGCCACAATATGATTACGGAGTGAATGAGCACTACCACCGAGTGGCACGTCCTGACCGGCATCAAACAGATTGGTGTATGAATCTGACTTTGGTGGCATCAGTTCATACTCTTGAGACTGACTGTCACAACTTCTAAATGTTTCATCTTCCTCTCCAGATGCCTGCAACTTTGTCATATAAAAAGAATTTGAAAATAAATTTTATTGTAATTAATTTGCACCAACAAATTTATAAAGTTGAACTGCGCTAATAGTTATTAATATGCATTTACCTGCAAAAAATTAAAAACATTCAACAAATGAATTATCAATAACTCAGTCCATAGTTTAAAAATCAAATAGTTAACAAATGAATGCAATCATCAACCTTGCTGTAGTCTTTGCTGCTAACTTGGACACCATTGCTTGTCTCCATGTAAATTTTCACATCACTGTCAGTTGCATGATAAGCAATTTTAGCAGCATCCACATTGATCAGGTATGTCCTTGGCTGTCTGCCAGACAACCTTCAAACATTTCAGAAACTGAATTACAAAATTCCAGCAGTATACAACTAATCACAAAACTATCTGTATGAGTAATTAAAAATGCACCAAATTAGTAATATCTTGTTCCAAAATGAAAGAATAAAAGCCTAACCCTGTAAATGCCATCTGCTACACATTTATTTTATCATTGTGAAAGCTAAGTTGCATATAATAGCTCCACAATCAATTAAGTAACATTTCTGCTCCAACACTGAAAAGTGTGTACTCCAACACTGAAAAGTGTGTATTCAAAAGAGTATATAGAGCAATTGCCTTTCAAAGAGAACAGGAGACTGGAAAGCAAAAATTACTATGATAGAGTCACTACGTCCAAGCGATCATCACATCAAACCAAAGACAATACACAAGCTTAACTTCAAACCATACAGATAAAGATTCAAGGAAAATTATATTAAGTCTGTTCAGGGCTTGCTTCTGTACTGCATGATGATGGAGTTCAAGATCAACTGATCTTGAACTTGACCTTAACAACATCATGATATATTTTGGTGACAACTTTCTGTGGAACAAGCATTTTCAAAATAATTTAATAATTGCACTGAAAGTTCTGACCCTAAAAGACTTAATTTATTTCAGCTCACTACTGTCATCCATTTTCAACATTACTGTTATACCACACTAACACACTACAGCACACCAGAAGTGTTCTTCATAGCTCAAAGTCCGTGATAACATAGCCAACAAAATTCTATCGAGTCTCAACCAGTCCAAATATACTGATAATGATGCGATAAATAAAGGTCCTTATGATTCCAGTGCTATTTCAAAAATACTGGAAAGTCACAAAAAGTGACATCTATCTGTTTTCAGCCTCTATCTTTTTTTGTTTTTCAAATCAACACAGAGAATAAAAATAAAAAAGCTGCCGAGAATATCAACGCTGTGCTTAGCACACACACTTTGGCCACATTGGTCCACACATTGCGTAGCTACAATTTGCGAAACAACCACGTGTAAATGGATTGTGGCCTCCTCTCATCTTCCCAGTCACCTACACAAAAATATTTCTCAGTAGCACAATAACTCAATTACAGTCCTAAGAGTGATAACACAATTACAGTCCTAAGAGTGTTCCATAATGTACCAGAACCAGATCTATATTCTGTACCAAATATGCGGCTTTCTGTGCAAAAATTTCCCATCATAATGATGGCAACTAAATTAGTGAAAGAACGTTTTTAAACACCAGACATTCTGCTGTGCTGTGACCAGAAATTTCATCTTTCTCTGACTTATTTCTCTTTTGTTTATTCATGGTTCTAACAAATCAGAGCTGATCTCATGTTTAAATTGTAGCACTCATGGGTTCTAGTTCACAAATAGAAATAGTCTAGATAAATGCTCAAAAATGCCCTAATGGGATTGGGATACTCTGTCTGAATTAAATTACCAACCAAAATATTAGTTTCCTGCAAAGTAAGAATAAGAGAGTTTCAGATGGGAGTCACCTGTTCATTGGTTGTTCTGCCTCTAGCAACCAGGACCATGTGGAAACAGGTCAAACCAACAACCGGAACAGACAACAGACCAATTATGACCATAAGACAAATACTAAATCAAAAGAAACAAAAGTAAACATATAAAATAAAATATAACAGTTTTTGCTCAAGAATAACTACAGAATTGCTTCCTTTTCACACATGTCACAAATTTCCAGAAATCTTTGGAATCACAAATTCATCAATATAGAAATACAATAAAACCCTGAAATTAATGACAGCATTTGCAAATTTGCATGGTCACTATCAATGCTATGTGTTCAAATCATAATACTCACATTACTCAATATCACAGTCTCATGTGTTGAAATTACAAAATTCTGAAAGAATACTGATTGAAGGATTTACCAAATGATGTTGTTAGCAGTTTTAAGATCACTCTTGTGCATCAGAACATAAACCAGACAAAATGCAAAAATACTGAACATGTGAAGTGTCAATGATAACAAGAATTGAAAGAAGAAGCGGTAGTTTCGTCGTCCAACGCAGTTGTTCACCCAAGGACAGTGATGATCAAATGTCTGTAGAGAAATTTAAAAGGCAAATACTTCAGTTACAAACTAAAACAGATATAACTGATAACTGTTCATTAGATGTAGAGATCTCTAACAAGATATCTTCTAACCACAACTAGTCATCAAAATAAATTTTGCAGACTCACACTGAAAGAATTAACTGATTATAGCACCATTAAATTATCGGAATCATAAAGTTATAAATTAAAATGTTGTCATTCCCTTTATGGCAAAATACGCAATGGTAATGGTAAGCTACCAAAAGAGCGAAGCATCATCAGGAATAGGGCAACAGTTTCTGTGTGCTTTAATCCTTGAAGCAGACAACCAAGGTTTCCTGAGATTGTACCGTACTTGTCCAAAAATATGTTAGATCAATTTTAAACAAGTTATGAAATTAATACAGTTTTCATGAAATGAAAGCCTATTCTGTTAATTGTTGGCATGTGAAAAGATGTTGCACAGGACAGTCAGGGCCCTAAAGAATTAAGTGAAAACAATAAGTGAAGACAAACATAACAACACTAAAGATCAAGTTGACCTTGGGAAGTGGCCTTCAGTCACTTATTATTGTGCTATCTGACTCTGTGCTACAACTGAATTATGGTAGATGGCTTTAATTCCATCAGACTTTAAGACTCACTAAAACTACAGAAGAGATTAAAGTAAACTTGTCACAGAACATTCAGCATTAAAAGATTGTTTACTTGTAAACCAAGACTTATCGCAAAAACTGGCAGCAGTTCTTTAAGAAATTCAGGAATTGATAAATGTAAAGTATGCTGCAACATCAAAACTTTAAGTTATCATACACAAGAAAAGAAAACTGAATTACTGGGGATATATTTTGCAAACAAAACAGGAATGCCTAGAGAAAGAAATAATACAAGGCACAATGCCAGGATCGTGAAAAAGAGGAAGACCAAGAAAAAAGTGGGAAGACAACATCAAAGAATGTACAGGACTCACTATATATAGAGCAGGCGACAAGAACAGCAGAAGACCGTAACACTTGGAGGAAGACAGTCCACAATGCAGCCAATCTTTGGAGCAAAGACGGTTAAAGACAAGACAAGACAAAGAACTCTGCCAGTGACTTCCAAACGATATTTACACCAACAATGCATTAACATAATCATTGTTATTCTGGACTCAGGAAAAGAAAATAATTCAAACAATATTTAAGTGTACCAATAAATTCTACTGAACACAAAAGTGCAAAACAGATGTTTAAAAATAATCACCACCTCAACACAACTGTTGCAGACGCTGCAGTGAGAACATCGTGGCGGCCGATACAACTGACACGTCCCACACCACTTCATCCGCACAGTCATTCCCTGTATATCAACGTTTCTGTAGAGAGGAGCGTGGAATTCATCGTCACGCATTTCATCCTCATGAGCTAAATACAAACCAACTGCTGTGCACAATTATACAACAGCACAGACAAATTTACAAAAAATTCTAATAAATTAAGCAATAAACAATCTGCAATCTCTTATATTACACGAATAGACACAGTAAACTGAATTCAAAGTCCATAAATTTAGATATCAATGTTGATTTGATACTATGAAACACTTTCTTAGAAGATGTATTACAAGATTTAAAATCAAAACTCATAAATTTTTTTAATTTTTACAATTTCTTTGAACTAAAAAATTTTGTCAAAAATAATAGCATAGCATTCATTATCTGTGTGTGTTTAATTCAGGAAAATAATAACTTTCATATTTCTTCTAAGGCTACAATCTCTAGATAGATTGGAGGAAAGCCAGCAGCATAATATTGAAAGCAAAATTCAATTCGGCAATTTATATTTAATGCAAACAAAAAACAAAAATGTCCATTGGTATATCAAACGAGTTTCTGGTTTGGCATCTTCCGGCTGCCTTGCATGTGTATGCGCGTGCCTCGGAAAATGGTTGTTCTTCAAAGTTTGCTGGCATCTTGCGCTTGGTTTTAGCACTAAATGTGCGGAATGCAGACTCCTAGTCACCTAGTCATTTTGGGGGGTCCTCTGCACTTTCTCTGAGTAGATTTGGACGTTTTTTTGGTTGTTTGCCATCTTGGACTGGCCATTATTTCATCGAAGTGGCGGTAGAAGTTGAGAATAGATACACGCTTGAGTACGCTAGATTGAATGACTGCCATCCTAATCTTCACCTGGAATTCCATCTCAGGTCAAATTTGCCAAGTTCAGCGATGAATTATGCTAACGGAAGACCACATCTCAAGAATTCACCGCCTGATCTTGCCATGCGGAGAGTTCCTTAAAACACGGAGTTTCAATATTCCGTGCTTTGTTGGCTTGTCTGCTATGAATGTTTCTGTTGCGTAAGGCTGTTTTCTATAGGATTCGCCACCGTATTCGTCAAGGCGATGAATTCCTTCATTCCAACAAAAACAGACTTTCAAGATCGTCATCCTACATTCAACATCGACATGCCAACAATGTCAAAGCGCCTTTGACTTAGGCCTTGGCTTTGTTGCGGTGCTATAGAAGTTGTCTCGGATAATAATAATAATAACAATAATCAAAATTATCCTATCCCTCAATACTACAATCAAGTGCACATCAGGCAGCATAACTCACCTCGAGGATATGTTCCTGGGTCCATGAAAGTTGCGAGGCTAAAACTGGTGATCACAACTATCGTAACAATGCCCTGGTAGATGGCAATCGCATAGCTGTACGTCATCGTCAAATATGGACAACTAAGAAACAGAGTAACAACACACAAAAGCATATTTGACTTCAACAGCTGAAGTCATAATGACTGATCATCAGCACAGCCTTCAAAATAATAGCACAAAGAAGGCTTTAATGGTCACTGCATGTTAACTGGACTAGTGCTACAACATCTCCACATGTGACCGTAATGTGCATATTTTAGAGCAATATGTATCAGTGTTTTGCAAAACCTTTGGGCAAAATTTCTGAGCCTAAATCAAATGAAATTGCTCTGAGCAAATGAGGAATCATTCAAATATGGGCAATAACTCCCTCTTGCTTATAATGTGCAACACATGAACACACACACACACACACACACATTTTAGTGGCAAAGATATGCCAATATGTCTTCCCAGAATACTTCAACTAAACTCTGACACTGATAAGAGCTCAATGTAGTATTATAAGTATTATAATATATTAGGGCTGCGGATATTAACGATTAATTAATCGTTAACATTTTTAATTGATTAAATTTTCTTTAATTGATTAAGTTTTCGAATAAATTTTACTATATTTTTAACTTATTTACTTGAATACCTACTTAGCTTACTATATTTCTATTTCTTTCAGACAACAATGGCAAGTAGAGAAAACAATGCTGCAGTTAAGCATATAACTTATATATATAGCATATATAGCATATATAGCATGGGCCACTAGAGCTCATTGAACGCGCGGATTCGCAAGCCAGCATTGGCCGCCTGAATGAGAGGCCGCTTTCAAATGACTGCTGGGCCACTAGCATACAACGAACGCCGGTAGTGTGGGGAGAGCACGTGGACCGTGTTCATTGCATGCTAGAATGGGTTTGCACCATCACCCATTCATTCACATGACCTACTGTTTTTCACCAACCAATCAAACGCGATTTAAACAGTGTGAGCACCAACGGACAATAATAAACATAGTATATTTATATGTTGTTGCATCAAAATGTCGAACTACAAAAGTGAGTTCAACATAATAATTCTAAGCGAGGTGGCTGCTCGTACAATTTATTGGGATAGTCGTACTGATGAGTACAAAGACCGACAAGAAGCCGTCGATATGGCTTGAAATAGCTGGAAAAAGTGCAGTCTACTCCAAATACGTAAATATATAAACAATAGGCATATTATGCAAAATGCTATAATGCAATGAAAACGGCTTGGAAAAGATGTAAATGCAAACACTTGAAATGAATGTTGAATTTAATTATTCTATGCATTCAGTCAACTAGTAATACCTCGTGGAACAGTTGTAAAGTGTTTTGCAATGCTATAATTGTAATGTCACAACAATCATCATCATCATCATCATCAATCCACATAAAACGACAAAACCCTCGTCGACCATTTTTTTACGTGCGCTACATCAACAACAGTAGGCATGGCCTCCTTTTTGCATGTAGGGAAAACCGACTGGTATCACTCATGCGGGCGCGTTTTGTAAAATGTGAAACCACGCGTTCAATGAGCTCTAGTGGCCCAGTACCTTATGGAGAGAGATGAGCAAGCACTTTTGTTTTTAAGCTAACTGCAGATGGCAAAGTAGACAATGCAAGGAGATCAGCAAAAAGCCATATGTACCGGTAATTATTTTAATCAAAATTAATCGATTAATCCATGTTGAAAAACACAAAGCATTTTTTCTCAACAAAACTCTGATTTATTACTATATAGAGCTAAAACAATCAATCAAATTGGCAAGATATGAGTTGTATGCAGCATACCAAAAAATCTGGAATTCTCTTCCCCTGTCTGTTACAGCCTCCAATTTATGCAGCTATTTTTCAGTTAAGCACATTTCGTTCTATGGCAACAGAACAATTTGCCTACACGACCATTCGCCCATAAGGCCATATATCTACAACTGTAGGCTGCCCTGTCCATGAAATGTGCAGTAATGTCTAGTGTTGGTAATCATTCATTGCCATCATAATCATCAAATGAACCCACACAAAATATGGTTAAACAAATGATTCTGCAAAAGATTAACACAATTTAGAAATAAAAGTATGGAGAGTGGCACAACAGCAGATGTAGATCAGACAGGAGATAAGACAAGAGATAAGATGACAGACAAGACAACATAAAAGGAGAGGTTACTTACACGAAGGCGAAAAACAGTGCAGTGCATCCCAAGAGCATCGACCAAGCACATGTGGCAGGAATCACTTTCATTGACGGCTTACACGAAGATGGCATTTTCCTTCTTCTGCAAAATCAATTTATTTTTCAGAATTACCAATTATTATATTAAATAAACTCCAATGGAGTTCCTTTTAGCTATGGACGATACTTTAAGGGGCCCCCGAGATTTGTGACATTCTGTGACAAGGGGAATGGGGGATTCAAAAACTGTCAAAATAGCATTACGCACTTTATAGACGGTTCTTTTGTGATTGCCTTCCAATATTTTCTTTGAAAATAAGGTCATATTCTTTTATGCATGGAATAGCGCTTTTTCTTACGAGACTCGTATGAATTTTGACCAAAATGTTATATAAATTTGAGCTATATGAATAGAATACTAGTGTCAGATCATCAGATGTCTTTTGATTGCTTTTCAAAAGTTTTGTGATTTTAAAATATATACCTATATTACAATAAATAATCCCCCTGTGTTTCATAAATAATCTAACGATTACTGGAACGTCATTTTCCCAATTAATCTAATTAAATCTAACGCCAAGGAAGTTAACATGTAGTTCCACACCACGGGACGTATCGCCGCCAGAGAAAAACGTTCCGCTAATCAGATTTAAAATTCACGCTTTTAATACCTTTCTCACTATCATTGTAAAAGCAAAATGCAAAATAAAACCAAGTGTTTATCGTTTCAAATTCTACAAAATGTTCAAAATTATAAAAGAATATGTAAAGAGGTCACCGACGCACTATTACAATATAATATATTTTGACAATAGAATCTGATATTCACTAGAACGAGTCCTTTCGTTGAAGTGAAGTAGTTTTTCGCCATTTTGTTGAGTTATATTTGACGGTGATCACGTTGCCGTAAATTTCCCCGTAAAACTTTTAATCAAGTGGTTTATAACAGCAGAGACGTCATTTCACTGTTTTTCAGGGGGGGGAAGACACTTTCGACCTGACCAGGTTTGCGAAAAAAAGTTGACGACCTTTTTTTGCTTGTCAGGTCATTTGGTCATTTTTTACAATTAGTTACTTAATTACTTCAGATTACTCGATATCAAGCACTCCTTTAGGGGCTGCTAACCTTTTTTTGCTTTCCAGTGTATTTTTATTTATTCAGCCAGAAGCTAAATAACACAAACATTGGCGAAAAAAATTTTCCCCTAAAAATCAGGGGAGAAATGCCCCCTGCCCCAGTGGCGGCTCCAGGATTTGGCAAGTGGGGGGCCGTTGGGGTGGCAACTTCTAATCATGGGGGCCAACCATTTGTTGTTAGGTATGTAGTATTAAGTACAGTAGCGTCATTTCACACTTTTCTTGGGGGACGAGAAAATTTTTTGCCAAATTTTAGGCAATTTGTGCAAATTTTAGGCATTTTTTGCAATTTTTTTGGCAATTTTGGGGCCAATTTTGGCAAATTTGCAATTTTAAAATATTTTTTGGTAAATTTTTATATGTAGTATAGTATATATATAGTATATATATATAGTATAGGGTCTCAACAGAGGGGCAGTGGGGGGGGCAGTATCTCAGTAGGGGGCACGGGCCCCCCTGTGGAGCCGCCACTGCTTGCCTCCCAAATGACGTCCCTGTATAACAGTGTTGTGATCTCGAGTTTGCCCACAGCAGAGGTCTTGGTCTTCAGACCACAGGGTCAAGTCTTGCTCTTGGTATCGAGATCTAGCATCTGAAAGACAGAAATCTTGAACTTGTCTCGAGACCTGCATGGTTGCAACTTGCAAAAGTCTCGAGTTCTCCATAACTCGAGACCTGTCTGCGAAGTCTCGAGTTCTCATTAACTTTAGTCATCGCAAAGCATCAGGCCCTCCGAGAGAAATTCCGGGCCCCTGTGCAGAATGGCCGACGGGCCCTAGACAAGTCATAATTTTTTCTTGACGACCTTTTTTTTTTTTTTTTTTTTTTTTTTTTTTTCGTCAGCCGTTTACTATAAATGTTTACGACCTTTTCTTTTTATGTTGACGACCTTTTTTTTTTTTTTTTTTTTTTTTTGCTCGTCGTTTGCCGTTTATTTATTTAGCACTGTGTCCCCCGCCCCTTGTGCTCGCCGGCCCCTCTGCTGAACTGACATTTTTAACCATTCTTTAGTGTTATTATTCATTTTATTGTTAATTATACATATTCATCATCGGCCCGGGCCCCCTCCAGACCGCCGGGCCCCTGTGCAGTTGCCCCCCCTGCCCCCCCCTCTCGGAGGGCCTGCAAAGCATCATCATTTGTGTGACAATTTTTTGACAATAAATATGAAGGAAAGTCTGCATGGCTATTAGTTGTAGGCCTACACTTAGTACTCTATGCAGGTGTTTTCCGTAATAAATGGCAACCTCATGAAATTATTTATGTCTGTTTTGACCGCAAATTATCTGCGTATTCAGGTTTTTCCGTTTTGTAATTAGCATGCCCGTGTGAAAGGCACTAGGGGTACTAACGGGGCTTGAACCCGCTCCGTCAGCCTGATGCTCCAGCACGTAACCAACTCTGCCATCTTCCGCCCCTAAATTGTTGTTATGATACTTGTCATACTTCTGTAATCAATGTCACTGTGTCAGTGTCAAACTATAATTTAAACAACTGCAATTAATGGCGAAAAGGGGAATATCTGATCCTAAAGGCCAAGGTGCTGTTAAGTTGAAGCCACCATGCATCATAACTATTAACTAATTAAATGTCTATTCTAAAACTAGCTGCTGTTTGGCTATGATCATTGTTAGACAAGTGAAACATATTGATAGAAATTCGCATATTTGTTATTGATGTCTACCGGTATTTATAAATCTACAAATATGTCGCTTAGTCTGGGACTCAAGAGCAAAACGTTGGAAGGTCTTGGTCTTGAGACCACAGAGGTAAAGTCTTGGTCTTGAGACCACATAGGTTAAGTCTTGCTCTTGGGTCTCAAGACCAAAGGTTTTAAAGTATTGGTTTTGCTCTCTCGAGCTTTTCAAGTCTCATTAACACTGGTTTACAAGGCATTAGCGGATGATTCGCCGGTGTTGAAATCACTACAGTTTATCAATACAGTAGAAGCCACTGACATTTCCCAAACATGATGACCGTTTGGATAAAATGACCCTGCCTTACTCACACCCACCTTTTGGCACAGCTACCGGTACACCAAATTTACTCAGCATCAAAGAACAAGCAGTTAAACCTATATAAAGTTACTAGATTTTGCTTTATAATAATAATAATAATAATAATAATAATAATAATAATAATAATGATTTAAAGTGGCACAAACTTGTCCATGCTGGTCTTTACAATTGTGGAAACCAAACATATCTCCAATGCTGAAAACAATTACAAGATCGAATAAATCGCCTCAATTCAGTATCTCTAACATCAGCCGGTTTTCCCTGTGCAGACTGTGGCAGGATATGTGCAGCCAAAATAGGACTCATCAGTCACCCGCAACACATTCAAAATTATTATAGTGAACATGGTTAAACTGTAAATCTATCCTGTCATACTCATATAGATACTCTCGAAGTCATCGTCGACCCCAATGGACTGCTAGCCACTAGCCCACTACTATTAATTAATGGTTGATCAGCGCCAACCCCAATGCTTTGTGTCAAGTAGCCTATAGGCTGACTTATTTACAATTCTTAGGGCCTAATGCTTTAAATATACAGTAGAACCCCGTTATATCGAAGCTCAAGGTACTGTGATAAATGCTTCGAAATATCCGAGGTTCGTTATATCCGATCCCTGTATCATTAGCACTGCTTTGGCGGGACCAGCGCTCAAATTTCAATATAAGCGGGATTCGATATAAGCGAGTTCGATATAACGAAGTTCTACTGTATAGCAAACCTTTAGTGACAAATCGTTGCAACATACTAATTGCACAGCATCAAGATTTCAAAACATCTGACAAACAAAACTTGAAAATACGTTCAAGAAAACGAAGCCTGTTTCCATTCCACTGTCATCAACCCTAACTCTAATAGTTACAAAAATTTAACATCAACAGCAAGATAAGTGTTGCCTTTTGTGCATACTAGACTTCTAACTCAAAACGCCCAGTTTGTTTACAAGTCATCTTCATCATCTGGAAGTGCAGTCTGCTGTGCAATCTAGAAACAAAATATTAACAGATAAACAAAGATTCCCCAGGGCTGTCAACCAAAGTCAACTATTTACAGTAGATTTCCGTTACATCAGAGCTCAAGGAACCACTATAACAAATGTACATCGATATACTGAATGTAGCTTCAATATATCCGTCATGCTTCTGATCGACAGGAACTTAAAAACAGCTTCGATGTAAGCGAGATTTCGAAATAGGCAAGTTTGATACATCAGGTCTCTTTTGCATTTATTAACATTGTGTTGAGCGGGACTGGTGCTTCAAATTCAATATAAGCGAGATTTCGATATAAGTGAGTTCAATATATTGGGATTCTACTGGAATTACCGTTTATAATTGTTGACAATTACTTTGGTTAGTGAGAAAACTGTAGCAGCAGTTATAAAATGTTCTAATTTAATTACTAAAAGACACTCTTTTTAAAGTTTTAACAGACACTTTGAGACCAAACTGTTACACATCAGTGAAATTTATATTAGGGCATCCCCCCAAATATTGTTGTGTTTCACCACTGCATATCACAATTTCTCATCAAAATTTGTGACTGTCAAATGCAATAGATTTACCTTTATACATGTCAAAATAGCATTTAACAGTATATTTTAGAAAAAGCACATACCTTTGAATACAGAACAAACCAATTAAACAACTAACCTCAAGTTCTTGTTCATAGATCTTGGCTGTGGTTGGGTCCATTTCAACCTCTGGAGGAGCCAGTGCAGGCATTGCAACAAACTCAAGATTTGGATCTCCTGTCAATTTTCTTGCCAGCCACAGAAATGGCTTCTCAAAGTTATAGTTGCTCTTAGCACTGATATCATAGTACTATAAAATAAAATCAAGCATCACCATAGTATCACCTAAATCATTTATAAAACATGAGCTCAAGAGCCACTTATACTATTGATTAGTATTAAAAATTTCTTTTAATATCAAACCAACAACTTAATTCAAAAGACATCAATAAAAAAAGGTTTCTGTATATTGAGAGCCATCATTCTAGAAACAAATGTCAATTATCATAGCATTGAATGAAAATTCAGGAGAGCACCTGAAGATTCTTTTTGCGATGAAAGACAATAGCCTTTGCCTTCACTTTACGATCTTTGACATCTACTTTGTTTCCACAGAGAACAATTGGGATGTTATCACAGACGCGAACAAGATCACGATGCCAATTTGGCACATTCTTGTATGTGATGCGAGCAGTTACATCAAACATTATGACTGCACACTGACCTGTTTGTTTTTAAAACAAAACAACAATTGTTTCATGAATTTTGGACAAACATGCTGTTTTGTACTCCACATCTAATAATAAATAACAATTAAATGATACTAGGATAGTATTTAGTGAAGAAATCTCAGTCATGCTCAAATTAATTTACCTTGAATGTAATATCCATCTCTAAGACCTCCAAATTTCTCCTGTCCAGCTGTATCCCAGACATTAAATCGAATTGGACCTCTGTTTGTATGAAAGACCAGCGGATGTACCTCAACACCAAGGGTTGCTATGCATACCAACAACAAAAACAAAACTCTTAACTGACTTTTCGTCAAGTTTTGGCCAAGTGCTCCAAACTAGACTATAGCACACTATATTCTAACTTCAGCAATTGTATAACAACACAACTACTGAGTTCAAATACAGCATTTTATCAAGCCTGTAGATTAGTAGCAGGCAAAACCAAATGCAAACTGAAATAAAATGCAAAGAGCAAATTAAAACTGAATTTATGATATTTAATGTTTTGTCCTAATAAAAGATGGAATACAAACCAATATATTTCTTTTCAAATTCTCCAGTCAAGTGTCGCTTCACAAATGTTGTTTTTCCAGTACCACCATCACCAACCAAAACCAACTGATGTTTTTAATGAAAACAAAAGCATCTACATTACCCACGAAAGAGATAATTATTACACTGATAAAAATAGTCATTGCATGCAGTCAACATATCTTTTGAGCATTCAACCACAAAATGGAAACACAGTCCCTTCTCAAAGACCTGGTAAGTTCTGATATGAAAGAAAGAGCTAGAAGCTTAGTTCTTTAGTACTTCTACAATTGCTGAAATTACAATAATTACATATTACAAATATTCCTTGTAGCAAGACCATCTACAATAGTAACAACATTACTTAATGTAAGAATTTGGTTTTAAATGATTTACAAAAAATTGGAAACCTTGAAAGATGGCATATCATCTGCAGGTGCAGCCATTTTATTAGTAGATCAATAACTTTGTTTCAAGCTAGAATGACAATAAAAATCATATAGCAAAGCATTACAACTAAAAAATAAAATAGAAAATTCAACAATCAAATTAAAATCATTGAAAACTTTCTGTCAAAATTTCAGGCAAAGTTAATTTTTCCCATTCCTACTGCTGGAAAATTGGTAAATATAGTATATTTATTAGGTCATTTATTCTAATAAAAGGTCATGGCAAATGCAATTAATTAATTAATAGAATTCAAAGAAGTGCATTTCAATTTCTTTACTGGTCACTCATCACAATCTCACTGTAAACTTGCTTGCCATCTAACTCATCAAAAAATAGACTTAACACAAACAAAACCAGGACCCAAATATTAATCTTCACTGTGTACATCTCAACTTGTAATTCAGTAAAAAAACTATCAGCTTAACCTCAAAACTTAATTCATATGTAAGCTGTTTATTAACACAACAATTCATTATGTAAAAAATAAACAAATTTTCAGCAAAAACCAATTTAAAGTATAAAAATACTCCCCATGTTATGCAACTGCACCAAAATGTCTGTTTACTTAAAACTAACCCTCTCACTCATAAGACTTCTGCAAAAACAAGATGGTTATCATCTTGCCTATCCTAGCCCAGTTTAAAGAAATTGTCCATTATTACATGCCATTGGATTCTGCATTCAAAGCTCTACAAAATTGCTATTCATGCTGTTGATTTTGGTCACAAAGTACAAGCTATTAAACATCAAACATAACCACCCTATAGAAATTTAACAATTTTAAGATTTTCACATATTAGGCCATTGAACGTTGAATTGTGCAGTTATTTGGGTACAAAATGTATATAAATCATCACAGATATGTTTCCTTATTACTTAACCCAAATTTCAATCAATCTCAGTTAGGCACTAATAAATGCAAAATATATGCTAAATTAAACACATAAGTTATGTCAATCACATACTGTTCAACATAGGACACTGTACAGATATTCTTACACATAATAGATGCTTTGATAGCTTCTGCAGGCTCTTTTGTAATGTTATATAATAGATACATGTATACTTTGTTGGCATTGTATTATGATGTGTATGTGATAGTTTTGCAATGAGAATTTACTAGTCAAATTTAAGTTCTTCATTCAAAGGGGTTGCAGCTTTGTTACTGCGCTTAGATTGTAAACTGTTCATATTGGTTGCTCTGCTGTGCTAGAGCTAGGGTTGGGTTTAAAGACATTCATTACAAGATAAACACTCAATAAGGGAAATTTCATGGTGGTGGCAGCCACCCTTGCGTACCTTCTATAAAATGGTCATATCTTAGTAACCGCTGTAGCAAACAGATCACAAAATATGTCAAAGTGTGTAAATGAACCACCCTATGGCACCTAATTTTTACTGAAATTATCTTGTTAGGTCTCAGAAAATCTGAATGGTTTGGCTTGAGAGGATTAAGAGTTTTGCGGCATCAAAAATCACTGAATAATGTGATATTGTATTAGCAAAAGTCTAATAATTATCACTTTGAAATGTAAATTATTCACTCCACAAAAGTTTTAGTAGAAGAGTCTACTTGAATCAATGAACAGTGGGCAGCACTACAGCAGTGACTGAGAGATAAGAAACTAACAAATTACACAGCTGACAAGGAATTCTTTAGGTGGCCCTTCATGGATTACACGCAAATAACCAGTTCTCACAGTATTTTTGATTTCTGTAAGGGGCTAGTTCGCATTATGCAACTCTTGGAACTCATAAAATGGCATCTGTTTAAATCAAAATCAACAGAAAATATTTCTCTTAATTGAGTAGGTCATTTTCCAAATTTAAAGAAGCTTTTTGGCCGTATAATCTTTCCTGTTATAGAGAGATTGAGAACAAAGGGAAGTCATCACTATCGTCATCAGGTTCTGTCTTGAGACAGGATCAGGGCTAAACGAAAACGGAACATGAAAAGATGCGCGAGAAAAGTTAGACTGTGAATTGAACTGAAGAGAAGAATCATCGCCGAAAGAGTACGTTCATTCAGATTCTCTGTTCTTATTTCTTAACAATCATAACAATGGCGACGACGAAGACGAATAGAATTAATTTCACCATTCATGCGAAGACTATAAACGACAACAACAACAACGACGACAACTACAATGACGACGAAAATGGCTAAGGAATGGGATGAGAGAGAATTTGGCCGATAACCTTTACCTTATGATTAAAATAAAATAGAAACTTCAGTTTCAGTTTCGACGAACGAAGACCGGATATCGCCAACTGAAGGCGCGCATGCATACCAAATATAGCCAACGACAATGATATAGCAATGATTCTGCTGCTATATGTCAATGTAAAAAATCGATTGTATGGCACATCTACTTTCCCAGTCATTATTTTTGTAGCCGACTGTAGGGCCTAAAGGTCTAAGGTTGGATCCAGAAGGGCCGCTCCACATAGGCCTAATGATGTTGTCTAACCAAAATATATTTCGTGTTCGACGTTTTCTCGTGTCTTTTACTAGGGTAACTAGGCCTACTTTATTATACCAGGCCAACTTTATTATTACAGATCTGTCTATGCCCTATGGTATCTTTGCCGTTGCTCATTACCTGACCAAAGTATCCCACTCAAGAGATTGTTATGGGTTGGGTTAACCCATGGGTTGGGTTGGGGTTTATTGAGTTGGGCTGGGTCAGACTTTACTATATTTATGGTGAGTTGGGTTGAGTCAGAAATGAGTCATGGTTTAAGAAATTGCAATATATTATGGTGGGTTGGGTCAAATAACCCTATTGCCATGGGTCGGTTTGGGTAACTTAGGTTGGAGACAGTGGCGGCTCAACATGGGGGCCAGGGGGCGTGCCCCTATTGAACGCCTGCCCCAGTGGCTCCTGTTGGGACCCTATACTTGATACTACAGTACATACCTATCAACAAATGGCTGACCCCCATGCTTAGGTGCCGTTACCCCTTTGGCATGCTCATCTGCATGAGAAAGGCAGACCACAAGAATGCCACGGCTTGGCTTGGTCAAGTTCAAAAACGACAGGTACATGTGAAGCACTGATTCATGAACGGAAGTGGCAGTCTCAGTTTCGAGCGTGAACTTCCAATGTTTTCTAAATCTGCACCAAGCACTTCAACTGAGCATGGAATAACTGAGAAATCAGAACGAAAGCACACAAACTTTTCAGTAGGAAAGTCAGATGTCCCGGTATTCTGCATTTGGAGCCATCCATATATTATGTATGCAAGTCATATTTTCAGATTTCTTCCTCCTGTTGCACCCCGTACATTTTTTGAACCTCCTATGCATATGTACAAATTAGCTTCTTTACCCCTCTCATCCTATTTGACAAATTAATTCTTAGCCATAGTCGTGCGGTGAACCAAAGATTTCCAGGGATGTGACCAACTTGACCAAGACAGTAAGTGGCAAGACCGAGACCAAAACACTAACCATCAAGACCAAGACCAAGACCTTAGGTATCAAGACCAAGACCAAAACACTAGGGCTCAAGACCAAGACAGTCTTCTTCTTCTAGCAAATGCCTTTCTTTCTCAGCCATTCAACAGCGCATCAGGTTGAGCCTGATGCAGGGTCTCGAGTCCCCCTTTGAATCTGGTGAGGTGGCAGTCGTTGACTATGTGGTTCATAGTCTGTCTGATGCTGCAGGGGCAATTCGGGTCATCTATGGCTCCCCAACGGTGAAGCATAGCGGCGCACCGGCCATGGCCTGTTCGATAGCGATTGAGGTGCACCCAATCATAGCGCACTAGGTCAAAGCCGGGTTGGCGTTTGCAGGGGTCTGTGATGAGGTATTTGTTCTTTACCTCAGCAGACTGCCAACTCTGCTTCCATGAGTCCGGAACAGAGAAGTGCAGTATAGGCACAGGAAACCAGATTGAATGATGAGACGTCAGACGTTGAGCAGGATGGTCAAAGATGTCCGCGTGTATTGGTAGATCTGGACGGGCATTGATGTAGGCAGTGAGCTTGGATGCTGCGGCTTCACGACGGATAGCAACCAAGACAATAACTACCAAGACAGTAATGTTAAACATCAAGAAAACAGACAAAACAGGATTCACAATTTTTTTATCAACATCAGCCATAAAATTATGAAAATTTGGCATAGATATATCTATACAAACATATTATATTATTTATCATTCACGAAGGGTTCCAACAGTGACAATCTCATATAGTCCCATAATTCAGAAGACACCTACCACAGAAAACATTATTACTAACAGTGGAAAAAACCCACTGTCTCGGTCTTTAATCACACGGCCAAGACATTGAAAATACTGTCTCGAGACGTCACATCACTGAAGATTTCGCAGCTAAGAAACACAAGAATGTGTTTCAATGAGTTCAAGCATGTGAACAATTCTCGTGCAGACCCATTAGAAAGTAATTGTTTTCAAAGTCTAATGTGTGTAATTTCATTCAACACTACTGTTTTAATAAAAATTGTGCTTAGGTGTTTAAAGCATCCCATTTGCTTCAGTTTGACAGAGTAATTTATTTTTAAGAATTCTTCACCTTTAAAACAATTTAATTCGGGAAAGTTCAAACATTTCTACAGAATGTCACAGAGGATGTTAAAGAGTTCAAAGGTCAACAGCTCGCAATTCTGAGGAAGCTATATCAGGAGCCGAAACTTTCAACTTTCCTTTGATGTTTGACTGGAAAGCATCCTGTGAGGAAACAAAATAAATCACTATGACATCCTACATCTCACTTGAATTCCACATATGAAACACTGCAAACAATAGTCATTAGTTGTAAAGTAACATTTAAAAATGGATGAAGCAGAAGCAGAAGCATTCATCCACACAACAATAGTTTTTGAGTAAAGAAAATATATCTTCAATACTGTAAATATAAAAATTAGACACATTTTCTTCAGTCAAGTGAGCCCAAAGCCAGCAGTAGTAGCAACTGTACCCTCTCCTTTACAAACGTACGTGTTTATCGTAGAGTTTTGTCATTTCCTGTCTCAGCTTTTCTAATATCGCTTTGTTCGGATGAGCCATTGTCTGCAGCTTCGTTACGCTGAACTCTTCCTCCTTAAGAATAAAACAGCCAAGACAACCATTGCCACAATGCAAAAATGAAACAATTATAAATATTTACTACAACAGTAAAGTACATGGCATAACCCTCTTGTCCTTGATTTCACTAGCTGTTGAGTAGAGACGGAGGAGTGATCCCCAAGTACGAATGTGAGGATGCATCATCTGAAGGATTGCTTGAGCTGCTTGCTGTTTTCCCTCTCTTTTATTCTTACAGATAACCTAACAATAACAAAAGTGAACACAGATAAATGAGAGAGAGAGAGACAGAGAGAGAGAGACAGAGAGAGAGAGACAGAGAGAGAGAGAGAGAGAGAGAGAGAGAGAGAGAGAGAGAGAGCTGTTTTCAAAGTAAGAAAGAAAATAGTTAACTTGACTGTTAATCAATCTTTGACTTTGAAAACCTTTTGTTGACATAGTTTTCAAATGCTCAGCACTAAGATTAACAAAAGCATAAAATAACCTTTGCCTCATGACGCCCCACTCGCATGACGAATTCACTCTTTTGATGTTTCACTGTATTTATGTCCATCTGCACCTGAGTGTCACCCATTCCATAGTTTCTACACATAAATCGATGTAAAATATTCACAGAAAATCAAGCAAATTAGTTAATTATGCACAAAACAAATGTAGCATTCTCGCAGAGCATAAGATCTTTAAATACCTTCTTAGACATTCTCCAAGGATCTGATATGGCGTTGGATGACCAGCTTTGTTACAAAGATCAACAACACGTGGATCCTCGATTTTGATCTCATCAAAAAACTAAAGCAAAAATAATAGGATGATAAAAGCACGAAATATCAGTTCCTTATGGGATTTGTAACTTTCACTTTCCAAAGCAAAGAAGCAACTCATGTACACTTAGACATAAAAGGTTCAAACTCTACAAAAATGCTCTTAAAACTGTAAAATAAAGAAAAACAAACTGAAAGATCTTCTGTCTGTTCATCTGTTTTCACTTTTCCAATTTCTGGAATAAGGATTTTCAGAGTAATTCCAGCTGTTAACAGAAAAATAAAAAACATCACAGCACAAATTTACTGCAGTAACACTAAACTGGCATCCATTTACAAAAGATGTAACAGTTTATACAACTACTAAAAGCAGGGATAAGAGCAATACACTTAATTTCAAAGCACTCCATTAAGCACTGAATGCTATGCTAATTTCGATTCATGTCTACCTCTGAATGTGTAATAAGTAAACTGCATCAAAATACCCTGCATGACAAGTTTATGATGATTCATCAGTGAGAAAAGTGATAAAGCTGAAGGAATGAATTCTTTGGGGCAGACAGCTGAGTAGAAAGACAAAAGAACTTACCTGCTTCCAATTTGGCCATTTTCTTACTGGTTGCATATCCTGTTCCATATTGAACTTCGTTGATAACAACTGTTGCACTGTACGGCATTTGGGAGTTTTCTAAAAATGCAAATAAAGCTTCTTATAACAGAAGACACAGCTTCATTTACCAACAACTTATTTCCCTTCAAAGACAAAATTTCACCTAATGATCATCAGACTAACCGATTCAAATTAATTTCAAGTCTGCTACTATTATTTTGCCTAACCCCATAGCTATTAATAAATACTAACAAGGTACTTACCGGTACTAGCAGGAACATAGTTCCCTTCTAGTATTTCTCAACTCACTTTAGTTCAAGTAAAATCAAATCTCTTGATTATAGATATACTTTGTACCTATTCACTACATCTTATTACTTGAATTACCAGTACTATGCTTATGCTACAAGTTCTGTGATGATTTGAGTTTATGAGTTGGAAATGAATAAAACTTGATGATGATGATGATGACAAGAATAATGGTTAGTTCCAACAGGAAGGGAAGGCCATACATAGAATAGTGACAACAATATTGAATGGTGTGAAAGCAGCCTGCAAGCAAGGAGTCACAGAGCTCTAAATGGAAGGGACTGGAACCAGAGTGCGATGATGGTGTCTGACACCAATGGGTGCAAAGCCTAGGGTTATTGATGATGACAATAAATAACCGCTAATATTAACATCAATACAAAATCTGAAAAAATCAACAAAACAATGAAGTCTCACACAATCAGCCTTACAAACTCACCAACTAACTCACATCTATTGCTCTAATAATGCCCTTCAGATACAATGACAGCAAGTCTTGTGTAAATAAATTCTTTTGAAGCGGCATTTTATTTAGATACACAGCATTTGAACTTCTGCATCACTCTTGCCTAGTTCCTGGAAAATGTATCTCGGCTGAATTCTCATTGTGTGCTGGGCATATTCATGAAGAATACAAACAGGCGATTTTCCAGCAGGATTCAAAACAAAAGCTGAAAAACAGACTTCAAATTATAACTACAATACTAATAAAAAGTTAAACATTCAGCCAAGTCAAAAAGAAGAAAAATTAGCATCCAGCCATATCAGTCATTTAATAAAACTGATAAATCACAAACCATCAGAAAGATAAGAAACAATCAATTGCATTACATAATTAAAGGCATAAATATGCAAGAAGTAAAAATAGAAATTTTGGCATTTATGTGCATGCTAACAAATTAAAAATACTCAAAGTGGAAATTGGAAATATTACCCTGGACCAATGTTCCCTCTAAGCTGAGCGCCTGCATACATGACAAGAAAACGCCGCGCAGCAATTTCCAGCCGCCGCGCAGTGATTTTGAGTTTCAAATAACACTGGTTTCGTTGTTGTCATGGGTGACATATGTGAAAAAAAAATTCAGGTGCTCAGGCATGAAAGTGTGCCGCTCAGGCACTATATTTTTCTGCGCGCACTCAAAAAAATTTAAAGGGAACATTGCCCTGGACAATCAAATTTTTCATGCCAACATTGCAGGTGAGGAAGCCCATGGAAACATAATCATATCAGTTTCATGAGGCAAATGGAACAGTCTAAGAACAGAAAATGTAATGTTATCGTCATCAATCATCCTCATTATGTCTAAGTAAGAGCTGAGAAAATACTCGACCTTTCCTACGAAATGACAAATGAGAATCCTTGTCAGCTGGAATTGCACAAGTGATTAGATTTGTTGATGGTGGCTAAAATCAATCACAAAGAACGAATTGAGCATTAATACTTCTGTCAGTTTTTGAAAGTTAATGTGGAAGGCTGACAATTTCAACCCTTAGAACCCATTACCCACAATAGCAGGATAGCGTAACAATTCTAATCCCCGGATGAACATATAAAGTTATATTCAAAGTCTCCGCTACAGTAGTATATCCTTGCCTACCCAGAAAATGGTTCAGTCCAAGCCTAACAAACCTGGACAGCAGAGATTTGGTGCACAACAATGGCGGCTGCAAATACTTTAGACTCTGCCAGAGGGTGTAAGGTCATGTGATGCCAGTTATCTAGAGACATTGTGAGTTTCCTGCATTTGGAGAATTATTTTATCTACTGGTCAAAGTAAACTCATTGCACCTAATCGTAAAAATTAGCAGTTTAGTCCTGAACAAGGTATAAAAATTTTGCACAGAAAAATCCAAAGTTATCAAAACAGCCATTTGCTGTTCTTGTTGTAATGAGTACCAGTGTATTACCAGTAGATTGGACAGCTTCTTTTGGTCAAACTATCATACAAAAAAGAATTCTGGCATTTGATATCACAGAAACTAACTGGGACACTGTTTGTACGTTATTGATGTAAAAAAGTTTTTGGGCAAAATATCAATTTTTTGCCAACCTGGGTTCCCTGCCATCCAGGAAGCCCTGTTACAGCGTTCTTCTGTACAGGGCAGCCGGGTTCTAATGGATAATTATATTTTCATCCAATAATGTGTTAGCACCAAAAAATATTATCAACTGAGTACAGTGCAGTTAGCAAATGCCAAGAAGCCAAAGCAAGCATGAAACGTACCATAATGCAATCAACATAAATTCTATAGCAACCACAAAA
This sequence comes from Metaphire vulgaris, assembly GCA_018105865.1. Classification (NCBI taxonomy): domain Eukaryota; kingdom Metazoa; phylum Annelida; class Clitellata; order Crassiclitellata; family Megascolecidae; genus Metaphire; species Metaphire vulgaris. The sequence goes on from CM030842.1 coordinate 86,560, forward strand.
GCTTAATTCCTACAAATTAGCTTTTTCTGCAGCATTTTTTCTCATCCTCAATCACTTTCTGTTCTCTCCCATGATCCTATGACCAACATGTTTTGATAATTGTGTGCAACATCTTAGTCACATATTTATTACAGTGGTCCTTTTGGGTAGACAGCTACTACAGCTTCACGAAATATCACTGTTAACATATCAGAGCATAGTGAACCTCGATACATTACACAGACCACTATAACATCCACTCCGTTCCAGCGGATAAGTGACTGCCTGAGAATAACATATCTGACTGTCCGTGTATTGAACCTGGGTTGATAAAACATCTCCTGGCTTCAAAGCCAGTGCTCTACTGAGAAAGCCAGCACAGCAGACGAAAATGCTATAATGGCAATATATAAATCTCACCAAAGTTGGTCGACTAGCCTTCTTTATTAAGATGTTGTGTTTCCTACGATCCTTCCAACGTCTGCATAGAAATCACAGATTTTTATACCAATTTAAGACGCAACTTCAGCTGATATGTTATATCCAACAAATTCACATCGATATACAACTCTGTCAAGTTGCCTGTTGAAGGCAAAAGAAGCCACGCCAAAGTTCATCTCAATCGCAGAAATACTCAGTGGATGAAAGCAATACAAAAGGAAAAGAGGAAACAAAACACATTGTTACCTAAATCTTCTAACTGTGATCGTCTTAAACTTGAAAAGCTCTTGACAATAAGCACGGAATTCCAAAGGAGCTAAAAAATACACTTCACATGGCAATAATTGCATGGGAGAGGGACATTGAATAAACATAGCACTGTAATTAGAATTACAACCAATAGAAATGCAATACAGTTAAGTAACACATATGGACTAGTTATGTATTCCAAGTATTTCTTAAATTATGGCATCTATTATTATAAGTCAAGCAAAGTGCAAAACTGCTCTTTTCTATCTCTCCCTCCATCTCTCATTCTCTCCGTCAAATTTACACTAACAGGCATAGGGTTAAGGTTAGTGAAATGGGTGGACAATAAAAGAATTTTGTCTTGAAATATTATCCAAGCATTTTAAATGTTTTTTTAATGTCAATTTCTGTTAAGGTAATGGTAAACAAGTAAGACACAGAAAATCACACAATATTTGAGATTAATGCTAAAGTAATTCATATGCTGATATTTGGATCATCCAAAAAATTACACAGGTTTTATCTGAAACATCTGAAATAATAAAATAATGAAGCTTTTGAAATATCACAAAGACAAAAATTTTATTTCTAAAAATTTGGCTCATGCACTGTCAATGACAAATCAATTCTATTAAGTAACCGAGCTCTTGTAGTGTGTGCACAAAGACGATTCTGTCAGCAAAAAAGGACGCTAGCTGAAATTTTCAGGTTTCCAAGACATGCTAATGATAATTTTACAAGCCCTTAGAGACCAAGACCCTTCAGCTGCAAATTACTGACTAAGACTGTTGGACTTCTTGTGGTCTTCAGCTGACTGGACTTTAGTTGGAATGGCCATCTTTCTGCCAGCAGGTAAGGCTGAGACATCAGTTCCATCACTTCTGTTGCTATTGACAGCATTCTGCTCTTTGTCAGCTGTCACTGACATATCTTGAAAGCTGACGTGTGATGGAGCAGCAGCAGCATCTGGAACATTAATAAAAACCGACAGTTACAGGGGAAAACAGACATCACAGGAAAACAAAACAGACATCACAGGAAAAACAAACAAGTTTCATCAGTACGAATGGTCACTCTGTAATTCACCATGAATGACAGAAGGAAGCAAAATCTTTTGCATTAAACAGATACATGACATCAGTAAATAAACAAAATCTCCAAAACTTGAATTTCATTAATGATTTCATGCAACCAAGTGATAGTGAAGATGCAGTAAAACCTCCTAACAAATCACCACATCCAAAAAATTCAGCTATTCAGCTGCTGAAGATAGCAATACTAACCATGAAGACTGACACTGTCAGAAGTGGCATCATTAGTCACCCTATCACCAACATTTGATACTTCTGACATTGCTCGACGATACTGAAGACAAGGGATTGCACTTAACGGAATGTCATGTTTCTAAAATAAATATAATACCTAACACAATGAACATTACATGTCACACCACCACAGTTGCCATTGTCACAGAAGCAAGACTGCAAAACAAGCAGAATGTTATGAAATTAGTTCTAATGTTATCAGCTATCAGCACATTTTGCTAATACATAGCTTCTGAAAGTATTTACATGCTAATATGAATTACTGGTAATTAATTTGAAACTGTCATTAACATTTTGCAATGCAACAGAAACTGCTATAAATACACTAATCTAATGAAACAATGTGGTACATGCTAATCATGGTAAAAGAACATCACAAAAGTACCCGGGCACTTCCAGGTCCAAGAAAGTATGGTCGACTGACAGTACAAACCCTCGTTGGTTTGTGAAGATAAATAGGCATACCGCTCTGATGTGTGACAACTAACCATCCTTCTGGAAGGATGTCAAAAGGATCTGGGCCTTTCTCTGTGAACAGACAGACCATCATAGACTGAAAATGTCTATCTGTCTCCTAGACTTAATAGTCATTGCCATAATTATTACAAAGACAAAATTCTTTTCTTCAGAAGATCATCACCAAATAAACTTGGCCGAGACAAGATGCCACATTGGCATCTGCTGTTCAAAGTCATAATAGGGGTGGCAGTTTGAATCTCACTCCTGCCACTGCAGAATGACCAAAAACTGTAGAACTAAAAACAGTTATTCAAAATAAACATAGTCAAAAGCAACATGCAATCAATCAGCCTAAAAGTGAATCGGTAATCAAAAGTATCAATGCAGATTTTAGAGCTAAGTTTACAACTTATTTCTAAATAAGAATTAAGAAAATCCAAACATACCAACAAGAATGACCTTTTCAAGCATTGCAGGGGCCTGAAAGTCAACTGCCCCACCACACACAGATGACCTTCCTCTGCCTCCAGTAACCTGCTGCTTTCCGTCAACATCAGAGGCCACACCAGATGGCATGCTGCCCTCCAACATTGCTTCAATCTCATCATCATCCACATCAGCATCACCTTCAGTCTCATCATCACTAAATATGCCACCATCTGCACCTACATTAATGTCATCACCATTATCACTGCTCAGTGCATCATCAATTATCTCAAACTCATTGTCATTAGCATTCAGTGAGTCCTTTATGCATTGATCATCATTTTGCAGCACTTCTTCCATTTCATCTAAATCACTCATTAGAACACTAGAAAACTGTCCAATGCTAAGGACATTATCAGTCACCAATTGACCATCAGCTGATGGAGCAAAGCTTTCCATTTCAACTGACTGTCTTTTGTTTGGACTGATGTGAGGAGAAACAGTCAGCTGAGTATCAGCATCCTGGTCATCAGATATTTCACCCTCTTCAGGGCTTTCAAAGTCCTTTGCAATAGAGGTGGCTGCGTGTGAAGCAGGAGACAGTTTAAAGCGTTTCTGTGAAATGAGATCCTGCGAATGATTTGTTAATCTTTTGCGCATCGGATGAGCAAAGCTATCGCTCTCAGAAGTCTTTTCGTAGCAATAATTAGTTCCACTATCACCATGATCAAAGTCCAACTCATCATAGTAGGCATTGGACATTTGCATGGCTGCCAGTGGAGAAAAGGCAGAAGATGATGGAAGAAGCAATGGCAATTCCTTTGCCTCACCATCATCACTAGGCATTGTAGACTGCAGATGATCCATCAAAACCTAAGCAACACAGACATTTTATCAAGCAACTGCCAAATGACATCAAATTTAGACATAAATATTGGAATCTTCATAGTCAAGAGCACTTTGCAATACCTCCTGGTAAGAAATGCTGAAAAGATGAGTCTTCAGTTTCATTATGAATCGGTCAGGGGTGGTCTCCCCGGTTAATTCCTCAGAGAGGGAGTTCCAGAGTATATGGTTCCCCCTCAAGACAGATCTATCCCCGAATTTGGCCATCTTTGACAGGGAGGGAAACAAGATGAATTTGATGGCTGGATCGAAGCTGCACCTGTCAATAGATGAAGGTCAGTACACGTCGAGATAAATACTCTGGGCAGCATGGATCATGCAGAGCTCTGAACGTCAGCCAGCATCGTTTGAAAGTTATCCATTGAGGGACCTGGAGCCAGTGAAGGTGATCTTGAAGTAATGTTAACCCCAAATATTAGCCTCTCAGAGACATAAAGTACCGAATGACGGCAGTTCAGCTGACTATCCGGGAGACATTTGTTATATTGTTTCTGAAGCACATACCTACCTGCTAGACGAGTCATTGTTCGCCTTATTTTGCCAGCGGGCAGGAATCATATATAGGCAATTATTGGACAATTGAACATGCCAATAATGGGTTCAGATGGTCCACATGCATACCTTGTTTGCTAGAACCAAACAGCCACAAATTGGCACTTTTATTTGGGCGTGTCACAAAATCAACTGGTGCTAGGTGGTCTCACCTGCTCCAAATGCCTACCACTGTTGATACTGGACATGTAACGCTCATCCTTACCACTTTTTGTATCAAAAATGTTGGACACTCGTCATTAACGCTAGGAGCCTAGGCTTAACTACTGCCAGTTCCTGCGATGCCATCTTTACAAGACCTATTACAGAGCAACATTTAAAAATGCAAAAAATATAGTCTTGCACAATCAAGTTATCAAGGTTGTAATTGGATTAAGCTTATAAGTTTTTGTAGGCATAGAAAGGTTGAAGTGTCAAAGTACATTCAAATTAACTTTATCAAAGTTAGACAGACATCTGTTAGTGTAAACTCTGGCAGTTGTGAAAGAGCAGAATCATCTCTCACAAGCCATGGCAGACTTTAGATGGCAGATAATCCATGAACTGATCGGAGCACAAAGTTATATCCTCGTCGAATTGTGAATTCGAAGCTTTCTCCGACCGAAAATGTCATTGAATGTTTTACAGAGTCAACGAGAAGAACGAGCATTGGGTGAAATCTGAGACTCCCAGTAGTTCCTTTCTGTCACGAAAAAAATTATGCATGTCCCAGTCCCTGATAGTATTAGTACTAATCGATACTTACTTCCGAACTTAAACATTTAAATACTTTTAAATTTTATTTTTTCTATTCGCAAGCAGCCTTTTTTTAACCAAAGGGCAGATAGGATGATTCACTAATTGCCATTCAATATCGTAACCAACATATCGTGTAGTTTCAATGCAAACAAAACCGCAGTATTTCCTATCAAAATATGAAGTCAAACAACCCAATTAACAAATTAATGTATTAACTTACACACAATCTTCGTCAAAATAAAAGACTAAATGAGATTTCACATAAATAAATAAAATCTTTTATGATAATGTCTATACGTTACTTATACGCTACCAAAGACTACAAATTCATGATCCAATAAACAAGTGTTATCAATCTCAAATTCTCAATAGCTACAGAGGTTTCTGAAATTCTGACCACAAGAATTTCCACTGGCATATTTAGTGAAAATCATTATTATGGTAGTAATTAAATAAGGATTTATTTATTTATTTATGCCCGGTACTTAGTTCCCGAGGGACTTATTACAAAAAGTGTGCGGAGACATATATATATATATATATATATATATATATATATATATATATATATATATATATATATTTGCCCTCAGTACTTCATTCCCGAAGGTCTTAGGAGAAAAAAATTGTCCGGAGACAAAAATTAATGTGTGTTAACTCTCGTCAGGTTCTTCGAGGTCGGCCACGGAAAAAGTCCTCGAAACGATATTGTGTTGAAGCGCTGTATGACCATGGACAAACGCTGAAATAGAAAGCTTCCTTCCCTTTTGTCTCCGGAAGAATCTGAAATACGACGACCTAATTGTTTGATGAAAATCTGTATATATATATATATATATATATATATATATATATATATATATATATATATATATATAGATGCGAGGTTGGGCTACACTATGTATCACATCTTTCCATGTCGATCTGTGTTCTTCTGTTTTCCGAATCATGTTTTTTGAAACGAGAGTCCAGTCCATATTGTTATGTTATCCAGCCAGGCTATATATATATATATATATATATATATATATATATATATATATATATATATATATATATATATATATATATATATATAAGGTAAGTTTATTAAGTTTGTCAGTCACGAATCACCATTAAGCACCAACCGACGTGGGGGCGGTAGGCCTAGGCCCTACTAGGGCGCATTCTCCCATCGGAGACCAAACCCAAGCCCCCGAGGGAGGCGGTAGGCCCCACTGAGGGGCGCAGCCTCCATGTGAGGCCGTAGGCCTTACTGGGGCGCAGTCTCCCGTTGGGCTCAGCCCCACATGTGCATGGGGGCCGGTGCATTCTCCCGTAGGGCGCATTCCCACATGCGGGGCCGCAGATCCTATTGGGGCGCAGCCCCCATGTGAGGCCGTAGGCCTTACTGGGGTCGCAGCCTACCGTAGGGCGCAGCCCCACATGCATGTGGGGCCAGTGGCGTAGCGATGGGATCAGGAAGCAGCTGCCCCCGGGCGCCGGGCTGGGACACCAAAATTGGGTATTTGGGCAAGTGAAATGCATAATAAAGAAGAAGAAATATGCGAGATGACCTTTTTGCTTGTCAGCACTATATGAAGAGGGGCGCCCGCAAGACTTGGGGCGCCGAGAACAATATGTGACGACTTTTTTTGCTCGTCAGCAGTATTGGGGGCGCCAACGGTAGACTTTGCCCTCGGGCGCCGGATACCCTCGCTACGCCACTGTGTGGGGCCGCAGGCCGTAGGCCTTACTGGGGGCGCAGCCTACCGTGAGAGACCTAGCTAGCTCCAGCGGCCCGTGGAGGCTTTATCGGAGTTTATCCTACACTGGGGCACAGCTCCCGGGGAGAAATATCCCAGCCCTCTGTTGGAGACAAAGCTCCTTTGGGTCCGAAAACCCAAAAGGAGCCGTAGGTTGGTAACAGTGGAGGGCGCATCCTCCATGGGAGACCAAATCCCAATGGAATCGTAGGGCATTATGGTGTGCAGCCCCCGTGATGAGGAGGGGCAAGACCACCCAGAGTGGTTGGATGATATCGTGGATTGGGACACACTAACCAGAGCAACACAAGACTGAGAAAGATGGAGGCAAATCGTGAATCAGGCTGTCGAGTGTCGACACATACGGGTACAGCACCCTTGGGGCTGTATGCTGAAGATGAGTTAAGCTGGGAGTGAATTCCATATTCTCGGTCCAGCCTTTGAATATTCGCTATTACCAAGAGTGTTGCGGATGTTACGGCATCTGAGCATCTATGTGCCTCAACAGTGACAGTGAGCAACGACCGAACTCAGCGTCATTTTAAGTGGCTTAATTAGGAGGCATTGCTGTCTGTGTGAAAGCCACTAGGGTTAGGGTTAAGAAGTTCAAAAAAGCTAACACCGCCCTCGGCTTGCAGATGACAATTTGGCTGCACTCATGACACTGGCTGTTACTTATTTGGACCCCGATATCGACAAACTTTCATCAGATATCAGAACACTAACACTGTAGGGGCGCAATCGAATGTAGTTGCACCGCATTCGCTAGGGGCGCAATCGAATGTAGTTGCACCGCATTCGCTAGGGGCGCAATCGAATGTAGTTGCACCAGCATTCGCCAGGAGCGCAATCGATTGTAGTTTCACTAGCATTCGCCAGTGTAGATCGTAGAATGCGGGTGGTGACCTTTACCCCTACCGAAAGGATTTCTTTAGTTCACAGGTTATCTTAAATCAGATCTTTATAAGAAAGAAATGAATTCATGAAAGTAACCAAATGGTAAGAAACTTACCAAGTAAATTACAAATGAAAGAATTGCAGATTAAAATTGAAGTAAAATCACAATCTATAAACACCCACAAATATCCATAATTCAAATTCATAGGACATATTCGTGCAAGTTCAAAGCACGTCTGTAGGTCATAATCAACTGGAAGACTCGTATTGTCCATAATGACGATATTCTGGTTTCAGTTCCCACATATTCTTATGAGGAGCTTTGAGATTATAAATGCAGATTTCCTTAAGGATTTCCTTCAAGTAAGCCTGAAAATCAATTAAATCACACATAGAGATGCAAAATGCAGCAGCAACAAGTGATTCTAAATTGTAAAATATTTTAGAAAGCAACAAAAATATTTTAGTAACCAAGAACTAAACAAAGTAAATGCTTACAATAGGTTGATTAGTTATGCTGACTAAATCCTTGATGTTATAGTATTGATGCTTCTCAAACGCTCCAAACAAAGCCAGTTGTACAACGCTGGCATCGTCACGTGTCTTTTTGCCTTCCTCCTTCTTTCGCAGCTCATAAGCGATCTGCAGATAACAAGAAGAAAGCAATAATGAAATGTTCCAGCAATTTGTGGCTGTATTTAAAATTAAGAAATCCATTGACCAATGTATTTGGCTAGTAATAGTCAGTCACCGACTATTTTCTCAAAGTATTATGTGACCGAATAATGCAAATAGCAACCCATGCAAAGAAATTATTATTATTATTATCTCGACAATTTCTATAGCACTAAAACACAGCTTGGTTCCAAAAGCAAGAGCACTTTACATAAATGGAAATGTTGAAAGCATTTAGAAACAATAGGAAAACAAAGAATTGGTCACATTCACATGATTCTAGGAGAGGAAGCTGATGCATTCAAATTCAATTATATTAAGGACCACTGAAAGGAGAAAAGGTAAAAAGGATATTACTTAGAAGAACAATATATGATAAAAACAACAAAAAAGAGGATATCAAGGATGAAGCAGAGAGTCAAATGGAAGAGTGTCAAAAACCATTCAACACGAGATAACAAAAAGGAAAGCTGATATTCAGAATTGAAGAACCTAAGAAATGTCTCTCACTGTTTAATCAATTTCATTACACTGAAATTCACTATTCAATCATAGATGAAGATCCATTAATTCTACATAAGAACAATGGAATGTGACGTTGGAAGAGAAACTGACGTCGCTTTCATGCGCAGACTTTGGTTTGTAGGAGATGACCGCTTTGTCCAATTGAATTATTTCTCTTTTTGGCTTGTTTCCCAATTCGACTCGATTTCTGTTTTTTAAATAGCTACATATTAAATTTATTTTAAAAATCGTGTGACACCAAATTCACTAACAAGAAGATACAAAGATCCAAACTTATACTAGTACAAATACTTAGCGTGGCCGGACAAAATGTCCGAGAACAAAATGTCATGGGTTCTGGTTGGGGTTAGGGTTACATTCTATCCCCATTACATCTTGTTCGTGACATGTTGTCCCCATAACATTTTGTCCGTGACATTTTGTCCTAGCACCATACTTAGACTGCCAATATATTAAAATTCCAAATTATACATAAATAATTCATGCAGAGTCACTGTATGCAAGGGTAAGCAATGGAAATACTTGTTAAGTTTCATGTACGACAGGTCAATCCTTGGTCGACACTCTGCCCGATGGATCACTTTGCCTTCAACTGAAACTTTCCCTTCAACGTATGGTAACACTACACATGAAGAGCAGATAGTCAACTTAGATAGCAAATAGATCAAAAATATGACTAATTCTCAAGTCCACTTGTCATCTAAAACAATCATAATCAAAGGACATTTTGAAAACGGTTGCATTTCGATATATTAAAATTAATTCAAAAATGCAGTAACAAATTTTTTTTAGAAAATAAAGAGACAATGGAGGTTCAGACAATGTGACCGATTGAAATGAGGGAATTTTATGTAAAGAAAGAGAAAGTCTAAACTAAAACAGAAAAAGCGATCAGAGGGTGAAAGACAGACAAAGACAAACAGACACATATGCACACAGATGGAGACAAACAGACTGACCAGCTGTTCCTGCAGTATGTTCAATTGGCTCTAAAATTTAAAACAGCAAGACAAAAGTTTTAGAAATACATAATTACGCCTATGTAGCAAAATTAATACATAATTTCTCTCTACAATTTCAAAGTTCAGAATCGTAATACAAATACTAAAACAAAGGCAAAAGAAATAGATTGGGCATACCGGTATTCTAAGAGGAGGCTCATTATTCAAAACAATACTGGAAGGAGGGACATATGGGAAAAAGGATAACCAGAGGAAGACCACGTACATCACTACTGCACCGGATGCTGACTGAAGACGGATACAAAGGATTAAAGACCCAAGCTGCTGACAGAGAAGGATGGCACCAATGGGAACCAGGACCTGATTTTAGGCAGAGAACTTAAGAAGAAGAGTCATTGAAGGTTATCAATGTGTCCATTAACAAAAAAATCATTTTCATCACCAATTATTTCTTTCACTAAAAACCAGGGCTTTTTTTCAGTGGGAACGCATGGGAATGGCGTTCCCACACCTTTTTTTGCCAGATTGTATATATAATTATGGATATGTAATAATGCATTTAGGAACATACAGGTACGGCATCCCAACACCTGTTTTGTTGATGAGCAAAAAAGGATGAGTTCCCAAACCTTTTTCCTAGAAAAAAAGCCCTGCTAAAAACTACAATCTAAATTATCTTCAGTTTGGTCATAAACCCTTTCTGTCATTCACAGAGGTGCAATATAAAAGCCACCACTTAACATTTTGGGAAATTTTCAGCCAGCAAACAGAAACAGAGGGACTTTGATGTTACCTGAGAAGAGCTTTTCAACCGACAACACAGACAGCGATTGATTTCCAACACCAGTTAGATTGAAACTATGATCTGATGGAAGAATCGCTTCTTTATTCCCACTCGAATCACCAACTAGCTTTTCGTTCAGACTGAATATGGCTTCTGGCTGCTTTGCAAGTGATGACCTGGAAACAGAAAAGGTCTCTATGCTGAAGTGCTGGATCAAGTGCAAAAAGAAATTTGTTCTGGGTATTATTCAATCAATCAATCAATCAATCAATCAATCAGGTACCTTAGAAAAAAAATTTAATAGTAATTTAAATATTTAATAATAATAATATTATTATTAAATATCTGATTAGCTCAGATTCTTTGTGAGGATCTGAGCTAATCAGTAAAAAGAAAACAGCTGAACAAATGCAAAGCAGATCTAATAGTTGAAGACTTTCTTTTAATGTTTAACAATATCCCCCAAGTATAGCCAACCATGAATAACCTCTTCCTGATGTTCATGGTCATTTCATTTACTCATATTTAATGAAATAACAGCAGTAAATCACTAGATTAGAATCCTATTTTCATCTGATGAAATTCTTTCAACATTGGTATTTACTTTGTTTTGCTGATGATAAGCTTTCCAACTTCCGAGCCAGGATCTGCCGTTTGCCAACAATCAGACACATACTTTGGAACCTAACGATTCAAAAACACAGTCAAGTAAGTTAAAATGGCAACTCCTTTCATATCTGCTGAAGTTTACTAAAGATAAAACCAGAGAAAAACACGAATCGCTGCGCAAAGTATCAACAATGCCGATAAGATATCCTCCATATATATATCGCAAACAATGACGAGATTTTCTTTAAAACGTTCTTATGCTTACACACTGTTACCTTGACCAACCAGACTCCTCTGGCCGCGTAGGCAACGTCCAGATCCTTTTCTTCGTGCAATTTCTCCATTTTGTTCTCAATTTAAACTATATAAAAAGACTTAAATTTAATTTCCAATGAAAAACAATCACAATTCACAAATCAACGACCGACGTTTAGACAAACCAATAGCAATGCCCAGTTTCTATAGCGCTTTGACTTTGGTAAGCTTTTTTCCATGGAACTAAACTAGAAATTACTCTAACTGTAAAATAAAGCAATTTTTCTTTAAAATTTGTGCAGTAACGGTCATAAAAGATAAGAAAACGCTCAATCGGATGAAGATGGCAGAGTTAGTTACGTGCTGGAGCGGTAGGCTGACGGAGCGGATTCAAGTAGCAGTAGTAGTAGACTTCTTTAGCGCCAGTTGGCTTTAGGAAGCTAGGCCCATTGACGTCTATTAATAGAAGTCAATGTGATGTAACAGTTTATTCTACGCCTTTTCTGGAGGAAATTTCCCCTCCCAAAGTTTTATAATCCCCCAATTTTTTTATATGCTGGCTTGGGGACGGAAATTTCCCCTCTAAAAGTGTGGAGACTCAGATCTTGTCCCCCAAACATTTCAAAATCCCCCCAATGTCAAGTTGGCTAGAATAAACACTGTGATGTACTACCACAATGGCGTTAAAGAAGTCTACTACCAGTAGTCTACTACTACTACTATACTCAACTCCAACGAAATTCATACCATCATTACCATGTCAACAGATGGAACAAAATGCAGCATTTTCCTGCATGTCAAGTAGATGGAACAAATCATGCATTTCAAAAGCCAGTTTTTTTGGTCTGCAATTTTTCTGATGCAGTTAGGGATTTTAACCTTATTTTTAAAAAGCATATTTTAAAACAGTTTTACAACTTTTGGGGCAATATTAGTCCTTCTCCGAATTGTCCGCTCCGCATTGCCCGGTCACCGCAGAACCAATGGGATGGATGGTAAATATAGAAAAACAACAACCAACAGCAATGGTATTTGGAAAACATGAATGCACTGAAAACGTGTGACAGTCAACGGAGATAAAATTGTACAAGTGACAAAGTTAGAATATCTTGGGAGTCTGCTGACAGATGACAACCCTGCATAACTATGACACGAAAATCAGACTGACTGACAATGGGGGAATTACGGTTCAAACCAAGGAGCGACCATCGCAGTGCTTAATCTAGACTCCTGGACTCCGGGGGAGGGGGCGGGGAACTGAAAAAGCCGGGGGTAAGTCAGCTAGGAGGCTGCTGTTAGCTGATGTAGTATGCCAAAATTTCCGGGCGGAAATTTGAAATTTCCGGGAAAAGAGCAATTTTTCCCCCGGAAACGGCCTAGATTAAACCCTGGACCATCGACTGATGCCAAGAGCATTACTAAAAATGCACTACAGGCGTTCAGTTATAATATACATAATTTATGTTTTAAACAATGTTCATGCTTTTATAAAGTTAATGATATCATCTCTAATGGCAGAATTTAAGACTTTATAATAGGCATAAAGAAAGTTTATCCTTAGAAATGCATTATATAAATTCATTAGCAATATATTATATATCTGAATACTGTGCATCAAAAACAAATATCACAAATAGATTCGAAGATAAATAAATAATTTTTTACACAAAAACCACAATTCAGTTAAATAACTTCTGGCATAAGCTAAATAGGAAGTTAACAAAATTAACCAAGATAAACAGAGCAACATTACAATTGGTGCATTTTATTTCTTAACAGAAAACCTGAAATAATAAAGAAGAAAACAACAATGAATGCAGTAACCAAAAATATTTAACTCAGTGAAATATGCTACATTGGCCATCTGTCTCGTATCTATTACTGAGATCACAACAATAGATAATCTTTACTTACATGCAATGCGGTCAGCATTATACGAACAAGCACAATGCAATCTAAATGGACTGAAGCCTTGAAAACACACTCTACGTGCAACCTCCTCTCGTTCAGAACTCTTTGAGTTCAGTGATAAACAGAAAAAAACATATGAAATCATTTTGAAAACTGATTGTTACATTTCACAATAGAAATAACATATTTAAATACATCAAAAAACGAAATAAATTACAAAACAATGACACAATATATTGGAAGAAAATGTCAGACTAAATAGAAGACCTTGCAGGTTTTGCTTATATACACAACATCTAGTGTTATAAAATTCACATACATATGCATAATATGGAATATAAGCCCATTCGTAGCACATTTACAATATATGCATGTATAGATTTTGACTCCATTCAGTTGTTAAATATCATAATAATATCATAATTTTCAATATGGCCGCACTCTGTGATAGCTAGTCAGTGTCACACCTAAAGTCAGTAAGTAAGTTGAACCAACTGTCACATAGAGAGTCTTAATCTTTTACAGATTTTTGTGACTGCATAAGTGGTGACGTGGAATTGTCCCTAGTGCAAAGAAAAAACTTGTGACACTTTTAATTCCATATTTTGAGGAAACTGTCCCATGACCCAGTTGCAACCGCCATTCCATCCTCAGTTACACCGAGGCAGCTGACGCGGTTGTCGTGGCCAGCCAAGACCCCTTAACAACAGCAAAGTACAGTGAATGTTAAGCAAAATGCAGTTGCCAAAACTTAAACAAACATAAAAATTTACCAGAAACACTGAACACACAAGACATTTGCTCAGTGTGCAGTTCAGGAACTGAACAAATGCAATGAAATCCATTTATTATTACTCAAAACCAAACCAAATAGCCACCAGCACATTCAAATTCATTCAAACAATACCACTGCAGCCAACATAATTCAATCTCAGAAGATCTTTTAATGCAACATTGAATGGAGTTGACAGTATAACAACTTTTAACCAATTCTACAATCAGTGCTCTCAATGCCTTGGAAGCAATGAAGACATTACCTGCTCGATCCTGTTTCAAAGTGTCCCAAACGTTGCAGTTGAAGTCGTCGTAACCTCCGAGGAGAAGTCTTCCGCTTTTTGAAAATGAGACCGAAGTGATTCCGCAGATGATGTTGTCATGAGAGAACATCCCTATTTCCTGATCCGCTCGAATGTCAAAGAGACGACAAGTGGCATCATCAGAACCAGTCGTAAATGCAAATCCACTGGGAAAGAACTAGAAACAAGAAGTACAATTTCTGCACAACTTTGATTTATTCATAAGCAAATAATCCAAGGCTTTAAAGAACTATAAGGCAAATCCTATATCTTTAATTGACAAATAAACTTTCAGCAATATCTTCATTGTTCTGTAAGATATCAAATGAAGTTTCCGAATCAGTTGCTTACTGTGATGGCATTGATGTCAGATTCATGACCAGCAAATGTCTGTTTGCACATTCCATCACGAATATCCCACAACTACACAAATGACCAATCAAAATTCTCACAGGCACTGCTGGGCAGCAAATCAGAATGATGCAAAATTGGTTGGAATATAAAAACAATTCAAGTGATCAGTCCAACCACCTTGAAACACAGCAACTAAAAATCTCTTCAGTAGATACTCAGCAGCAGCAGCAGCTGCTGCTGCAGCACTCCCATTCGCTGCTGCACTTGTACCGTCCTTGGCACATCCTGTGGTGCTTTGGTGTTTCATCTTGCACTCTGGTCTTCATTACCAACATCACTTTGTGTGGCTAAGACATTAATCATCACCCTGTTGTCTAGATTAACAATACCACCTTGACCTGGTTCTAATCAGGCTTGATCTTGGTGTGCCACTGATACCCAGGTATTATGAGCTGGTGCTATAGAAGTTGGTTGATAGAATAATTGATTTACTGGTTGATCCGCCCATCAGCACCTTAAACTATGTTTTGAAATTATGAATCTACAAAAGAAATTCTTCAAAAGTCAATGGGAATCAGAGCCTTCCATTAGGAAACCAAAAAGGAAATTTCTCATTGGAATGTGCCTTAGAAATAGATTCCGGCCATGAGCGCTCATGGGCAGAGAATGCCAAATAGCATCACTCAGATGTTTAGACAGAATCTATTGATTCTTTAGAAGTACACAGAACAGGAAGCTGCAATTAACATTTATTTAAGTAATTTTCTTTTATCATATTTAGTCCCACACTTTTCAAAGAGGAATCATCTGTGATGCAAGATGTAACAATAGCAGCCAACCTTTGCCGAAGCGTCACATGCGCCTGACACAAAAGTTCGCATGTCAGGAGCAAGAGATAGACTCATGACATCACCTGTGTGACCATTAAATGATGTAGTCTGCTGTCCTGTCTCAATGTCCCATAGAGCACTGCAAAACGACAGTGAAACAGATTCAATTCAGCAATGTAAATCATTTCATAACATATTTATTGGCAAAAATGCAAATTTTTACATTAGGCAAAAAAAATTCCATCTCATTCAAGTCTCAGGCAACCAATAATATAAATAACTGATCAAGAAACTGAAAAATCATCGAAATTTCACTCAAATAATATCATAAAGAAATTAAGAATATGGCCAGCTATGCATCTACTTTTCTGCAATAAGCATCGTCATTTTTCTAAAGGTTACCACTGCTCCATTTTCCTGTATTTCATCTATGCTTTTATGATATTTTAAGGAGATTTTAGTTGTAATGTTGTTGATTTATAGAAAGGTTTTTATTTTTTCAGCACTTTTAAGCTCCACAACTTATAGAGATCTTTCAAGTCCTGAAAATATTTTCCTCATTTCTAAAGATAATCAATAATCGGAAATTTGAAAGCTTTTGTTTGTCAGCTTACTGTGTTTTAAATGCTCTTTTTCTAAAATATCAAGTAGCAATATCAGTAAAAGTAAAATAATGAACAGTTACATTAAGAAAATAAGGAAGAGAAAATGCTGAAAAGAAAAACAAACATACAATGGAAAGAAGGACTCTAACCAAGTCATGTCGCCAGAACTGGTCACAATCTGATTGTCATCGAGGAATCGACAGCAGGACAGATACCCGTTGTGTCCGGACAGTTCACGGCTGACCCTGACATTGCCTTCGCGTGTCTTCAGATTGTAGATGGAACATATGTTGTCTAGGCCTCCACATGCAACATAGTTTCCCGATGGCGCGTAAGCACAAGTCATCACCCAACTCGAACGCAATGGAATGGCGTGCATCTGGAAAATTTGTAGCAGCATTTATTTCCCAGTTAGGACAAAAAGGTTTTTGAAAATAGAAAAATGTTCAAAGCAAAATTTTCTAATATGTCAACTGTTCTGTATCCAAAATAAACTTTGTTAGAAGTCATCTTTTTGTTAATCATGCTTTATGGTGTCTAATAGCACAGGTACAGTTCTTCTTCTTCTTCTCTGTATTCTATGCTCTTCATTACAACACCCGTTCAGAGATTCCAATATGCACAGCAAAACTATGATCATGACACTTAACCCTTTGCATTCAGACGAGTGATACTAATTTTAACTCAGAAACATTTTAACTCAGAAACAATACACTGACCAGTAACATTCAACAATGCCTCAATACAACACCAATTTACCCTCTACGACCCCTCTCCCACAAAATGACAACTACTAATACTATTTGGCAAAATAAATAAGAACTCAAGCTGTCTAGTACACTTAGTTCAAACAGTTGCAAATATTTCAGTTTCTAGTGATTAGGTCCCAAACAAATCTGTGACAGTTAAATTTAGATTAGCTTTTACAGAATTCATTTTAAAAAATAACCTTGTTTGTCGTGTATCCATCCCAAACAATCAGCTTCCCATCTTGCGATGCAGACACTAAGTTTCTGGTTACATTAATAGACATTCAAGTCACATATTTTACCATGAAATTTGTCTAAAATCTAAATGAGAATAATTTGTATAAACATTCCTATCAAGTCATCGTCATCAAGGTCACCACCACCATCACCACCACCACCACCACCACCACCACCACCACCATCATCATCATCATCATCATCATCATCATCATCATCATCATCATCATCATCATCATCAGGACAACAAAATCAATCTCAACAGATTTTGTGCATAATTAATCTCAGTAAACAGTTAATGCATGTGCAACTTGGAATGAAAAAACACAGACATGTGCACAATTCTTTACTGCATTGACAAATTTATTGTTCTTCTCATCCACAATTAAGGTCAGTAAGTAAATGTCTTTGAGGCTAAATTTTGCAGTGCGATGGTCTTCCTTGCACAACGCATGATACCTGTTTCCATTTTGCACTGATGTGAATGTAGCACCAAAGTGCAGTTAGAGGTAATAACTAGAAGGAAGTCAGAAGAAATTTGCCTACATCTAAATTCTAAATGCCATCTGGTGGCTAAATGGTAAACTCACACTTCTGTGTCAATATCACTAGAGAAGTGACTGAGAGCGAAAAAAGTGATCTTTTAATCATATTAGTGAACAATGAGAATATAAACTCATCTTTCTGGCACCATCTGTCCTACCACATTCACACCATTATAGTCTTTTAGTTGCACAAACTGACATAATAATAATAATAATAATAATAATAATAATAATAATAATAATACCCCGGTAATAATAATAATAACAAGGTCTAAAGTGGTTCAGTAGGGTCTGCCCTGTGTGAGAACAACTGTTATGTATGATACATAAGCAGTGATCAGAAGAAATCGCACAACACTCACTCAACTACTAAGTCTGTTTTAAACTAGTGCAAAGTATTAGAAACTTCTTATTTGTACCTCGAATCCGAAGCCCAGTGCATTGCGTAGATTTTGGCCAAGTGACCTCTCAACGTACGCCTTGTGCGCATCTGAATGCGGCCAACTGGTTCCACGTTTGCTGTCATCTGGGCAAGGGTGGTGTCTGCCGTCGCTTTGCGAGCCTCCTGCGAACAGAAAAAGTGATGCTGCCTCAACTCAACTCTTGCACAAATGATCTTTACTGAAGCAGTGTTTTCATGAAATTCTCTCAAATTCCCGAGTATAAACAGCAGCTTCATGAGAAGCATCACATACTCGAATCTGGTTCTTCAACTGCTCAGCCTCTTGGCGCAACTGCTCAATTTCACTCGTCATAATGTTGATGATAGTGATGACACCAACCACAATGGAGAGGCTGTTAAAATAAAATGAACAACTGATTACAAATTTAATGCGAAAACTATTAGTCAAGCAAATAGGAGAAAGCATATTCATGTATATAATACATCCAAATGCATCCAAACTCTGACCTTTAATCTTTGATCTAAAAACCCTTGTCCTTTCTACATACATGCAATCCATTCATTCATTCACTCCCTCATCATTCAATAACACTGTCAACACTTCAAAGTCAGCAGTCTCACCCTGGAAGATTTGCAGCATGGTAACTCTCATCCCATCATGAACTGAATTCTCTTTCCCATCTTAAAAACACTGACAGTCAAAGCATTCACTTTCCTCAGACCTAACAAAATATCCCTTTGCCTCTGTGTAAAGCACATTGCTGTTGGTTCTTTTTAACAATCTTCTCACCATTTTTCAAACCTTTCCAAAGCCTGTTCTATGGCAATTCATAACCTTCAAAACTACTCAACATATCTTCTCCACAAAACTGTTTCACTGATTAGCTTATCCATAATTCACTCCAAACTTGATTACTGCAACTTCTTATTGCACAAACCTCCCACAAAATCTTATCAACAGGCAGCATGCAATCCAACATGCACTATGTCTATGACATAACCACATCTTCAGTGAACACATCTGCCCAGTGTTGGAGTTGTGAAATTTGAGCTGGGGGGGGGGGGGGTTGAGGACTGAAATTAAATGAATGACAGGAACGGCATGTACCCGATATGCGATTTTTTGGAGGGTTGCAAAGTTAGCTGGGGTGTTCAAACCCCCTGGCAACTCCAACCCTGCATCTGCCACCAAATAATATCATAAAAGTCTGAAACACTCTACTATGAGTTCATGTGAAACCCAACCATGCAATTGTCTTAATCCACATGATCACTTTTCACTGGAACAACATAAGATCAAGGCTAGGACACTGCAACCACACGCTTTGCTGCTCCATGCGGTCACCAACCAAGAAGAAGCCACATATACAACCTCTCCTCCCAACTACAATTGGCTAGACTCTTGGCTTTCTTCCTCCGGCATTCTTCCCTCCCGTAATGTCATCGCCCCACTGTTAGTCCTATGTCTTCTGGATCAACATTGACTACTGCATGTCCGTATAATAGTCTAGGACTGCTTCGAATAAATTTCTATGCTTTGTTTGGTCTGAGGATGGTCTTAATCAAGCCAACTTCAAAAACGAAGTCGAACTAATTCTATATTTGTAGCTCTATTTTTCGTTCGCCCTTAAATTCTTCAGTCAAAACTTCAAAAGTGTCCTCCAACTCTTCACTTTGGAATTCATTTACATAATACCTGAATATAAAGTCGACGATTGGCAGATTTCACGCAACTTATCTGCAATTCTGCGAGAAACACTAACTGACGACAGGTCAGCGCAAACAATAAATTGCATCTCGTCTAAGGCGACACACAACTACAACATCCGTCGTCGCCATCATCAGTTGCCATCAAATGCTGCCCTGCAACGACGACGACATCGGCGGCTGCAATCGATTCTACGGACAGCAGCAGCAGCAGCTGCAGCCGCCATGGCAAACGCCTACATAAATTAACTGATGTCGACGGATTTAAACGCAGGTGGAAAGCAAAAGAAACGAAACATTAGATCCGCTGTACCTGAGATTTGTCTTCCGACAACGTTTCTAACGCTCGCCTCCTCTTCCACTGTCGAAATTAAAGAAGAAGAGGAAGAAGAAGAGGAAGAGGTAGAGGAAGGAGAAGAAGAAGAGGACAACGACATCAATAATATTCCCGACCACTCTTCCTCTGTCGAACGCTGCTCTGCCTCTCCCTCTTCCTGGCTTCATTCGTCCGTCCTCGTCGCTCTCTGTCTCTCTCCGTCTTCCTTCGCTCTCAGCCTCAGCAGCCGTGACGCATGCGCACTGAGCCTAATTGTGACGTCAGATTCCGCCCATATCTGTATATGAGCAGGGTGCGATTTGTGACCTGGAGCAGTGAGGGGGGATATGTCGAGCTTGGGGAGATGTAGTTGTTGGAAACTGTAGCAGTGGGGGTGTCGTGGTGGGGATGCAGTTGGGCAGTGGGGATACCCCTCTCCCCGCAAATCGCGCCCTGTATATGAGCAGCAACAGTGGGGGGGGGCAGCTACCATGGTCCATGGAGGTATTAGCTATTTAGCTTGGGAGGAGCATGAGTGGGACGCAACGAATTAAGGGCGGTGGTCAATTTCGCCTCTCTCTTTCTCTCTCTCTCTCTCTCTCTCTCTCTCTCTCTCTCTCTCTCTCTCTCTCTCTCTCTCTCGCAAATTCTGACAACTTAATCCTTATCGATATCTCACGACGTGAAACATCTCTACGATGTTTAATTATCAAACATAAAAGCATTGGCCTAGATTGAGAGCGGAGCGGAGGATGCAAAGCAAGGGTCCACCTTTCCAGTGGCGGCTCTAGGATTTGGCAAGTGGGGGGCGTTGGGGTGGCAACTTCTAATCATGGGGGGGTCAACCATTTGTTGTTTAATGTATGTAGCATTAAGTATACGGTCCCAACTGGGGGGCACTGGGGGGCAGGCACTCAATAGAGGGGCACGGGCCCCCTGACCCCTCCTCCCCCGGTGGAGCCGCCACTGCACCTTTCTGCTTCTCAACCACCTTCTTCTGCAGGAAGTGACCAAGGCACTTTGTCTCTAGGCTAGCCGCTAGCGTCGGGCTGGGACTTGGCCTACTATCTGCGGCTGGTTGAACCATGGAGGTATTACCCAGGAGACGGCATACGTCATTTTAGCCCAGGCTGCGTGAAGCCAGTAGCGCGTAGACTAAATATAGTACCTCCATGGTTAGCGGCCATCTAGAATACTGTGTTCAGGCATGAAATTCATTCCTGAAAAAAAGATATAGAGCTTTTAGACAAGCGCAAAGACGAGTAACAAAGATGAATCTTAGATGATTATTTGCAGAATGTCTCGGACAGTTTAAACAGTAGACTAAAGTAAATGTATTCAAAGACTATCTCGGAAAACTAGGTTATTGAATGTGGACTACAGTGGTTTTCACACAGGCTTACTTAGCCTCCTAAACCACTTTAAATCACATTAGGCCTATTATTATAATATTATGAAAGTTATTATTATTATTATTATTATTATTTATTTTTATTTATTTTTTTATAATTAAAAACCCTCAGTCGAAAATGCCTAATTGAGATTCGTGTGTCTGTCTTGACGTCCACGGCCATTAGCTCAGCCAGAGGCTGTCTCCCGATTTATCTAACGAGACCCAAGGCGATTGACGAATAGCTGCCATGTAAATCTTGTATCAAACCTACTCAAAATTTTTGGGAGCCCTGATCCCGCTAGAGGAATTAATGACTGAAAACATTTTTCTAGTTAGGGGAATGGCCGATGTGCTGTTATAGTCTGATAGTATGCACAAAATTTCGATTTTAATCTAATCATATCCTGAAATGTTTCGACTGCGACTTCATCCCAGATCCCGTTAAAAAAGGTCACGAAGCTCTCGTCGACCTCTACTCGTCTACGCATCCTCGTAGGGACTGGAAATGTCGATCTACAGAGGTATTAGTGCCACCCCACGCCCATACTCTGGCTACGCTAATGCATTTTGTCATAATTATTATCATCAGAGCAAAAGCAGATTATAACTTCAATTAGCGCCAAACGAATCAACGAGTAATCGCTATAATCCAAAGCGACAGGCGATGACGTGTATGTAGCATCAGCAGCAGCAGCAGCAGCAGCAGCAGCAGCAGCAGCACAGGAGCAGCCTTTAGAGATATTTACACGTCCGATGAGAAATTATTTAAATGAACAGTAAAATGTTATCAAATGGATTTCAAAAGACTCCAGACACACATCAGCACAGCTACACAGCTGTTCAAAGAGACGCACAGAATGAGACCAGTGGCAGTCGAAGAATGTTTCATTATGCTAAATAAGCACTGGCGCAGCCACGGGAGGGACACGGGGGACCCGGCCCCCTATTCGGATTGGGACCGGCCGTGAGATTCGTCCAAAACCGGTAAGTAGTTGGGGTGAGGGTGGGGATGGGGGTAGAGTGTAGTATTAGATTGAGTTAATCATCAAACGGATAAGTGGCGTAACGTGGGTGGGGACTAGGGGCAATTTGCAGAAAGCCCCCCGGCCGGGCTCCGGAAGAAGGGGTCCTCGAAGAGTGGTTGCAACTTGCTAAACAATGATTTATTTTTACATTTTACTACTATTTCGATATTAGGCCTACTAGCTGTTACAAAGTGAGTAATTATTGAATTAGGAAGTAAACCTTATTTTTAGAACGGTGTAATCTATGTTAGCCTGTAGGGGCCCCCATATCCTATAAGGGTCCCATATCAAGGATGCCCTCTGGGCCCCCGAAAGTCACGCTACGCCACTGATTAAACTCATCAGACAACAGACTTTAAAGCGTTTGAGACGACCTTTTTGTTGCTCAATATATTTTGGCTGGAAAACGTCGAAGTAGGCCTACCTCCCCTTCTGAAATCCTGGCTACGCCACTGCTCAATAATAAGTCGGCTTTAAAGTATGGCCAATGGATGGCCAGGAATTTCTTTATTTCTTCCTAATAATGCTTTCCTGCTATTTCCCAATCTGACTGATCTCTGGATTCCATCTCATATTCTACTGGTGGATTTGGAGTACCATCGATTGATGCCGTTGAGAAACTGGCGCTAGAAAAGTGCATAATTTATTTTTTGAATTACCTGGGCTACGGCTGCTGTCGTGGCTGTCTCTGGTCTGAGCCTCTGAGCCTCCAATCGATGGACCAGTCGGCTGCTTGCTCTGGGCATTGGGCACCGGCTTCAGTCTGGCTGAAGAGGCGATTCGCTGCTTTTCCATTTTCGTAATATCTTTTAAAGTAAGTAAAACTAAAAATCAGTCGAAGCAAGTGACAGTTGATTATTTCACTTTGAATTTCTCATTGATCGTTAGATTTTCATAAAAGTTGTCGTATTGATTTTGTTTGTAGAACAGAATTAGAGAAAAGATTTGACCTTGACAGTGTTTCAAGTTCATCACTTATCAGTTGAAAATGTTGCCGGGAAAGACGGGCAGGACAAGCGCTGGACTGACCGTAGGAAAGGAAGGCCCGTCGACGGCCGGGCACAGCGTCCCCAGCTGGACCAGCGGAACGACGTTCGTCTCGGGCGGTTCCTACGAGCAGCAACTGGCAGCCGCCTACGCCGGTACGCATCTGGAATCGCTCTGCGAACTGGACATCGATTCGCCGCCCAATGTCCAGCGCATGTCCGGCATCATCTGTACCATTGGACCGGCCTGTCGATCGGTCGAAATGCTGGGCAAGATGATTGCCGCCGGACTCGACATTGCCAGACTCAACTTCTCTCACGGATCTCATGAATATCACAAGGAGACGATCCTCAACGTTCGAGAAGCGGCCTCGAAGACGATCAAGCCGATAGCCATTGCACTCGACACCAAAGGCCCGGAGATCAGGACCGGAGTGATGAAGGCCGGAGTCAACGCCGAAGTCGATCTGGTCGCCGGAAACGAAATAGTCATCACCACTAACGATGACTATAAGGAGATCTGTGATGAGAATTTCATTTGGGTGGATTACAAGAACATTGTTAAAGTAGTGGATGTTGGAAAAAACGTCTATGTAGATGATGGACTCATCTCTTTGCTTGTAACTGAAAAGGGCTCTGACTTCCTGAAATGCAGGATTGAAAATGGAGGAAAGGTGAGCAGTAAGAAGGGATGTAACTTGCCTGGCACTCCGGTTGATCTTCCTGCTGTGTCTGAACGTGACACACTTGACTTGAGATTTGGAGTGGAAATGGGGGTTGACATGATTTTCGCCTCGTTCATTAGGAGTGGCGATGGGATCCGATCAATACGCAAGATTCTTGGCGAAGACGGAGCAAATATTAAGATCATTGCAAAGATCGAGAACCACGAAGGAGTGAAAAGATTTGATGAGATTCTTGAAGCGGCTGATGGAGTGATGGTCGCTCGTGGTGACCTTGGCATTGAGATTCCAACGGAGAAGGTCTTCCTTGCACAGAAGATGATGATTGGTCGTTGTAATCGAGCCGGTAAACCAGGCATCTGTGCTACTCAGATGCTTGAGAGTATGATTAAGAAGCCTCGACCAACTCGAGCCGAGAGCAGCGATGTTGCCAACGCAATTCTTGACGGAGCCGATTGCGTCATGCTGTCCGGAGAAACAGCCAAAGGCAGCTATCCTCTTCAGGCAGTTGAAACAATGCACAAGATCGCAAAAGAAGCAGAATCAGCAATCTACCATAAGCAGCTATTTGAAGAACTCCGACTGCTGACACCACGGCCAACTGACATCACCCATACAACTGCCTTGGCAGCAGTCGAAGCGGCTGTCAACTGTCTGGCCGTGGCCATAGTAACCATCACAACAACTGGCCGTTCGGCCCAATTGATGGCCGCTTATCGGCCTCGTTGTCCGATCTACGCGGTCACTCGACATGCTCAGATAGCCCGTCAGTTGCACCTCCACCGTAGTGTCTACCCCATTCTCTACACGGATCCTCCTTCAAACGATTGGACAGAAGATGTGGAGAAGCGCATTGGGTCTGCCATAGCAGTTGGATTCCAGCAAGGAGTGTTGAAAGTTGGAGCTCCTATAATAATAGTAACAGGATGGAAAGCTGGAGCCGGACATACAAACACAGTACGAGTGATCACAATCACTGAGCAGCACCATGTGACTCTAAAGTAGAAGGTGCAAAGGAGCAGGGGATGCCAGCTTCTTCTAAGAATCGCATCATCTTCAAACTTGCCATGTAACTATTGAATCTTCCTGATATATTGAATCTTGATTTAGAAAACCCTTTTTGAGTGGCACATTAAATTCTTTGTAATTGATTAATTTAAAGAATGCAGATAGTCTTTGTGTTTATATTTTATACAAGTTATCTTGAATAATTGGCTTTTTAATGCTAGATTTGATTTTAAAGTTGGATTTGGTAAATATAGCAAAGGCTTCATTCTGTATTTCATTGGCTTTTCTGCTTGTTTCAGATTGAAATTGTTCCCATCGATTGAATTCGCTTCCCTTTCATTGGCTATCTGCTTTTCTCTCCATTGAAAGAAGTCTTGTCTTTCGTTGTCGATTTGTGTTCAGCGATATTCATTACTGTAGTTAGTTTATTGCTAATGGCAAAATGAATTCGTTAACAATAGACAGACATTAAAATGAGAACCATATTGACTACTTGAAATGAAATTTGAAGCTAAGTGGAATGGATATTTGGCAGTGTCCTTGTGTTGATTCATGGAGTTACCACATAGCCAAAATGATCTCAAAGTCTAGTCAAATTAGTGTTAATTTGAACTCTTTAAGCAATTGCATATTTGTAGGCCTACATAAATTTGCATTCAGCCGTTTGCTCCGTTTTTTGATGAAATTTGGTGACCTCTGCAAAGTTTAACATTTAAAAGAACAAATTATTCAAAGCAAATGATTCAAATTTGACAAAATACTTTTTAAAAAGGAAAAATAAATAATCACCTCTCTATCTGTTACAGTTTAAATTTTTGTGTTCATGGATTTATGCTTTGTTCTTAGTTTTGTTGCATAAAATAATCCCATTTTGTAATTTGAACTTCAATTTGTTACTTTAAATCCATTTTTGTTAACTTCTATTCCCATTTTGTTTGTGATATAGATTTCCAAGGATTGTTTTATTTGCACTGTAATCCATTGCTATTAGCTGCACGAAGGGTTGTTGTATTCGTGTTTTAGACTTAACTGGATGATCGTTGTGAATTGTCAGATATTTATTGCAAACAACCAGCGACGTTGATTCTACTTGTGTTGCACAATCATTGTATATCGTCTTCCAGCAACAGCAGTTAATCTGTTGCTGAGATTTTGTTCTGATTTCCCTTAAGATCTGAAAAGTTTTGCATCAGTTTTGTGTATCAATTTTAATCACTATTTTGGCAGAAATTATGTATGAAATCCTGATTGCCACCACAGTGAGCTTTCCACTCATAACAACATCAGTTTGACAGTATTCAACAGTAAATGTGAAACACCTCAACAGAGTAAACGTAGAATCAACTTAGAAGCATTGCTGTTTGTCCTTTAGTCACATCTTTCATCCATCAATAAACCTTCAGAATGATGCAGTTTAAATTGTCACTTTATTTGAACAGCAACAATAAATTCTTAGCACTAATAAGCAGCATAGAATTTAAATAAAATTAAATTGATATATTCAAGAGTCAACAGAAGAGTTTATGCAAAACCAGACAAAATCATTTGAATAAAAGAGACTCAACATAATCTGCATAGAGAGAAATAATCACAAGCAACAACAATTAAGTTTACAGTTCAGCACAAATCAAATGACTGCAAAATTCATCAACAAATCTTAGCACCTCATCAACAACGCTTGAAACTGATTAAACAATAACTCGGCAGTGGCAAACTCACACCGGTCGTCTTCCGGAGGCAAAATGGCAATTGGTCACTGGACTTCATATCGGATGCTCCCTCTCCCGAAAGCCCTCGCTGTGCTGTTCCTTTCCGGCCATTTCCAGCACTGCCTTTGTCTCGACATCCATCTTCAAAAGTCCAGACTTCTTTTTTGGATCCTTTGCATTCAATAAATCATTACTCATTTCACACATTCAACTTCTCAAAGAAAGCTTGGCATAAAACATGATTTTATTTTTAGGAAATGAACATTTATTTTATCAAAAATTAAATTCTCTAACAATACAACAATAATAATAACAATATAAGTTCTTATAAAACCCAAAATTGGATTTTGTATACATCAGACAGATATGATTCAACTGTGAGAGCAAATGCAACCTGGTAACAGATTACTTATGACTAACATATGCACAAATCACTTTTAAATTGATGTTGGAAAGCGTAAGTGGAGGACGTGAAGCTGCCGAATACCTTCTCTTCCTCTTCCTCTTGACCACTCTGCTTCCGTCCTACAGCCCATACTTCCATCACATCAAAAGAGAATTCTGCAGTGCTGGAAAGCTGTGGACTGTTATAGGTCGTGCATTTTGGTCCGGCCTTGCTGTGACCCGACCCAAAAGTGTCGTTGATCCAGAGTCCAGCATAGCCCCACTGGCCTCCCATTCCCTGAAGAGGAGCAACATTCCAAAATCAAACATTCTGTCAAATTTACAATTAGTATTTCTGTTCTATTGCACAACCAGTTTTTAACTGTACCTGGATAAATACAGACTTCATACTTGTAAAAAAGTATAATATCGTCTTGTGCTTGTTCTATAACACATTGTTTTTAAAGTCACCTTTTATTCAAAGAACATCAGTTACATGTCAACAGCTGAAAACAATTTAACCGATTTTCACTAAATTTCAGAAATATTAAGCTATAAGAAAAACTAAGGAGCATGTTCATGAGAACACTGTCATGATCTGCCACTGCTTCTTTTGTTTTCAATGAATTTGCAAAGATAAAATTCACTTAAAGAAGAACTCGGTAGAGTTGATAAATTCATACCAAACCATTTGGCAATGTTTGTTGATTCTGATTGACATAAATAAAATTTGAATTGTATCCAGTCGGATAATACACATCCATAATAGGTTTCAAGGAAAAGAGAAAACAGTGAGAAGATCCTGAAAAACAGCATTCTATGATAAACTATGAATACAACAACATCCATAATCATCATGTTAGCATTAATTAAGTAAAGCACATCTGAACACAAACAATCTCCATAGAAGGCATAAGCTTTAGTGTTTCTCCTGACAACTTACTCAAAGCCAGAGAAGTCAATGCAGAAGAAAAGCCTCACATGACAAACATAAATTTTGGCCAATTCAAAGCACTTCCTAACAAAAGACCTTCACTTTGCATCTGCTGCATTAAAACCGGGCAAGAAATTCACCCAAAATAAGTGGAGATAATTTCACTTGGCTAGATTCAAAGACTGGTTGTATTACAACATCTAACATTACCATAAAACTGTGCGTTAGGCATCCATGACTCAGCAGCAAAGCCTCCAAATATGTGTCCCTCTCTGTCTTTTACGACCAGCACTGTCGGTCCTTCGTTAACAATCTTCTTCAGCATTGTAGCAAAGCTAGCGCCATGCAGAGAGCAACAGTACAGAAGTCTCCATTCAGAACGCAACGTGTGAGGCAAAGCGCTGTTGATGAACATTACAGACAGAAAATCTAGAGCGGTGAATACAGCGGAACGCACAACTCCCGGATCACAGTGAGGCAGCAGATGAGGAGACACTGAAGGAGAACCACGGATCTGAAAATCAACAAAGCTAGCACCGTGCAGACAGCAACAGCACAGGACTCTATTATTTTCACAGCTTTTCATAAAATTTTAAGCCATGTTATTTTCTATGTTTCCTTTAATAAAATTTTCAATTCAGTATCTGAAGAACTCACTGGAAAGCAATAATGAAATGCAAGCTCCATTAAGTGGACGACCAACGGCATTCGCGTTAACCACATTTCAATGTCTTCAGGTGTAAACACAGCGTCGGAAGACAGTTTTTCTCTGACATCACACTGCTGCTGGCCATCTGCAAACAGACAGTTGCACAGGTGAAGGGGAGCAAAAAAGGGCTGAGAAGTCTCACAATTTAGAATAACATTTAGAATTTAATACATCCACAGACCTCTCATGACAAGATCAAACAGAAAATGATTGACAAGTTGATCATCGGTGAATTTTGGTTGGAATTTCCACGACAAATATTCTTCCACTGACATCAGACTCAAATCAGCCAATCGCAGTATTTCATTCAAGACCTGATGCAGATAAATCAAAGCAGTCCAACAAACGCTGCCAACAGTTTATCTGACATGAAATATACCAAATAATACATGGAGATAGCATCCAGGAAAACAAAGATCAACTGCAATTTCATAAATCCACTTTCCTGTCAATTCTTCATCAAGCCACTCAGCATAGAACAGAAACTCATAAAAGTCAAAATACATTTCAACTGCAATGTTAAAACAACATGCTAAATATATTTTTAAAATTTATTTAAGATTCAAAATGATTGTTTTAAAAATTATTTATCTTTGCATACAGTAATGATTTTTTTGATACTAGACAGAGCTTTTTAAAGACTTAAAATGACCAATCCATACAAAATAACTTCAATTATAAAAAATTATTGAAATTCTTCTCAAATTCAATTTATTATAAATTTTCACTTTCATTTTTCTGAAAATCCTCCTACTGTTTCCTACATTTCTAAGTGGATCAACTTTTGCTTCGACCATCAGTGATATAAGAAATTTCGCCTTCTGATCATTAGTTCCCTTAAATATCGTTCCAAGAGAATGAGCAAAGCATATCCTGGTAATATGATCACTTTTTGGAGGTGATTTCTTGCTCCGATCGTAATTTTCTCCAGTGGCAATTGATTTCATAAAGTGATAAAGTCTAACGCATAGATAATCGGAAACTTTTGGTTGCAGAAACTCCTAGAACATTGAAAAATGGCAAATCATTCACTGCATTGTTAAAATAACATTAAATAATAAACAATTAATAAAGACTATGGTCAACAATGTTATTGCACATACCATTCAGGCATGCTAATTATCAGATTTACCACGAATCCTCTAATAGAAGTCCCCAGTTTCTATTTGAACAAATTGCCTGTATTACCCTGACCTGTATTGAAGACCCGGCTTATGCTTGAGACCTGGCTTGTATTAGAGGATCATGGTATAAAGCAAATATGTGCAACGCTCTAATATAACAATATTTGAATGTTCACATCAGACCATTTCTCAATATCCTTTATACTGGTTAGAGTAGCAGTTCCTCTATAAAACGTATGGCGCTACATAAATACTGATATATGACAAGAATAAAGAGCAGTGGATTGATATAATAATAATAATAATAATATCATTTTCAACATAATAAAGATCTTTTAGCAGAGAAGAGCGTCGGCGCATGACAGGAGGACACCTTGAACTGTGTCAGTCCAAATGTTTCTTCATTTCTTGATATGTTCTTGAATAATATGTCCACTTCTTCGTTTTCGCGGCCGTTGAAGACGCTTCGGTCGCTGTCACCCGCTCTGCTCCCATTGGATCCCATTAAGACAGAGTCATCAATCAAGTCGAACGACAATTCAAGTCGAACGGAGAAATCTTTGGTTTTCTAAAGAATATATTTAAAATTCCGCAAAACGTTTAAAGTTTTAAACGGAATTTAACGGATGTTTTTATACAAACAAATCTAAACACTGTTGTTCTACAAACGTCCAATCGTCAACTTAAGATGTATGTCAAAGCATAGAATTTATTATACGCTAGAAAATAGGTGACGGCTGAAAGTGAAATTCGCCATTTAAGTACGTTTCAAAGGAAATTGTATTGACAATTTGCCGTATCATCCTGTATGAGACGGTATGACTTCTAATACAAGTCGAGTCTCAAATTCTCAATTGACTCAAACTAAGACCTGGTTTCAAATACAAGCCGGACATTTGTTTTAGCGGAAGGTGGGAGCTCGTATTATAACTTTTACGGTAATTTCCAAGGTAACCGTCGACACTCACTTAAGCAAAGATGGTAGCAAATGGGCTTGAAGCCTACAACTTTCTCTGCCTTTGTGATAGTCTGATAGCCTATATACCATCACAGAATTTAATTATCACTAGAATGGGTTTATGTCTCTATTGCTCTATTGTGTCTGAAGTTAAGCCAGTTTCCGCCATTTTTGCCAGGTGTGATCGCATTGTCGGGCCTCAAACAGTCGCAGAGGGGGCGGTGGGGCGCCGGCTCCGGGCAACACCAGATGGAAGGCATTCAAATGAGAGGTCATGTATGGGTAGGTCGCAGGTCCCATGTAAATTGTAAAGCTCGCTGGAGTTTGACACGACGAGGTTTTTACGTGACGACTTGTTTGCTTGTCAAGACTTTCACCTTAAAATGGCGCACTCACTATTCCTGAAAATGCCACTCTACCTTGGACAACTTAATTGGCTCCGGGGCCCATGCATCAGCCACTGAACAGCCAGGGTATAAGTAAGTACGTAAGACAAAATTTGTACAGCGCTCACAGAAAGCTTGGTGCAGTGCACCAGCTGTCCAGCTTATTCACGAGCGCTCGATCTGGGTGAAATCCATAGTCCGTAATCCGTAGTGGTCAAGGTTGTAGGATGTCATTTGTTTTAATAGAAACAGATGCTTGTATTTTAAAAATGTACGGTAATTTCTGTAATAATAATAATAATAATTATAATTATAATAGTAGGCCTAGTCAGGCCCGCCGCAAGTGGGGGTGCAGCTGCACCCCCTGGAAAAATGTAGAGGGTGCAATGCACCCCCTGGAAGGAAGATGGGCTGCACCCCTGCTGCATCCCCTGGAAAGAAGAGAGAAGAAAAAGCTATTTAAGCTCTGTATTTTAAAGCAGCTTGCGGAGTCATATAGCAACAGGCATCAGCTACGAGCCTACGAGTGTGCTTGGATCTTTATTTGTATAGAATATATGTCCATAGTTTCTGTGTTGTGTAAGGAATTATTGCTTACTTACTAGACTAGTCTGTAATAATACAATGGTTTGTGCGATAGTAGTGAAGCCGGAAAGCAGATTAGAAGCGCGCAACTTTTTGATTGTAATTTAAATTTCAAAGTTTCACAACCGTTGAGCAACTTCGCCAACTTGAGCAGGTGAGAATTTATTTCTTCGCTTTAAAAATAACTTATAAGTTATAAAACTTAACCTCGACTATGCTAGTGCAGCTAGTATGATATTAAACTTATAACCGCTAGCTTGACACTAATAAATACTTGCAATCGAAAGCGCTAAGAATGCAAACTGACAAGAAACGCAAACATGGCGACTGGCAAACTAGGCCTATTGTCTAAAGGCAAAGAGACGATGAAAGAGAGGAACCCCGCTCAGGCGTCCCAGTCGACAATTCGCTCTTTTTAAACAAACTAAGCCAATCGTTCTCTTGACACTTGACCAGTGTTTTATACAGGCCTGTTAGCAGGGAAGATTCCCCCTCAAAAAACCCTCAAAATCCCCCCCCCCCAAAATCCCATAACTTACATGAATTTTGCATTGAACTGTGTATTTCCCCCTCCAATCAAGTCGACCCCCCAAAAAAAGAAGAAGTAAGCAGCCTTAATTGCCCCCAAGGCCTGGAGTCTGGATAAAACACTGCACTTGACACTTGAAAATCAAACTGCAACTACAACTTTAATGCTTCAAAATACTTTGCAGGATATCGAAGAAGTCTTTCAAGGCTAGACACCAATCGGTAGGTGCTAAAATATTACGAAAAACGACTTTATATCCCTTTCGCCAACAGAACAACGTACAAAATGTCTCTTAGGCCGACACAAACTGAATAATAAATGAGTATTAATCATCGTCGTCGTCGTCATCATCATAATTTCTACTGAATTGGACAGAGAGCACTTATCAAAGCGTGCGGGAGCTGAGAACGATCGAGTCCTTTGGGAAATCATCAGAGGTTAACCTAAGGGCGGAGGATGGGGAGGGGCGCTTCTCTGATTCCTGCATTTAGCTCAAACAAAACATAAGTTCATTTTCAAGTCTCGGGGGAGAGATAGACCTACATTAACTATTAGATATCAACGACCTGGCTGCGATTTCCATGGGGCTGTGAAAGGACTTAGGATCTTTCAGTGCATTTCCTCTTTGCTTTTGGCGCATAATAAGAAACTGTGCGTGACTCTCTGAGAACATCAACATAGAATTCTCGAATGAAACATAATCGTCGTCTCTTCTCTCCCGACATCTATCGTCTTTGGTATTAACCTCTCGTAAATGCAACACGTCTGTGTTTCCCGCGACCTCGTATTATGACATTTCACAGCATTTAATCTCAGATAATAAGCTTTCCTATCAAAAGAAAGGCTTCGAAAAGCCTTCAACCGCTCAACGGCGAATACGACTCAATTAACAGCGGAAATCGGTCTTTACGATCATCAGTCTCAGAGTAAAAGTCCCGTTTTCAATTAAACCTCCAAAGACTTTCAGTCCAAAAATAACTGCCACAAGTTCTAAGAGGCTCTGGGTCTGGATGGGCAACAACAACGACAACAGCAACATCAGTAGGACAACCGTTGCTCAGGTGAACCCTTAGTTCGAGTGAGTTCACTCTTTTAGTTCTCACTTCTAATGGACCACATCCTGGCTCCACTCTTTGTAACCAGGCCGTATGTGAATCCGCTGCTGCTGCTGCTGCTGCATTGACGCAGTGCCAGCAGTCTTTGTCCCGAGTCTTGCGGCGGGTGTTTCGTGACGCCTTCGGTCGTCGTCCTCGTCCTCCTCGACGCCCTCTGCCCTCCTCCGCCGTCGTCCTTTGGTTCCGATCGACGCGGATAACTGGACTGGAGACTGGCGTTACACTTGTTGCCTAGGAAACGCACAGCTCTAGCGTTGCTGTGTATAGCGTTGCTATGGTAATAGACGCCGTCGTCGTCGTGGGTTCGGTGGTGGGTGGTGGTGAAGGAGGCGGAGGGGAGGAAGGCGTGGAGACAGTTGCGTTCAAGGCTGCTGCAGTTGCCGCAGTCATCTGCAAAAGAGAAAAAGCAGACGACTTCAACGCATCAATGACGTCAGTCTATGGCAAAAGAAAAGCAGTCAAGTGCAGCGAATGAGTGATACTGATATGGCAATGGGGGAAGGTCACTCAAAATGACCCACGACCTATGTATGTAACCCATCGAACCATAGATCTGTGTCGCCCATCGAGTATTATTGATGACTTGACCCACTGTCATCTGTGAACAGAAATATAAGGCCAAATAATAAATACAATATATATATATATATACCTTCTTATAGGTACAGACAGGGCCATATTAAGGCGGGGGCTGAGGGGGCTGTAGCCTCCCCGCCCATCATGAAAATAGGCCCACCGATTTTCGAGATAACCTTTTTTTGCTTGTCAGCACGATTTGCAGCACGATTTGGAAGGGAGATATAACCTTTTCTGCTTGTCAGAGATTTTCAGTATAGGCGACGGCCTTTTTTCCTCAGTCCCAGGCCCACTCGGACCTTAATTCGGCCCTGGGCACAGGTCAGTATATATATATATACATACAGTCAGTATATATATATATATACTGACTGTATGTATATATATATATATATATATATATATATATATACTGACCTGTGCCGATAAGAAGGTCTGTGTTTGTCGATTGATGTCTCATGGAATTCCCTTCTTCGGCCGGAATTTCTTCTCTTTTCTTCCATCCTTGATTGTAGGTGTTGTTAAGCAGGGGCCTGACGCCAGCGCCCCCTTGAGGGCGTCTCATCCGATCCAGATGCTGTTGTTCGTAGGAGCGGGGAATGTGGTCAGGGGAGAGATGCTGAGGTAGAGGGGGTGGGGGTGGCTGGGCACCGCCGCTTTGGACGTCCTCAGGGACGTAGACTTTTGGGGGTGGGAGGTCGCAAGAAGCACTCGACGATCTCGAAGACGAATCAGGATCATGAAGTTTGCTGTAAATATGGCTGCAACAATGCTGATGATTATTAGACTGACGCACGAGACTCAAGTCTACAAAAGAACACCCCATCATCATCATCATCGTCGTCGTCGTCATCATAAAGATAATACAGAGGATAGGTCCCAAAATAGATCCCTGGTGTACTCCAAATCTAATGTTCAATTCCCTAGAGCTTATAAAATCTACACGAGTATATTGTATACGATTTGTGAGATACCCAGTGAACCAAAGATGGGATGCTCCATTAATTAGGAGGAGGAGCAGGAGGATCTAAGCGACGAGACTTTCCTGACAGTTAGTTACCCGAGTCGTCACCACAGCTGACAGAACAGTTTCTCTGAACGAAGTTAATTGACAACGGTGAAGACGAGGGAAGCAAGAATTGAGGCAACACCTGACAACATCAAGACAACAGAACCATATTGAAGATAGATTTCAAAAGGCCAAATAAAAAGCAAACGTCGTCTGCAATATTTGCGCCATTTATTGCCGTGAGAAGAGCTCACCATGGCAGTCCCTGAACCGAGTTTTCCATCGTAAGTCCTCTTTTCCATTCCATTTCCAGGTGGTTCGATGGCGCTTCCAGTGCATCCGGGATCATGGCTGTTCTCACCGGAACCGAATCTGTTTGCATCACGTGATTCTTTGGCTGCGGAGAGCTCAGACGCGCCTGTCCCACCCCTGTTCGACCCTGGTCCG
Organism: Metaphire vulgaris; assembly: GCA_018105865.1. Taxonomy (NCBI): domain Eukaryota; kingdom Metazoa; phylum Annelida; class Clitellata; order Crassiclitellata; family Megascolecidae; genus Metaphire; species Metaphire vulgaris. The sequence continues at coordinate 122,380 of CM030842.1, forward strand.
AGTGACATAGAACCAAAGAAGACGGGTGGATGGGGAGAGGAAGTGTGCTGATGCTTCCCCATTTCCTCTGCACAAATTCAAAGCAGCAAAAGAAAAAAGACATCAAAACATTTCATTTTAAAATAATATTCCATCAAAGCTTTCAAATCGGCGTCAAAATCAAATGCATCTACAATATTTCTCTTTTGCCTCTTATGAGAAATAACAATTGAATTTAATAAAAATATATTCAAAAAAAGTTTAGTAACGAGTCTGAGAAATTGCTGTAAAACCTTCAATTGCCTTTTAAATTAATGAATGCATTCAACTGACAGATCCGCAAATATCGCAATTCACTGAAATGCGACCTCGCAAACTGGCGCTAAATAAATCACACACATTTCTGTATAATGGGTCACGTGGCTGCTGCGCCGTGGAGAAGGTCAGAGGTCATTACCGAGGCGTTGTTGTCTGTGTTGTCTCACCATGCACACGATGACGCAGATAACTGTCACCAAGGCAACCAGTCCAAGGACAACGCCAAGAGCAACGTAGAGCAATTGACCTTCAGCAACTGATGCTGCGTTGCCTGGCGACAAGTAGTTGTCTTCATTCCAACTGGAGTCATCCTCCTCCGAAGGAACGACGGAGGAGGCGGAGCCCTTCTTTCCACTCGGCCGCTGAGCAGGAGGAGGAGGAGGAGGCACGTGGGCGGGGGAAGAAGCGTCTTCACTGGACGCTGCAACAAATCACCCAAGAACTCATTCACAACACATGAGGAGGAGGAAGAGAAGGAGGAGGAGGCCGAGGAAAACGAGGACGACCAGCACGAGCCTATGATAGAGCTAGAAACGGAATGCCTTAGTATAGTCGAATAGCTTGAGATGTTATTAAACCGGCCTTGTGCATAAGGAGCAGGAGGAGGAGGTCGTAGTAGTAGTCGATGTATATACTGTACCCGTTGTACTCTTGACGAGCGTCCTGCTGAATTGGCTGCGTCCGGCGACGGAGCTGAAGCTCTGCATTCGGATGCGATACGCGGTGTCCGGACTGAGGTTCGACAGCACGGCGTGACGAACGGCGCCGCCCGTCACCACCTTCCGCTCCTCCTCCTCCTCCTCCTCCTCCTCCTCCTCCTCTTCGTCCCGCGATCCACCGACCAACGCCCCGTAGAAGACGCAGAAACCGTCCACCGGCCGTTCGTCCCACTCCAGCTGCTGCAGCGGCAACATAATACGAAGACCCAATGTAGTCACACGCTCCAACCCAAGTGGACCAACTAGCTCTATGCAAGGGGCTGAGGAGAAAGAGAAGGAGGAGGAGCTCTCGCTTCCGTTTCGTTCAGACAGAAGGCATCTCGATGAATATATCAAGATGGAAACATGTAAAAGTGGTTTAGATAGTTACATAACTATAGCCTTCGTACGTTGACTTTTTGAAGAACTGAGGGCAAATTCTACAATTAAAAGCCTCATTTTCGTAATTTTCCTTCTCTCTTGTTTCCAAATAATATGCTAAAACGTTGTCCGAGGTCGTCTCATTTTTGATACAGAGCGCTTCGAATCGGGTTCCATGTTGGCTCTTGTTACGACACTGGTCACTCATAGCATGGACAAGGAATTCTATTACTTATTAAGCACCTCGTAATTTCTTTGCAAAGTGAGAAAAACCGGAAGGAAATACACAAATGATACTTTTATCAGCTTTTGTGAAATCAATGTCTGGTTTATTAATAAGTGTTATTTTAAAAATTTTGCCAGCAAACAAAATTTTGGATGGAATACCAGATTCATTCCAGACACAGACGCAATTAATTATGGCGTTCTGCTGCTCTGTTTTAAGCCTATATATATATATATATATATATATATATATATATATATATATATATATATATATATATAGGCAGGCATATATATATATATATAGGCAGGCCTATATGCTTGTATTTGTGTGTGTGTGGCCACCTCTGCACCTACCTGCCATCCGATGAATATCTCTGACACAGACAGTGGTCGTAGTTCGACTATTTCCGGAGCAGGTAACATCGGTTGTTGTTTTGGAGGATGGGGAGTGAGAGATGGAGCGGCGCCGGTCATTGAGATGCGGTTGGAGATGGGTCCATATCTGCTTTCGTTGTTCGAGAAAACGGCTCCCACACGAAACCTATAGACACTTCCTGTCACAGAAACAAAAACTAAAAGACGAAAGACGAGAAGTGGAATCTATGTTGACGCCAAATCCTAATATCCTATAATAGAGACAATTATTGGTCAATCAGAAGAGAAATGCCGAATGCAGCGGCGGCGGCGGCGGCGGCGGCGGTCGTCTCATCCTCACCTGGCTTCAGTCGGGACAGGTCGTGCGTCCTCTGGACGGAAGAAATGGCGTCGCCGACCGTTCGCCAGAGTCCCGTTCCATCGTCCGCCATCTCTTTGAATTGAAGCTTGAATCCTGTGATCACGTGACCACCGGACGGCGACTGGACCATCCAATGGACGACGACGGACGAATTGCTGACCTTTACTATTTCCGGTTTGGAGGGCGCCAGAAGATGGCCGCGGTGCCGGAAGTGCTCTCCGCCGCCGCCGTCGTCCTCTTCCGGTTTCCGGTCAGACGTCGGCTTTTCCGCTGAATCATCTTCTTCGTCATCAGAGACCATTGTTCCTGTGAAGAAAATCAGTTAACGCTTTTATGATCCTGCATCAGACGCCTAGAAGTCAATGGCAGATCCAATGTAGGCTTGCTTAGCCTCCTAACTTCCTAAGCCACTTAAACTGACCCATTATTACAGTATTATTATTATTATTATTATTATTATTATTATTATTATTATTATTATTATTATTATTATTATTATCATAATCATCATTACATGGTTATAGGGTTAACGCAGCGAAGTATCTATAAGTGCGGAGCAGGTGAGGGATGAACAGCTTGCCCAAGGTCACTGTGCAGTGGCGAGGATCGGATTCGAATCCACTGCCCTCCGGTTGCGTGTTAAGAATCCAGCCACTACTCCACTGCGCCTCTAAATGTATGGCTCTCAATTGCGGAATGGAGGAGGAGGACAGGAAGCAGAAGAGGGGAGCAAATAAAGCAACAAAGAATGCAGCATATTAAGGCGGTCTCTGCTAATTCGTCTTCTAATGTCACAATGTGCTGGCGGTTAATGTGAATATGACGGTTAGGCCTTATGGTAGGTGAGTCGTAGACTTTCCTACCCGGAGGAGACTCAGTGACGCTGAGTCTGGCCGAGGCGTGAGCCATTCCGAGTCCATTCTTAGCAACGCACTGATACATTCCACCATCACTCATCTGGACATTCGTTATCACCAGCGTACTGTCTACAACATCAACTCACAAGTAAACCCATTGCGAATCATTTATATAACGCCATTATTTTTGTTAAACTTATTTAAAATTTTCAAATTCGATTCGTCTCTCCCTCCCCTCCTCTCTCTCTCTCTCTCTCTCTCTCTCTCTCTCTCTCTCTCTCTCTCTCTACGAGCATACCCATTTCGATGCAGTTTATACGACTACTCTCTGCAGAGGTGACAATCACATTGGGTGCAGACCAATGGTCGATTGAACTCAGTTGTGTGGCTACAGAATAATGGGTCAGTTGAAGTGAAATGGGTCAGTTGAAGTGAAATGGGTCAGTTGAAGTGAAATGGGTCAGTTGAAGTGAAATGGTTACAAAGAAAGACTTCATTCTTTCATCGAAAAATTGAAAATAAGTGAAGAAGAAACGAATGATGATATGATGAACGCTCAATGGTCGTCGTCGTCGTCGTTGTTTTCTATATTAATCATAAGAAGCAGAGTGACAGAGATACTGATGATAACGACCAAAGCTAAACATGTTCTCATCGCGTTTGCGCAAATCCCATGAGCGCTCCAAGCCCGACTCAAGGGGCCTTGGGCCCCAGTCCCGCATGGCGATAGAGGCTGGCCTCGCATGGGGACATGGGGTCCCGGTCCCGCATGGGACCAGGTCCCTGCGAGTCTTGAGTTTGCAGGTAGACTACATGCACTGTACCAACCGGGGGTTCAAAAAGTAAATAGGATGACCAGTTCCTCAGAACTAAGAACTAGAATACTCATTAATCAATCACACCTTCCACAGGCATTTAAGTAGGCCTATCTTGAATAGTTTTAAAATCACAATTTCAAATCAAAAGTGAAAGTTGAACAAAAACCGTAAAGTTACGATTAAATCATTCGACAAAGAAATGAAAAACCAAAGCAAATATCAATATTCGGATTCTGTAATTTCGTGACATAGGCATCTGGCGAATATTGCCGAATGCCACACATACTCCGGACGGACGGACGGACGGACCGAGTGTCTCGAGCGCTTTCCGGTCCATTCATTTACCAAATGTCTTGACGGGCAAAACAGAAGGCCGTCGTCTCAATTACCGCTTTAAAGTCTGCTGTCTGTTGCGCTTTCCTCGATCTAATCTCCTACCCCTTATCCCCCAAAACTACTCAGCGGTTTTGGACGTATCTCACGACCGGTCCCGATACGAATAGGGGGGCGTGCCCCCTTCGTGGCTGCCCCAATGCCTAGGAATTCACAGATTTTTCACCCATTTCCCTTCCAGAATCTGCTGAGTCCTGCTCAATGAATACACCCCCCTCAACCCCGTTGTCATGTAACAATGGCTGCTCACAACTGCACTAATCGCAGACAAAATAACTGTAACTATCCACAAACGCAATGAAAGGTCTCGGGCTAAGGAATCATAAACACTCGGTCGTTTAAAGCAATTATAGAATGGAAAATGAGGGCAGAGAGAACCAAAAGAACATCAAGCATCGAACAGAGCGAACTTTAAACATAAAGATAAGATGAAGGAATCAGAATGGACGATCAAATGGCAAGTGGAACTGACCGTTGTTTCCATGGGCTGTGTGCGACCGAAATCAAATGCAACGAAAAGTCTCAGAATCAACAAAATAAATCATCTGCATATTCTCGAAACCAAATATTCTGCTAAGAAGACGATTGGAAAAGAAATACGACTTCAAGTCTTAATAATTACAATAATTCTAATAAAGGACAAAATTTCGTTTACTAAACTCCCTCCAAAAACATAATTATAAACAAATAGAAGGACACAGTCAATCATACAGATACAAAAACAGACAGGTAGACAGACAGGTAGACAGCTTGGCGGTAGGTGACAGTACCTTTGACAGTCATAAACTGATTCGTGGTTGGTATTGGGTTGGCGTCGAACAGCCAGCGAGTTGCCACCTTCGGAGCTCCCCTTGCTCCGCAGACGAACTGAACAGAATTGCCCCGAGTGACGTTCTGATCGACAGGCGCCGTCTCGATGACAGGTGGCTCTTCAGACAAAATCACGACGCGGTTAATAAACAACTATCGACTTCTGACGAGAAAATAACCGCAGAATGTCTCAAAAACAGACAAGAAACAATAAGTTAAATTCCGTTTGATTGAAACGAGACAACTGCACACGCTGTGCCTGCCTGTCTATAAGACGCAAAATTTGTGCTGAGATTAAACGAAGACAGGCAACTGACCGAGGATTTCAACGGAGACGACCTTCGCCTGAGACTGGCCAACGCCGTTGTTCGCTCTGCATAAGTAAGTTCCGGCGTCAAACCTCTGCACCTGACGTACGACGAGATTCCCTGAAGCCAAGAGACAAATACGCAGACGCCGTTAACACAGCAATCATTCGATTCAACTGAACGAATGGTCGGTCGCCGAGTGAAGCAGAAGGAGGACTCGGCTCTTCGCGCTCATCTTTAGTTCCGCTCAATATTCAATATTCAATATTCAATATTCAATATCTGCGAATTGTAAAACTATAATCATCCGTCGTTACCCAATTCTGTCAAAGACTCTTCATAGAAACCAATTAATTAAAAACAGACAGATAGTTCGAATAATGAACGGAGGAGAAAAGAAATTCCAGCAAATAAATCATAAGACATTAAAACGAATCAAGCTGAGAAAGTATTTACAAATGTCAATTCTCATAAAATTTGTGCAGTTCGGTTTACTTTCATCCCTCAATTTTCGACCTCCTGGGAAGAGTGGCACAACGAAGAGAAAAAATGTCCACCACCCACCCACCCACCCCCATTAGCTAGTGGTCGACCCGAAGAGTGGCTGAGGAGGGGGAGGGGTAAAACTGTGACTAAAATCACCCAACGCATAGTAGAAGCGTCCTGTCGGAAGATGCCCTCCGTATTTTTCCCAGGTCAGTTCGGGAACTGGCCATCCCTCGGCTGCACATTCCAGGGTCAAATTCTGACCGAAGACGACGGTTACGAAGTCACGTGACGACCAGATGAATGACGGAGTGACGTTGACAAGCGGCGCTAACAAGAAAATCAATCACTGATGACGTCAGAAATACCCAATAATTATATAGCGCATTCATGAAATGGCGCGCGTGAAGAACTTTATAATTGGAGGAGAGTCTCTGAGACTGTAACTGAGGTATTCAATTGCATTTTATGAAGGAACACATTTTTTATGAATGGCGTCCGAAGGCCAAGTAGGTGCAAATGCATTTCTCAGCTGCTATTAAAATAGGCCTATGGTTCATAAGTAACAGAAAACAGAAGCACAGAAGACAAGACATTAAAAAGCAGTTCGTAAGAAAAAGTTGTTTATTGTTTCAGTATCTTCGCGGGCCATTTCACACCCCTTGGCGGGTCGAATCTGGCCCGCCGGACGCCATTTGAATAACATTGCCTTAAGGGGCGTTGGGCGTAGGCAGTGAGTCACCCCTCCATGGATCCACCATGGGGAGTCCACTCCAAAGCACCTCGTCTCCCGCTGATTCCAATCAGAAATTCTAGATTATCGCATGTACATGGCAAATGCAGAGACATCAGCTGAGATGCAGCAATGACGGACTTGTAATTGAGTGCATCAATTGATTGCTGCTGTCAGTGAAAGTACATTATATGCGCTGTTAGCGACTCTGAATGGACGAGAAGACGACGTCGAATTCTGCGGATAAATTCTTCAATTAATTAATTAATTTTTCGTATCCAATGACAGAGCAACATAAACATAAACGCTACTAAATCGTTTACAGAAAATGTTCAAATGACGACGATTTCACAGTCAAAACAGTCAATTATGCACTCATGGGGTCCTTAACGTGACCCATGGGGTCCTTCGAGTGACTCCATGGGGTCCTTCATATAGCCTGAGGTTTGTGGAATTCAAAATGGCATGACGTCATTCTGCCCAGTTACTGTCAATGGAGCTTCGTCAATTTGAGAGGCATTTACAGAGAATATAGGCCCTATGCCCTATAGGCCTAATCAATGCACTTATCATAGAACTGTGAAGGCACATGACTTCATCGGATGCCTTGAAAGTCATCGTCAGTCGATCCCCAGATGGTCAAAAGCGTCATTCGAAGACAAAGAACAGACCGACGAAGAGGTTACTAACACCAAATGAATGGAAACAATGCTCGCCCCACCCACCCCATCTCCACCCCTCCCCACACCCTGTGGCTCAATTAGCGACTGGTGACTCAACTCATTTGCATAAGGCGGGCTGTGGTCAGAGCGGAATAATACTGCGATCAACTTTGCATAAGAAATGCGGGAAATCACGGCACGGAAGCCAATCCATTGTCCGTCACAAGCAACACGCATCAGTCGTCACACGTGACGACGACGACGACGAAGCACTGGAGGCCGCTGAGACGGTTGCCATAGCAACCGCCCACACGTCATCTGAGTGCTATTTAGCCTGTTTTCACGGTCTGTGAATATCTGCGTTCAACTGTAACAGAAAACCTGCGTTTGAAGCGATTATTGCAATCACTCAGCGGCCACAAGAGGAAGTAATCTGTTGTTTTCAATCTGAATGATCGACGAATATATCAAAGGCACACTGTCCAACGAAACGGAAGACAAAACCCTCGGACGCCAACTCAGGCGTCTCAATTGTAAGAATCACTGAAAATTCTGCTAATGACGAAGTTCCTTCGGCAAAAATGTGAAATATTTCATAATAAAAATAAGATGACCAGATTTTTGGGTAAAACCGGGACGTTTTTTGGGCGGGGGCTACCTCATTGTTAAGTTTAGGGTTACCTTAGATGTGTAGTCCATGGAACTAAAACTATGGCTGTGCTGCGTGAGACGCTCATTTGCAGTCCATGCATTTCTCCATTTGCCTTTTCTCTAAGAAATAGCCTAAATATCTTGAACTCGCTTCAACTGAAAGACAGGTTTCTATGTTTTTTTCGTTCTGACTTCGTGGAAAATACCAGGTCGGCGACCGTTGGCAAAAGAAGACGACGCATTACAATATAAATGCACTTAACTACATAAGACTATTCTGTTATCATAACCACATTGTTAATTTGTTACACAAACGGAAGTCCATTCTTCAAATCATAATTTAAGGTCGACTTGCATTTAGACATCAATGATTTATTATTCATTCGAAGAGAAATAACCAGACATTTTCCACGCGAATTTTGCTCTCCTTTGAGAGACAACTGCACAGCGTGACAGCTTCCTGTACCATGCATAGAATTGTTTAATTTGTCATAAATCTATGGAGATGAGTAATAACTTTTATTTTATAGCTAATAGGCTATATGCAAGTCTAGTAAAGCCTACGTCTGAACTCAAATTTCTTCAGACGAGAATGTCGTTACTATTAGTTATGAATTGGACAGAATAGACGCAGAAACTCCGGATGAAGTCATCTTCCCGAGGTACTTTTCCGGGTCGACCACCGAAAATCAGGACAGTCCCGGAAAACGGAGACAACCTGACCACAATAATAATTAAGACGCCAATCTCCTGGATTCTCAAATGCTCTGACTCACCGGCAACGACGACCAACCTCTGGACAACGGAAGCAACCACTCGCCTGGAAAGAAGGCGGTTGTAGGCGGCGCAGCGGTATTCGCCTCTGTCACGATCACTGGCAGTCGATATCTGAAGATTGCCAGATGGCAAAATCAGATGACGATCTACAGAGACAACCACCTGATGATCATCCATGCAACGGTTGCTGAATGGCAACACCAATGCAACGGATGCAACGACCAGCGAACATAGGTATAAATACCGTCAAATAAGTAACAGAGTAAATATAAAGTGTGTGTGTGTGTATATATATATATATATATATATATATATATATATATATAGAGAGAGAGAGAGAGAGAGAGAGAGAGTGTGTGTGTGTGTGTGTTTATGTGTGTGTACTGGATAGGCTTTGAAATGGTGATTAGTGGAGTGAGTAGATCGAATCCTTTATCTGATAATAAAATAATGAAAAACTCGTTAAAAGTGAAACGCTCTGTGTCTCTACCACTGAGAATTAAACTGGTTCCATTGAACTTGAATTCGACGTCCGCTTGAGGTCGGCTGAATGGCGGATAACAGGGAACCACAGCAACATTTCCCCGGATGACTGTGATCTCAGAAACTGTCTCAGCTGCGTCGGTCGAATGCAATACTAAGTAGAAACACACCCATGCAGTCATCGCTGGCATTCGATATCTGAAGATTGCCAGATGTCCATGGCTGCCCCTATACGATATGATTTATTATCATGAATATTCATTAGCTAATATAATGCAGCGCCATCTGCTGGCTGAGACCAATTCATCTTCATTCACGTGATCAAACTCCCACACCCGTAACCATAGCAACGCAGAAGATTACATTCTTCGCCCCCCCCCCGATGGACAAGAATTATTTATGGCAATTCCGTGTAATCAAAATATACACAGACACCGTCGAGCCTCTAATTACGGACACAATGGCGCTATAGAAGTAGTCGTTTTAGATTTCGATCAGTTGGAGGAGGATAGAGTCATGGGACCATTTACCTGCAGACTGAACGCTCGCTTCCCGACTGACAACCGCTCCAAAGGGACTGGAGACGACGCACTGGTAGACGCCCTCCTGCTCCTCCTCCTCCTCCTCCTCCGCCGACGAAGAAGCAGCAGCATTGAAAGAGGAAATGACGAGTGCTCCGTCTCTTAGCTCTATGCCACGTGACCTCTGCGAGGCGATTTCACTTCCGTTCAGCAGCCATCTAACGCTGGTCGTTGTGTTCGGTTGAACAGCGCACAGCAACTGGACCAGGGAACCAGTCTTCA